>CM035165.1:37968862-38391995 GCA_020205615.1 Panax quinquefolius
TATCAAAGCTTAGGGATATGGTCCTGGCTAAGATGTGAGACTAGAACTAGGAGGAGAGGCGGGGAATTCCTTCGCTAGTATGACCTACCTAAGTTTATTTGGTATTTAATTGGTCGGTCAGTGTATAGGGATAATATGTGATGTCAATTAATCCTTATTTTGTGGCAGTATTTGAAAATGACATCCGAGAATGTTGAGAATAGCAATGGAGCGCAGGAGACCGTTGAGTCTCCACGGATCAATAATCAGGACAATGCGCAACAGGATGGCGATAATCCTCATGTAAACACCAACACCGACGATCGATTGATGAGCGGCGATGCGTTTAGGAGCTTTTTAGAATTCATGCAACATCAAGCGAAGGCCACTCCTGTTCATAATTCAGGAGGAAACAATGGCAACCCACGGTTGGTCACCATTAAGCAATTCAAGGAGCTGGGACCACCGGAGTTCTTGGGAAAGCCAGAACCACTTAAGGCAGAGACGTGGTTAAAGCAGATCACCAAGATATTTGATGTCTTGGGATGCTCCGTGGAGCAAAAGGTTCCCTTTGCCACCTTTATGTTGCGTGAAGAGGCGGATCATTTGGTGGGAATCGTAAAAAGCGTACCCGACTGGCCTTTTCAAGATGTCTTGGGAGAAGTTCCAAGAGCTGTTCAATGACAAGTACTTTCCCGAAAGCATTCGTCACATGAAGGAGGTGGAATTTATCAAGTTGGAGTAAAATAATAAGACCGTGTCGCAGTACGAAGCCAAGTTTGCCGAGTTGTCCAGATTTGCGTCCCATTTAGTTGATAATGAAGAGAGAATGACGCGAATGTTTCTAAGAGGTTTGAAACCTGAGATACGTCAATATCTTATCTATCATAAACTGTGTTTGTATTCAGATGTTGTAAATAGGGCTCAGTTAGTGGAGCGCGATAACGAGTCAACGCAACCAAAAAGAAGCGGTAGAAAAGTGATAATATGTCCCGGTGATACTTGATCATCAAAGCAGTGACAATAAGCATGGAGGGAATCAATATGCCATAAATGGTAACCACTTCGGTGGTAATCAAGGTCAAAATAATAAGAATGGACATTTCGAGAAGAGAAGGTTCAACAATGACGTGAAGACGTCGACACCAGCACCCGTTTCAAAGGAAGAAGAACGACCACCGGTCGTATGTTTCAAATGCGGACAAGAGGGACACATTCGTCCAAACTGTATGCAGCGATCCAAAGCGTGTTTTAATTGCGGAAGAGAAGGTCACCTAGTTCAATTTTGTCGTATGGTGAAGTCAATTCCAGCTGGGATAGTGATGCCAAATGATGTCCCAGACAAGCCAAAGCCGGTAGTTTAAGAGAGCATTTTTTTTCGTGACGAGGAACACGAATAAAATTATCACGGGTATGTTAGTCATAAACTCTTGCAAGTCTATACCGTGTTGAATCTGGGTTCTACTCACTCTTTTATTTCACCTAGTTTTGTTCGATGTGTGAATTTAACTCAGGAGAAGTTAGATTTTGATTTATCTGTTGAAACTTAGTTGGGAGAAACCTTCATTACCTCCACTATTTATAAATCTTGTTCAAATCAACACTTTCACGTTACCTGTCGATCGTATCTCTTTGAAAATACTTGCCTTTGATGTGATTTTAGGAATCGATTGGTTAACTACTCATCATGCTTTTTCGTAAGGTTGTTAGCTTTCATATTCCTAACCAACTTTGTTATGCAATTCAAGCAACCAAATCACTAAAGTCAATCATGGTCATATCAAGCCATAAGTAAAGAGCCCCGGTCCTTTCGTTGTTGACTTCCTTGTGTGGAATGCTGCTGAAGCTAGACTTTACGTAAGCGACGTTGTGAATAGCGATGGCAAGTTGATAGGTATCGATGTGACGTGTTACCCAAGTCTTGGATGAGAGTCGCAGTTTTGAATGATATTTCTATTGTTAATAAATTTCTGACGTATTCTTGAAGACTTCTTAGCCTACCCTTAGGCGTGAAATCGAATTTTGTATTGACCCCGAGACAAAACCCATTTCTAAAACCCTTAAATATTTCTTTACTTAAAAGCGAGCGTAATATCGCTTAAAGAGCGTTGGCTCGGTACATTGAAGATTACGATCGTACCATTCAATACCATTGTGGGAAGCGAACTTGATGGTCGACGTGCGTTGAGTAGAAGATCGTATGCGTTTACGAGTGCGATGTTGTTAACACAAAGACCCATTTCGTACGACTTACAAATGATGAAGATAGAGTTAAAGAATCTAGGAACCCACGTGAAGATAACGAATATACGATTAGAATCGACTTTAATCGATAAAGTTAAATCCGCTCAAGCTACATACTCAGAGCTGATGAATGAAGAAGGTTCAAGAGGGCGTTATTCTAGAAGCAAGAATCGATGAAGAGAGGAAATCTCAACCCTCGATTTTATTGGCCCATTTGAAATCCTTGGTCGAGTAGGAACTTTGGCTTATAGACTCGTTTTACCGTTAAGTATGTCGCGTGTTCATAACGTATCGATGTTACGTAAATATGTGGACGACCCGAACCACATTATTAATTTAGAACCGAACGAGATAGCGGATGATTTAACGTATGATGAGATACATTTTAAAATCTTGGATAAGAAGGATCATATTCAACACTCAAAGGTTATACCTCAAGAGTTAGAATCTGAAATGAAGTCAGGGTATCCTCATCTCTTGACATTCCAGTATGCATACGTAAATTTGAGGCGAAATTCCATAAGGAGGGGAGATTGTGAGACCCAGATTTTATGAATAAATATTTAATTTTCTCAAAATAATTTTTTTTTTTTATATTATGGAGTGGATTTGATATAATGTTATAGTTGTGGGTAGTATTTATAAATTTTGCAAAGTATGCAAGTTGTTATAAAATATTCGTTTGGTGGGGAATATTCATTTTGTCGGGGAATATCCAAATGCGACGATACAATCATTAGTGGACCCCACAGCGGAAGTATTGTCTTAGTTAGAAAATGGCGAAATTATCTTTTATAAAAATAATGGCGAAAGTGTTACCGATTAAAAGCTGTTGAACTACCGGTAGTAAAAAAATGCGATGTCTGGCGTGGTTGCGTAGTAGCTGCGGTATTGATTATTGATGCTTACGTAAGAAGTCACTCGGTTATACTCAATTATTGCTTCTGATAATTGATGCATCATATCTCTCATATTATTGATTCAATTATTGTCACGATATCATCTGCATAATATTTATTATTATTAAATCAATAATTGAGGCGACAAAGTTATTCATATTATTATTTGCAATATTGATGATGTCAGAAGTTACATCGAGGAGAGGTTTGGTCACCTAATTGCGCGCATGATAAGAAGAAATCCTTATCGGAAAGCCCCCTCTTTCACAGGAGCGACTTTGGTTGTTAAATATTGTGAGTTATAATATTAATGATGAATAAGTTGTGTTGATTAAAGATGAAATTGATTGTTCCATTGTATTGGGATTATTAGTGTTAGTGGAAATTGACATTTATTTCGATGATAATTGATGTTTGGAGGTTATATTGTTCACTTTCGAATTATTGGAGCACTTTTTTAGTGTCAGTACTATTCAAGAGTTACTATTCACGAGTTATTATTCACGAGTTACTATTCACGATGGGTACTATTGATTCACATTCTTATACTATTAGGGGTGGTGGTGCAAGATTGATAATACTTGCATGACTAAGTTAAAAATGGAGGTATAGTTGAAGGTCTTATCTTTGTAATTAATTTTTTCACATGATTATACTATTTATTCACATGATTTTTCACATGATTTACTATTGATTCACATGATTTACTATTAGGGGAGTTGGTGCAAGATTGATAATACTTGCGGGACTAAATTAAAAATGAAGAAAAGAGGAAGGTATTATCTTTGTAATATTTTGAGCCCCAAAGCGTGCAATTATCGAAACTATATTTTCCTATAAATAGAAGCTCATTCTTCCTTCATTTCTCACCAATTCACAAAAGCTTTAGAAGCAATTATTATAGAGAGAAATTATAGAGAGAAAGAAAAAAAGTTTTTTACTTCTTCCTTACTCCTATATCCGATTACTCTTCTTTTTTAAGGTAAGGGATATTATTTGTCGTACTTGGTAAAGGGGTATTATTTCTTTCTTTCGTCTTCATGAAGAGAACTTACATTATTCCATTCTTTATTATTACATTGGAATAACTTTGTCTATCATGGATACCGCATACTTGGTGAAATTCTTATGTTATTCCATTCTTTATTATTACATTGGAATATCACATGCATGCGTTTCTCTGGGACTGGTTCCGTCTTTATTATTTACATTGGAATATCACATGCATGCGTTTCACGCCGGACTGGTTAAAATCTTTATTATTACATTGGAATATCATCATGCATGCGTTTTCTTAGGACTGATTTAAGATTATTTATTATTACATTGGAATAATAACTTTGCATGACTGGTTAGATTATTTATTATTCTGTTGGAATAACATGCATGCTATACATGCATTGGTGATTTCTTTTGTTATTCCATTCTTTATTATACTCGGTTGGTTAAAGTTTTGACTTCTATACTCCATGAAATTAGTGGAATATCCTTGATATTTGCGCTTCATCGATAGTATCTTTCATAAAAATATTCTTACGAGCATTCTTGAATTTTACTCTAAAAGCGATATCATGTTGACAATTTGGACGTTATTGGTTCTGGATAAATTAATTCTTGAACTTGTTTTATTGAATTATTATATCATTGTCATCATCCTCATGTTTATATTATGTTGAAAGTCAAATGTGGCTGTAGTGTGCATAGATGGACTTGGTATGATTATGACCGAGGATTATTCGGTATAATCATGGTAGTAATGTTACAAATGATGTGGAAAAAGTCCTCGTTGGGCGTAGTGCATTGATGGACGAGTTTTTGGTATGATTATGGCTATGGATTCTCTTGACCAAGGTGCAAAGATGAATTGTTTTATGGCATGATCGGGGATGTTGATGAAAACATGATTATCTTTCTTTTGTAGTGCATGGATAATTAAGTGGTCGTGATCTTAAAGAATATCCTTGGCTATAGTGCGGGAGATGATTTGATGATGTGGATTATTTATTAAAAGTGAGTCTCGGCGATAAAAGTGATGAAAAACCTTTTAAATCATAGAAGATAGTAGATTTTATTCTCTACTTGACTCTTCTAATGGATTGCTTGTTCATTGCGATTAAACTTGATGTTTGTTATATTGTATCGGTTTTAACTTTGTTTGAAGGCTAACGATAATTTATTACGCATTATCTTAGTCATAATATTTCTTCTTGGGCTAGTTGAGCTCACCCTTTTACTTTCATTGTTCTCTTGAGGAAATGAGAAAACGTAATTTGGGACTAGTCGGGAGCAGGTGATGGTCTAGATGGTGCATTAGTAGTCCTCACTATTTTGTGAAATAGTGTAATAATAAATGTAATGAGGACTCCATTGAGTGTGTATATTCTCTAGATGACAATATTTGTATTAAAACTCATGACATATGTTTTTTGTCGTATTTTACATTTGTTGTATAATTAGTTTGTATTTGTATTAAGTACCATGTATTTGGCGACTTAGAATAGGTTATGTATTCCTGTTTTGGGGGCGTCACAGTTGGTATCAAAGCTTAGGGATATGGTCCCTGGCTAAGATGTGAGACTAGAACTAGGAGGAGAGAGACGGGGAATTCCTTCGCTAGTATGACCTACTAAGTTTATTTGGTATTTAATTGGTCGATTCGGAGTATAGGGATAATATGTGATGTGTTAATTAACCCTTGTTTTGTGGCGGTATTTGAAAATGACATCAGAGAATGTTGAGAATAGCAATGGAGCGCAGGAGACCGTTGAGTCTCCACGGATCAATAATCAGGACAATGTGCAACAGGATGGCGATAATCCTCATGTAAACACCAACAACGATCGAATTGATGAGCGGCGATACGTTTAGGAGCTTTTAGAATTCATGCGACATCGGTGAAGGCCACTCCTGTTCATAATACGGGGAGGAAACAATGGCAACCCACGGTTGGTCACCATTAAGCAATTGAGGATTTGGGACCACCGGAGTTTTGGGAAAGCAGAACCACTTAAAAGCGAGAGCGTGGTTAAAGCGAGATCACCAAGATATTTGATGTCTTGGGATGCTCGAGGAAGCAAAAGGTTCCTTTGCCACCTTTTATGTTGCGTGAAGAGGCGAGATCCTTGGTGGGAATCGTAAAAGCGTACTGACTGACTGGCCTTTTCAAGATGTCTTGGGAGAAGTTCAAGAAACATTCAATGACAAGTACTTTCGAAAGCATTCGTCACATGAAGGAGGTGGAATTTATCAAGTTGGAGCAAAACAATATGGTAGTGTCATGATGACTGAAG
Source organism: Panax quinquefolius (assembly GCA_020205615.1). Classification (NCBI taxonomy): domain Eukaryota; kingdom Viridiplantae; phylum Streptophyta; class Magnoliopsida; order Apiales; family Araliaceae; genus Panax; species Panax quinquefolius. Next base: position 37,975,275 of record CM035165.1, read on the forward strand.
CTAAGTTTGCGAGAGTTGTCGGTTTGCGTCCCATTTAGTTGATAATGAGAGAGAATGGCGCGAATGTTTTAAGAGGTTTGAAACACGAGATACGTCGATATCTTATCTCTCATAAAAAGCGTGTTTGTATTAGGATGTTGTAAATAGGGCTCGATTAGTTGGTAGCGATAATGAGTCAGCGCACGAAAAAAGAAGCGGTAAACAAAAATGATAATACCGGTGATAACGGTCATCAAAGCGGTGACAATAAGCATGGAGGAATCAATATGCCATAAATGGTAACCACTTGGTGGTAATCATGGTCAAAACAATAAGAATGGACATTTCAAGAAAGAAGGTTCAACAATGCGTGGAAAGCGTCGACACAAAGACACCGTTTCAAAGGAAGAAGAGCGACCACCGGTCGTATGTTTCAAATGGACGGGAGGACACATTCGTCAAGCTGTACGCTTGACGATCAAAGCGTGTTTTAATTGCGAAAGAAGGTCACCTAGCTCGATTTTTGTCTTATGGTGAAGTCGATTCAATTTGGGATAGTGATGCCAAAGGATGTCCCAGACAAGCCAAAGCCGGTAGTTTAAGAGAGCATTTTTTTTTTCGTGACGAGGAACCTGAATAAAATTATCACGGGTATGTTAGTCATAAACTCTTGCGAAGTCTATATCGTGTTGAATCTGGGTTCTACTCACTCTTTTATTTCACCTAGTTGTGTTCGATGTTTGAATTTAACTCAGGAGAAGTTAGATTTTGATTTATCTCTGTTGAAACTTCGGTTGGGAGAAACCTTCATTACCTCCACTATTTATAAATCTTGTTCAAATCAACACTTTCACGTTACCTGTCGATCGTATCTCTTTGAAAATACTTGCCTTTGATGTGATTTTAGGAATCGATTGGTTAACTACTCATCATGCTTTTCGTAAGGTTGTTAGCTTTCATATTCTAACCAACTTTGTTATGCGAATTCAACAACCAAATCACTAAAGTCAATCATTGGTCATATCAAGCCATAAGTAAAGAGCCCCGGTCCTTTCGTTGTTGACTTCCTTGTGTGGAATGCTGCGAAGCGGACTTTTTTGTGGCGGCGTTGTGAATAGCGATGGCAAGTTGATAGGTATCGATCTTGACGTGTTACCCAAGTCTTGGATGAGAGTCGCGGTTTTGAATGATATTTCTATTGTTAATAAATTTCTGACGTATTCTTGAAGACTTCTTAGCCTACCCTAGGCGTGAAATCGAATTTTGTATTGACCCCGATCAAAACCCATTTCTAAAACCCTTAAATATTTCTTTACTTAAATGAAGCGTAATATGTGCAAAGAGCGTTGGCTCGAGTCATTGAAGATTACGATCGTACCATTCAATACCATCGTGGGAAAGCGAGCGTGGTAGTGATACGCGTTGAGTAGAAGATCGTATGCGTTCTGAGTGCGATGTTGTTAACACAAAGACCCATTTAAATACGACTTACAAATGATGAAGATAGAGTTAAAGAATCTAGGAACCCGCGTGAAGATACTTGAATATCACGATTAGAATCGACTTTAATCGATAAAGTTAAATCCGCTCAAGCTACATACTCGGAGGTGATGAATGAAGAAGGTTAAAGGTTCAAGAGGCGTTATTCTAGAAGCAAGAATCGATGAAGAGGAAATCTCAACCCTCGATTTTATTGGCCCATTTGAAATCCTCGATCGAGTAGGAACTTTGGCTTATAGACTCGTTTTACCTGAATTTAAGTATGTCGGCGTGTTCATAACGATATCGATGTTACGTAAATATGTGGACGACCCGAACCACATTATTAATTTAGAACCGAGACGAGATAGCGGATGATTTAACGTATGATGAGATACATTTTAAAATCTTGGATAAGAAGGATCGTATTGACACTCGAAGGTTATACCTCGAGAGTTAGAATGAAATGAAGTCGAGGTATCCTCATCTCTTGACATTCAGTGCATACGTAAATTTCGAGGCAAAATTCCATAAGGAGGGGAGATTGTGAGACCCCAGATTTTATGAATAAATATTTAATTTTCTCAAAATAATTTTTTATTTTTTATATTATGGAGTGGATTTGATATAATGTTATAGTTGTGGGTAGTATTTATAAATTTTGCAAAGTATGCAAGTTGTTATAAAATATTCGTTTGGTCGGGGAATATTCATTTTGTCGGGGAATATCCGTCCGACGATACAATCATTGGTGGACCCCACAACGGAAGTATTGTCTTAGTTAGAAAATGACAGAATTATCTTTTTATAAAAATAACGGCGAAAGTGTTACCATTAAAAGCTGTTGAACTACCCGGTAGTAAAAAAAATGCGATGTCTGGCGTGGTTGCGTAGTAGCACTGCGGTATTGATTATTGATCTTACGTAAGAAGTCACTCGGTTATACTCAATTATTACTCTGATAATTGATGCATCATATCTCTCATATTATTGATTCAATTATTGTCACGAGTATCATCTGCATAATATTTATTATTATTAAATCAATAATTGAGGCGACAAAGTTATTCATATTATTATTTGCAATATTGATGATGTCTAGAAGTTACATCGAGGAGATGTTTGGTCACTAATTGCATGATAAGAAGAAATCTTTATCGGAAAGCCCCCTCTTTCACAGGAGCGACACGGTTGTTAAATATTGTGAGTTATAATATTAATGATGAATAAGTTGTGTTGATTAAAGATGAAATTGATTGTTCCATTGTATTGGGATTATTAGTGTTAGTGGAAATTGACATTTATTTCGATGATAATTGATGTTTGCAGGTTATATTGTTCACTCGGGTATTCGGAGCACTTTTCGTGTCAGAGTACTATTCATGAGTTACTATTCACGAGTTACTATTCACGAGTTATTATTCATGAATTACTATTCACGGGGTACTATTGATTCACATTCTTATACTATTAGGGGTGGTGGTGCAAGATTGATAATACTTGCATGACTAAGTTAAAAATGGAGGTATAGTTGAAGGTACTATACTGTAATTAATTTTTTCACATGATTATACTATTTATTCACATGATTGTACTATTGATTCACATGATTTACTATTAGGGGAGTTGGTGCAAGATTGATAATACTTGCAGGACTAAATTAAAAATGAAGAAAAAGATGAAGGTATTATACTGTAATATTTTGAGCCCCAAAACGTGCAATTATCGAAACTATATTTTCCTATAAATAGAAGCTCATTCTTCCTTCATTTCTCACCAATTCACAAAAGCTTTAGAGCAATTATTATAGAGAGAAATTATAGAGAGAAAGAAGAAAAGTATTTTGCTACTTCACTACTCCTATATCCAGTACTCTTCTTTTTAAGGTAAGGGATATTATTTGTCGTACTCGTAAGGGGTATTATTTCTTTCTTTCGTCTTCATGAAGAGAACTTCTGTTATTCCATTCTTTGTTATTATGTTGGAATAACTTGTATATCTTGGTCAAGATACCGCATACTTGGTGAAATTCTTTATGTTATTCAAATCTTTATTATTACATTGGAATATCACATGCATGCGTTCTGGTGGGACTGGTTAAAATCTTTTTTATTATTACATTGGAATATCACATGCATGCGTTTTTCTCTTGGGACTGAATTAAATTCTTTATTATTACATTGGAATATCATGCATGGTGATTTACATGTTGTTATGCATGCATGCATTTTACATTGGACTGATTACATTATTTATTATTACATTGGAATAACACATGAATGCATATACATTCTATCGCATGCATGGTGATTTCTTTTGTTATTCCATTCTTTATTATACTCAGTTGGTTTAAGTTTTGACTTCTATACTCCATGAAATTAGTGGAATATCCTTGATATTTGCGCTTCATCCAGTATCTTTTCATAAAAATATTCTTCTGAGCATTCTTGAATTTTACTCCACAAAGCAGTATCATGTTGACAATTTGGACGTTATTGATTCCTGGATAAATTAATTCTTGAACTTGTTTTATTGAATTATTATGTCATTGTCATCATCCTCATGTTTATATTATGTTGAAAGTCATCATGTGGCTTTTGTAGTGCATAGATGGACTTGGTATGATTATGACCGAGAATTATTCGGTATAATCATGGTAGTAATGTTACAAATGATGTGGAAAAAGTCCTCATTGGCCCGTAGTGCATTGATGGGACGATTTTTGGTATGATTATGGCTATGGATTCTCTTGGCCAAAGGGTGCGAAGATGAATTGTTTTATGGCATGACCAGGACCATTGATGAAAACATGATTATATTTGGCCTGTAGTGCATGGATAATTCGTGGTCGTGATACTAAAGAATATCCTTGGCTATAGTGCAGGGATGATTTGATGATGTGGATTATTTATTAAGCTGAGTCTCAGCGATAAAAGTGATGAAAACCTTTTAAATCATAGAAGATAGTAGATTTTATTCTCTACTTGACTCTTTCTAATGGATTGCTTGTTCATTGTGATTAAACTTGATGTTTGTTATATTGTATCGGTTTTTAACTTTGTTGAAGGCTAACGATAATTTATTCTGCATTATCTTAGTCATAATATTTCTTCTTTGGGCTAGTTGAGCTCACCCTTTTACTTTCATTGTTCTCTTTAGGAAATGAGAGCGTGAATGGAACTAGTCGGGGAGCGGTGATGGTCTAGATGGTGCATTAGTAGTCCTCACTATTTTGTGAAATAGTGTAATAAAAAATGTAATGAGGACTCCATTGAGTGTGAATATTGTCTAGATGACAATATTTGTATTAAAACTCACAGCATATGTTTTGTCATATTTTACACGACTGTTGTATAATTAGTTTGTATTTGTATTCAGTACCATGTATTTGGCGACTCAGAATAGGTGATGTATTCCTGTTTTGGGGGCGTAACATTATGCAAGATTGATAATACTTGAGGGACTAAATTAAAAATGGAGGCAAAGATGAATGTACTAAAGATATAATTAACCTTGTAATTTACCACCTTTTCCTAGCCTATAAATACTCCTCCATCCATTCATTATTTCCTATCAATTTGAAGAGCAAAGTTATAATCACAAGTTATAGTGAGAGAAAGAATAAGAGTATTATGCTACTTCACTTTTGCAGTATCCAATCTCTTACTATGGTAAGGGGTATTATTTCTTTCGTATTCGTAAAGGATGTTATTTTCTTCATACTCATAAGGGTTATCATTCTATTCCTTATTAATCTGTGGGAATAACTTGTCTACGCGGATTACCGCATGTCTGGTGAATAACCATTCGTATTCATTCTTTATTAATCTGCGGGAGTAACTTGTCTACGCGGATTACCGCATGCATGGTGAATAATCCTTCGTATTCATTTTTTATTAATCTGCGAGAGTAACCTGTCTACGCGGATTACCGCATGCATGGTGAATAACCCTTTGTATTCATTCTTTAGTAAATTGTGGAAATAATTTGTCTACGCGGATTACCGCATGACGGATGAAAATCCATTTGCAGTTTCGAATATTATTTTATACTCGTATGAGATATCATTTTTTTTGTACTCATCAAGGGATATCGTCTTCTTTCATATTTCTCTATTTATGGTACGAATTTATTGTTTGTTTCCATAACCTTATTATTAAATGGTGAAAACCCTTGAAATTAGTGGAATATTCTTAATAGTTTGTGCTTCATCTATTATCATTTCACTATTGGTCTGAACTTTTTTTTTATTGAAATTGTAATATTTTCATGTCGGAGTACTATTTATGTCGGGGTACTATTCATTTGGAACACTATTCATTTGGAATACTATTCATTCGGGGTACTATTTATTCGGGGTACTTTTCATTCGAGTACTATTCACGGGGTACTATTCATGACAAAATTGATTTTTTTCTGTCCAAATTATTTTTGATACATGAATATCATTCTTGAATTTTACTCCACAATTAGTGATCATGTTGACAATTTGGACATTCTTAAACTCTGAATATATTAAATTATAAATATCTAATATTTATCATTGATCTCATTTGATTGATTCTTTATATCATTGTCATAATCATCATCCTTATATTGTGGTGAAAGTCATCTTTGGCCCGTGGTGTATAGATGGATTGTTGATTGTTATGATTATGAGCAGGAATTGTGTATTGATATAATCATGACCTGTAATGTTACAGACAAAGGTGTGGTGAAAGTCCTCTTTGGCCCGTAGTGCATAGATGGACAGTTGTTTGGCATGATCATGACCACTGGTGATACAAACGATTATGTTTGACCCATAGTGCATAAATAATTCATTGATTGGAAATAATTATTGATTGGTGTTACATGGATAAAATATTGATGATGAACTTTTAAATCATAGAAGATTGTAGACATCATGCTCTACTTGACTCTTCTAATGGATTGTTTTTTTCGCTGCAGTTGTTGATCTAAAACTTGTTGTCTATTATATTCTATCAGATTTTTCCCTGTTGAGGACTAAGGATAATTTTTTCTACATTATCTTAGTCATAATATTCTTTACTGGGCTAGTTGAACTCACCCTTTTCCTTTTGGTTCCAATGTTCTTCTCAAGAGGCGAGAATGTAGCTGGGACTAGTCGAGGAGTGGAGTAATGGTCCAAGATGGTTATTATAGTAGTCCTCCCTATTTTGGAAAATAGTGTGACAATAATTGTAATGAGTACTTTATTTGAGTTTGGATATTGTCTACAAGACAATATTTGTATTAAAACTCTCAGCTTATGTGTTGTCGTATATTGCACGACAGTTGTATAAATGAAGTTTGTATTTAAATTCTGTACCATGTATTTAGCAACTCAGAATGGGTTGTGTGGAACTATTTTAGGAGCGTCACAGTTGGTATCAGAACATAGGGATATGGTCTCTGGCGAGATCTGAGGTAAGAACTAGGAGGGGAGAGACGAGTAAAACCTTCGCTAGTGTGTCCTACCTAAGATTATTTGTTATTTAATTGGTCGATCGGAATATAGGGATAATATGTGACATGTCAATTTCTTTAATTAACACTTGTTTTGTGGCAGTATTTTGAGAATGACGTCTAAAAATCAAGAGATGAACTCATATAGAGTTTTAAGTAATGAATTGAGGAGATTTATTTAAAAAATAAATATTGGAGTATCTTGTAATAACAAAGATGTTTATTAGGGAGTGGAAATTAGGTTATTGAACTTGATTGTAGGATGTCCATGTGGTGAGTGAAGAATTAATAGTTGCACCAGTGCTAGTCGCAGAGGTAGCAGCTGAGAGTGAGAAAGAAGAGGACCTTGAGGAGGATTTATTAGGAAAATTGTATGATCGAAATATAGAATTGCAGGATCGTATTCGTGAGTTAGAAGAGCAATGTGAAGAACGAAAAGCGGTCGTGGAACAAATGTGACTCCCCCAAATTCTGACCTCCACTTGGTCACCCGAATTCGGTTCATCACTTTCTCAAAGTATTACCATAATAACTAATATAACGTATACACAACGGAAAATTTACTTTAGAATAATATACAATGTTTTATTATAATTATTCCCCCAAGTCTTGCAACCTACAGTTCTTAATAGATTACATAATAATATCGAATAAAGACTTATTACATAATCCTACTTAAGTTTAAACACAGTTTCCAAATAGTCTTAATAAAACATGAGTAATTTTAACATGTAGCCTTGCCCTTGTCTTTCCCAGATACGCCTCCCTATTCTGCCTTAACTGAAAGGTTTTAAATAAGCAAGGATGAGCATAAATTGCCCAGCAAGTAATGTACAACAAGGGTGTGGGATATAATATCACAAGGTTTGAAATATCGAAGGGTTATTTCTAAGATAGTTCAAAGTGTCAGAATAACATCATGAATAAGGGATATGACAATTCAATATAAATCAACAGATATATATGAATTTAACGGCTAACACTATATCCAACTGGATAAGCAATTTATACTGAGCAGTCATTAAGGATTATTGAACTTCCACTAGAGTTACCAATATTAAACTGATAACCAAAAAAATTAAGTATTATAGATGATCAATCTACAATATCATACGTTATGCATAACACCACAATAATATTCATTCATGTGTTGGGGTTTCCAACAACATATACTCCCCTTACCAAAAGGGTTGTTCAACTCAGTTATCAAGATTTCTGCACCAATCAATTGGTTTGGACAGTTTAATAAACATGCAAATAATCTAGTCGAATCAAATGGCATAGATACTTTCATAATATTCAAGGACAATACTAAGTTCACATGAATAATAGTTTTCACAAAGGTTTAAGCATAATGGCTCATTTGAACGAGAAAGCAATATAACTTGTAAAAGAGATAAGCTTACAGTATTTGTCGAATAAAGAATGCAAAGATACTTGCACAAGGTAATAAGATAGGTTTAGAAAAACTTGCCTTAAGCGAAGTTTATCCACGTTAATAACTCAACCTTTTGAATCCTATTTATAGCGTATTATATGTATACAAGGCTCATTAGCTAATACAGTCCTTAATCAAGCTTGACACGACTCAAGTACTCACATATGGTACAAAATCAGTTTATAAGTCATCATGAATCAAATACTTAGTTACTTTACAAATAAATCAAGAATGCTCAAGGTTAAGACCTCTTCTACTCATGGACTTTTTATTTCAATACAACTCCAACTTAATCACTAAGCATCACACATATGCTTACATGCTATCCTAAGTCATGGTACAATATCATAATTTCAAAACAGAACTCAAAACAAATTCCAAAGAATGGTGGCGATTGATACAATGTGTAGCAATTGCTTATGATACACAGTTCAAAGCGTAAACTTGATCATGTGTAAGACCCCAACTTTTATGAATAAAGAATAATTTTCTCGAATTATATATTTTTAATATTATGGTATGGATTTGATATAATATTATAGTTGTGGGTAATATTTATAAATTTTACAAAGTAAGCAAGTGGTTATATAATATTCGATTAGTCGGGGAATATTCGTTTTAACAGGGAATATTCGTACGACGACACAATCATTGGTGGACCCCACAACGGAAGTATTGTCGTAGTTAGAAAATGACAGAATTATCTTTTTATAAAACTAACGGCGAAAGTTTTACCATTAAAGCTGTTGAACTACCCTAAGAGTTAGTAAAAAAATACGATGTCTGGCGTGGTTGCATAGTAGCACACGGTATTGATTATTGATGCTTACGTGAGAAGTCACTTAGTTATACTCAATTATTGCTACGATAATTTTCGCGATCATATCTCTCGTATTATTGATTCAATTATTATCACAAGATTATCATCTGCATAATATTTATTATTATTAAATCAATAATTGAGACGACAAAGTTATTCATATTATTATTTGCAATATTGATAATGTCTAGAAGTTACATTAAGGAGAGGTTTGGTCACCTAATCAATGCGCCAATAAGGAGAAATCCTTATCGGAAAGCCCCTCTTTCACAGGAGCGACACGGTTGTTAAATATTGTGAATTATAATATTAATGATGAATAAGTTCGTGTTGATTAAAGATGAAATGGATAGTTCCATTGTGATGGAATTATTAGTGTTAGTGAAAATCGATATTTATTTCGATAATAATTGATGTCTGGAGGTTATATTGACCAATCGGGTAATTAATCGGATAAATGAGCAATTAATTGCTATTATTTCACATGCTTATAACTATTTGTTCACATGTGTGTACTATTGATTCACATTCATGTACTATTAGGGGAGGTGGTGCAAGATTGATAATACTTGCATGACTAAGTTAAAAATGGAGGTATAGATGGAGGTACTATACTGTAATTAAAATTTTCACATGATTATACTATGTAGTCACAAGATTATACTATTAATTCACATGATTTACTATTAGGGGAGGTGGTGCAAGTTTGATAATACTTGTAGGACTAAAATAAAAATGAAAGAAAAGATGAAGGTATTATACTGTAATATTTCGAGCCCCGAAACGTGCAATTATCGAAACTATATTTTCCTATAAATAGAAGCTCATTCTTCCTTCATTTCTCACCAATTCACTAAAGCTATAGAGCAATTATTAAAGAGAGAAAGAAGAAGAGAAGTCTGCTACCTCACTATTCCAGTATCCAGTCTTCTTCTAAGGTAAGGGGTATTATTTCTTTCGTATTCATGAAGAGAACTTCTGTTATTCCATTCTTTATCATTACATTGGAATAACTCAGATATCTGTGAGCTACCCTATACTTGGTGAAATTCTTACGTTATTCCATTCTTTATAATTATGTTGGAATAACTTTCAATGCGGGCAATCGCATACATAGTGAAATTCTTACATTATTCCATTCTTTATTATTGTGTTGGAACATCACATGCAAGCGTTTACATATGACCTGGTTCTGTTATTTATTATTCCGTTAGAATATCCTGTCTGTGCGTTTACACATGACCTGGTTCCGTTATTTATTATTCCATTGAAATATCACGTCTGTAATGCGTTACGCGTGACTGTTCCGATTATTTATTATTACATTGGAATAACACGTCATGTGCGTCTATCGCATGCCTGGTGATTTCTTTTGTTATTCCATTCTTTATTATACTCAGTTGGTTAAAGTTTTGACTTCTATACTCCATAAAATTAGTGGAATATCCTTGATATTTGCGCTTCATCCAGTATCTGTAATATCCGAGATTTCTATGTAATCTAACAATTTCAATAAACAAACTTATGTGAAATTCTTATGTGACAATTATTCATAAATGAATTATTTAATTTCATTATATGTTATGGGATAAGATGTATTGGAATGGTTGGTACAGTTGAGTCAACTATTCAATTTGGATAAGTATGAAATTAATTCTAATTAATTTCGTGGGATGACTTTTAAAACATGACTTTGAGTTCGATGAATTTAGTGGCGCGACAACAGATTTGAGTCCTAACGTCGAAAATAGTCGGGATAGATTGTAACCACAAAATGCGTCACGGTTGACTTTTTGGTCAAAGTCAATGGTTGATTTTTTCGGGAAAAAGTCGACTTTAATTTTGAAGTTGAGTTTGATGAAAACAGATAGTTCCATGACATCCGGTAAAATCGACTTTAGTAGGAATCGATATAAGTATCGAACACGATTTGCTCCGAGGGCAAAATGGTCAAAATGATTATTAATTGATTAAATGATTAAAATAATGTTTTTATTTACATAAAGTTCAGTTGTTGGGAGTCCTTGTGACAATCTATATGGGACAAGGGAGGGAGTATACGTACTATAAGGATTATTGAGGGAGAGGGGGTTACTCTTGTGTTATTAAACAAAAACCTTTCATTTTCTTAACTCCTACCCATAATTAGCCTAATGAATTGTGAGTGTAATGATATCTGATCATGGGGGAGTTGTAATGGGCTGGAGATTTCAGTTTCATTACACTATATATGAGGTATATACATTCCATCTAAGCCTCTTCTTCCTTTCACAACAACTTTCTAATTAGAGAGCAAAAATAAAGAAAAGAGAAGAAACTATTGAGGGTTTTAGAGTGGTTCAAGGTGGGCTACAAATTCTGGAGAATCTTACAAGCAAGGAAGGTGGTTATCAAGCTCCAATCAAGAAGAATTCGCAACCAAGGTAAGCTATGAGACCCACTTGTATGTTCTTGCGGAAAAATAGTGAAAAATGCATGTATAGCTATGATAAATGTTTTGTTTTGGCTTGGTGATGCCATAATTTCGTGTATTACTGCTATGTGGATGATAAGAATGAAAATTCTAGTATATAACATGTTACTATTACATACAGAATCATAGAATTCATGTATGTATGCTAACTATTTGATAAAATGCCTCTTAGTTGCTAATTTGATCAAAACATGAAAAGTTAGAGGGTTTGATTATTGTAACATGTGTATATATGTTAGTAAATGTGGTCTGGACAGTAGGAATCAAATCCATGCATGCTAGAATCAAAATCATGATTTTCTCAAAAGTTGGGTTAAACTAGTTTGCATGAGTTTTCAGAATTTTCGGTCGCTTGAAATCATGTCTTCGGTAATCCGTTTGGTGCATGTAGTAAATTTGTAAAATAGTATGTAGCATGAAGTATAAACTGTCCAAATTTCATTCGGATCGAAGCTATATTGAGTGAGATATGAAAATCGTAAGCAAGCATGTTCACAACAAAAATATGCAAAAATCTGGAATTTCCACAATTTTTCTAAGTATGAAATCTGTCCAGGCACGCTTTTCAAGGTAGCTTGTTCGTGGTCTTAACTTGCTATTTTCTGGGATGTGATATTTTTGTAAAATACTACGCTATATGAAGTATAATCTGTCCAAATTTCATTCGGATCGAAGCTATATTGAGTGAGATATGAAAATCGTAAGCAAGCATGTTCACAACAAAAATCTGCAGAAATCTGGAATTCCAGAATTTTTCTAAGTATGAAATCTGTTCGGGCACGCTTTTCAAGGCAGCCTGTTCGTGGTCTTAACTTGCTGTTTTCTGGGATGTGATATTTTTGTAAAATACTACGCTATATGGAGTATATTGTGTCAAAATTTCAGAGTCATATCATGTACAGATTGATAGGAATAAAATTGCAAAGTAGGCTGCTCGAACTGCCGAAAAAATTTCTGGGCAGCAAGAGCAGATTTTCCGGGTCGGGTCGGGCCGGGTCTGATCCAGGTCGGGTCGGGTCGGAAAAATTTTAGAAACTTTATTTTGTCCAGATTTTCATACTGAACCCCTGGACCTTTAAGATGCAACCTGCTTGTGTAATTTAAAGTGTATTTAATTAAGTATTAGTTTATAAACATATTAATATTAAAAAGGAAATTGTTTTCTTTCGTTTTGAAGTTTGAGAACCACTTCAACTATGTGAGGCTATGTGTTATGTGATTGAATAAGCTTGACCTATGTGATGCAACATGATATGTAATTGAATTGTTTTGAATACAAGTTAACTTAATAAATCTTATTAAAATAATAGGAGACCCTTATACTTCAAACTAGATTGTGTATGAATGGTGATTAACGAGACACATGTGATTACGTTATGTGAAGGTTAATTGCTAGCGTTAATTGTAGCAGGCTTATCAGGCAAGTTTTCTAACCCTATTTTTTTGGGTATTTATTAAATCCTTACTAAAATTATCGCAGTAAGGGTAAGTATTGGACTTGTGTTAGTTATTTATTCGTGCAAGTTTCTTTGTTGAAAGGTCATACAAACTTCAATTATCTTGCAAGCTTATCGATGATTATTCGGTTATTATTTTAACTGCCATATGTTTAAATTTCATTTCATTATCGAACTGTTCTAAGTATGTTCCTGGCCTTTGTTTCCGGCTAGTTATTATTGATGAAAAAAGTTATTTAAAACAAATCTTTCGAAGCTATTAAATGTTTACCAATCCAAATTGCTTTGGTGCAGTCTCACATGATTACTAAGATGAACAACCCGAATAAACGGGCAAATAGATGTCGGGCAAATAGTCCCATTTCGCTTATGCAGCTTAAAACTTAATACTTGTGCACAACGTAGGGTACAATAGGCTGATCACCTGGCGTACTTGCAGAGACCGTTTACAATAGATTTGAATAATATATTCTATTAACATTTCAATACTTGCCAACTCATAGGCTCAATAGAACTGAATGATATGTTCTATTAACATTCTTAAATAAACTATTGAGGGTCAAATGACCATGAACCATGTCCACAGTTATAAGTAATCTTTCATCTTTAACTTTAACAGTCATATGACTATAAGGACTCCACGTACTTAGGGGGATTTCGTACAATGTATTGTGCACAACCATTTCAACGCTAAGCGTAAACCCCTAAACATAGGGTTGTTCATCTCAGTATTTAGAGTACAAGTCCGCACCAAAGAAAGTTTGGTTTGGATAAGCTTTCAAGGGTAATTGAAGTTTAATGATCATCAACTAGGGAACTAGTCAGTATCCACAATGTTTGATAATACTGACGGTTGTTTAATAACAACATAACTTAGAATATTTGAGAATCATAAATGAACTAATTCTATACATCTAACTCATGCTTGAAATAACTATAGAGCATAAGTATTCAATAGAATGAATGAAATGGTTAACCTTTGCTTGAATAGTGAAATAAGCTAGGTTCAAGTTTTATAATATTTAGAAATGAATTCCTGAACTTTAAGAAACTTGATTAACTGTAAACAAGTTGGAATGAATCAACAAATTGAGAATTTCCAATAATACTAGAGTTAGAGTTTGTTCCAATGAATTTTGAAAGCAATAACATTTGATATAAAAAGCTTGCTCAGTCAAAAGCATGCATTTATAATAATAGGACTAACTCAACGAAAATGTAGAGTTAAAAGAATTGCATAATCATAACAAACTAACTCAATGAAAGTATGGAGTTAGAAAACTTGCCTCTAGCGTAAGCTAAAATATTAAACTCACGTTCACCTAAACACAATATTAAAACCATAACATCCATTAGACATACTAATATTCACGTTTCAATATAAAACGCATTACTAGCTAAACTTGTTATTTTAACACAAGTCTTGTGCTACGCTTTACATTTCAGAATTCCCAAGTGTTAATCATCATAACACTTAATTATCGTTCATTATATAAACTATGTTATTACATAACGCATTTTTGAGTTAATAACCATTTTTGCAACTTTGATCATACTAACCACAACTCACTATGTTATGTTAACCTTAACTTTACATATTTAGCATGTTAACAAAATCTCAGATCATGATATGACACTTTCCCCAAGTCTGCAAAATTATTAGCGAAGTCAAGATCTCGAACGGTGGTATGGCGGCAATTGCGCCATATAAAAAAGGATGGGATCGGTAGCATTCTTGCAGATTTTTACCTTAACACCGTGGCAAATTTGTCTTTGGTGTTCGACAGCACGCAGAGAAGTCATGAGCGATGGCAGGCTTTAGCACAACAAACACGAATTTTACCCAACAAACAATGAAATTAACACGTACAATAAATATAACAATATCATAAACATGATTGCTCACATTTACAACCAATCTGCACAATTTAACACTAACTAAAACTATTTTAATTTCTCCAAATTCAAGTTTTTCAAACAAAACTCTATTTTCGAGTTTCTTCACAAAATTGAACACTGTGATTTCAATTCTTGTTCAAATTACCTCATTCAAATTACGTTATACTCATATCTCATTGAACTAACTTATGCAAGCCTCAATTTATACTTTAACATAAGAATTGGCCACTAAAATTGCTACTTTTACTCAAGCCATATGAAGAACACAAACACTGTCAAAATTTCTTCTACTGTAAACCGAATTTAGCATGCGATTTTCTTGATTGACATAAACTCTAGCATCACGAGCATGTATAATTACAATAACTAAATTACATAACAAATTCGGAAGAAAATAATTCACAGAACATGCAATTTTATTTTGTCGTAAACCCATATATGCATATATATATATATATATATATATATATATATATATCAATACTAATGTTGTGTAAAAAATACCTTGAAGTTGCTTGCAATCCTTGTTAACTCACTAAAATTTCTGGAAAATTCGTAACCCTCTCTCAATCTTTTCTGAAGCTCTCAAACTCTCTTTTCTCAAAGCTTTAGCAAACTAGTTTATGCGTAAAAGAAAACTAAACTGATATGCGTACTATTATAATAATAAAGAAAACTGACATAGGCTTAATACGTATAATAAGTACCATCAGTTATTAGGATAAACGTATATAACATAAATATATTATATTTATTATTTTATTTTATTTTATTTATCTAGAAATCTCAAAAGCCATAAGGCTTGTTTGGCAAATCATTTAAATTTAAAGAATTAATATGTTAAGCCTTGTTTGGATAAAACTAAATTATAACTACTTTAATTTATTTTAATAACTCCTTATAATATAGTTATTTGTCACACTATATTTAATCAAGCTTTCATATTTATTTTAATTAATACAAATCACAATTAATTAAATAAATCCTTTAATCACATAACACAATACAAATAATATATCATTTAATTGAAATATCAATATAATAATTATTTCCTTAATTCATCAATTATTTATTTAACAAATAATTCTCTAAATAATATTAAATCAATAAAACAAATATTCATTTACCGATAATCACATCCATTAAATATTTATATAACTCAATAAATATTTAAAATTACATTTAAAATTCTGGAATGTTACAAACACTACCTTAGACTTACTCGGAGTCTGAAGGTTCACACACTTATTCTGATAGTCAATTATCGCTGTATGGTTATATAACTAATCCATTCCCAGTATTACGTCAAATTCTCCCAGTCTAATAGGAATCAAGTCTACGCTTAGTTCATGTTCTCTAATTTTTGCGCGATAATTTCGATAAATGTATTCTACAGGGATTATTTCCTTATTTGCAATCTCTATGTTCAAGGAATCTTCTAAACGTTCTCGGGGTGTACTAAATTTACTAGCAAATTCTTCAGATACAAAAGAACAGGTGGCACCCGAATCAAATAATACATAAGCATTTATATTATTGATTGGGATTATACCTGACACCACGTCCTTCGCAGCCACTGCGTCATGGACGGTCATGTTAAAGGTTCGAGCGGTCGATCGGTTGGGTTGTGCAAGTCCACCAATCATTAATTTGCTCCCTCCTCCCTGGCCTCCGCCAGCTCCACTGCTTCCTTTCTTCGGGCAATCCTTTATCTGGTGTTCTGTTGATCCACAAGCAAAACATCCTCTGATCTTCTTTGGCTTTGGGAAATTTGGCGAGATGTGCCCCTCCTGGCCGCAATTAAAGCAAGTGGTCTTTCCTTTCCAGCACTCCCCCTGATGGCTCCTTCCGCACTTGTTACAAGCTTCAGTCCTCTTCTTGAAGTTTCCTTGGTGATTTCCACCTTGGTTATTGTTTCGGTTGTTGATGTTGTGGTTGTTGTGATTGTTTTCCCATTTCCTTTTTCTGGAGTTACTTCCTCCACTGCTGCTCCCTCCACGTTGCTCACTTCCGGCGTTCTTATTCTTCTTCTCCTTATGATACAGACTCAAGGCCTCACTGCCACCTTTCGCAATGATTGCCTTCTCCAACAACGTTATAAAGGAATCAATCTGGAAGACCGATACCTTATTATACAACCACGGCTTCAACCCTTGCTCAAAACGTCTCGCCTTCCTCTCCTCATCCACAACTTTGTGCTCTGCAAATCGCGCTAGTTCATTGAACTTAGCAGCGTATTGCGCCACCGACATATCTCCTTGTTTCAATTCTAGGAACTTCACTTCCATCCTACTCTTCATGCTTTTCAGGAAATAGTTCTCGAAGAACAACATAGTAAACCTTTCCCATGTTATCGTTCCTTCCCCCGCTCTCTGCTGATTAGTTTCCCACCAATAGTTTGCTTCGCCCCTCATCATGTATATGGCAAATACAGTCTTCTGGTCTTCACCCACGCGTGCTATAGTGAAGTCCCTCTCGATCTCCTTGATCCATGTTTGTGCAACTATCGGGTTAGTAGTTCCAGTGAATTCTGGGGGTCCTACACTCTTAAAGTCTTTGAAGGTTGTTACTGGGACAGCTCGAGGAACGAGTGGTATAGGTTCGTTTCTTCCCCTCAAAGATTCTCCCAATAAATCTACCAGTCGCTGTATAGGATCTACTGGAACTCTCTCATCGTTAACCGACTCTTCTGGGACATGTATTCTACGTCTGGGCGACATTTTCTGCATCACAAAATTTTCATCTTATTATCTAACTATCATATTAGACATTTCTCAAATGAAAAGAACTAAAAGTTTATAACAAGTTTCTGAAATAAGATCATTTATATTCATATGCCAAATGGTTACAATACACGTTCTTTTCTAGCATACTGCTATAAATGAAAACACATATCCCCTAATATCACAAAAGACGGGGACACCACTAGCTTACTACCCCTCTAATATTTTTCAAAAGTTTGGGGTGGTACCACTATCTCACATCTTACACAAAAGACTGAGATTACAATAACATATTAACCATACATAAATAAAACCACTATACTACCGAGCCTTCCCCTCTAGACTCAATCTAACATTCCACGCTCCATGGCGCTCTGATACTCCTTCTGTGTGATGTGTGCCACCATATCCCGACTTATGGTATGCCGGGTCTGTCCTTGCTCAGCGGGGTAGTGATTTACCCCATCGATCAATCTCTCCATGGCCGTGCGTAGAGCATAGCCCATCTTGTTCATCTTCCTCCTCTTGCATCGCACCTCATCTTCAAGATCACCTACTCTGTCATTAGAATCCTCCCACTTCTCTTCGAAGTGGATCCTATCTATCACTTCTATCTCTAATTGAGTTTAGAGAGCCTCCTTCTCCGCCTTTCACTCAACACCCTCTGTTCCAATTCTTCTAATTTCCCTGCTAACTCAACATTTCGTGCCACCGATCGGTGAAACAAGGCACCCATCTGGATCCCTGCCTTCTTACGGTGAGCAATTTCCACCTCCATCTCCTGCATCACTCTCAGTCTCTAGCTCTTCGACTCTACTTCTTAATTCCAAAATCTGCTCCTCATACTCTCCTAGCATCCGATCCTCAAAAGTAGTCTCGTCGGAGTCCTCCATGGGCTCAGGTTCCTCCTCCACGGGTTCCTCCTCTATAGGCTCCTCCTCCGTATCAGATTCCTCAGGTAGAGGCACCATCTCCTCCTCCTCATCATCATCACTAATTGGGACAACTACCGATATAGGCTCCGTTATCAAGGGTGCCTCATAGACTACGTGGATATCTCGTGGCTCCTCCTCTAATACTCGGCTAGGTCCTCCCATGTCAGTCATCCTACAATCACCAACATAAGATAAGACAAACAACAACTCCATCAGAATGTTAAATAAACATAAGTTCATTGTATAGAATGAAGTTACATTTCATAACACACTAAGTCTCTCAGGGAAAACTCTACATGAGTTGTATCCCCTTTCCTAACTTCTAAGTTTTCTTAAGTTATAGTCTAAGGATTCTCGTCCGTAAGGTTTATAACTATGGCTTTGATACCAACCTGTGACGCCCCCAAATTCTGACCTCCACTTAGTCACCCGAATTCGGTTCGTCACTTTCTCAAAGTATTACCATAATAACTAAAATAACGCATACACAACGGAAAATCTATTTTAGAATAATATACAATGTTTTATTATAATTATTCCCCCAAGTCTCGCAACCTATATTACTTAATAGATTACATAATAATATCGAATAAAGACTTATTACATAATCCTACTTAAGTTTAAACACAGTTTCCAAATAGTCTTAATAAAACATGAGTAATTTAAACATAAAGGGGCAAGCTAGTCGGTAGCCTTGCCCTTGCCCTTGTCTTTCCCAGATACGCCTCCCTGTTCCGTCTTAACTGAAAGGTTTTAAATAAGCAAGGATGAGCACAAATTGCCCAGCAAGTAATGTACAACAAAGGTGTAGGATATAATATCACAAGGTTTGAAATATCGAAGGGTTATTTCTAAGATAGTTCAAAGTGTCAGAATAAAATCATGAATAAGGGATATGACAATTCAATATAAATCAACAGATATATATGAATTCAACGGCTAACAATATATCCAACTGGATAAGCAATTTATATTGAGCAGTCACTAAGGACTATTGAACTTCCACTAGAGTTACCAATATTAAACTGATAACCAAAAATATTAAGTATTATAGATGATCAATCTACAATATCATACGTTATGCATAACACCACAATAATATTCATTCATGTGTTGGGGTTTCCAACAACATACACTCCCCTTACAAAAAGGGTTGTTCAACTCAGTTATCAAGATTTCCGCACCAATCAATTGGTTTGGATAGTTTTATAAACATGCATATAATCTAGCCGAATCAAATGGCATAGAAACTTTCATAATATTCAAGGACAATACTAAGTTCACATGAATAATAGTTTTCACAAGGGTTTAAGCATAATGGCTCATTTGAACGAGAAAGCAATATAACTTGTAAAAGAGAAGCTTACGGTATTTGTCGAATAAAGAATGCAAAGATACTTGCACAAGGTAATAATATAGGTTTAGAAAAACTTGCCTTAAGCGTAGTTTATCCACGTTAATAACTCAACCTTTCGAATCCTATTTATAGCGTATTATATGTATACAAGGTTCATTAGCTAACACAGTCCTTAATCAAGCTTGACACGACTCAAGTACTCACATATGGTACAAAATCAGTTTATAAGTCATCATGAATCAAATACTTAGTTACTTTACAAACAAATCAAGAATGCTCAAGGTTAAGACCTCTTCTACTCATGGACTTTTTATTTCAATACAACTCCAACTTAACCACTAAGCATCACACATATATATGTATATCAGTAGGTTTTAGATCACATTTAGTATTATAGGTATCATGCAAGTTGCTTTCCAAAAGTCAGAATACACCAACTGTGATTCCAGATCAAGCAATTGCTTGCCATGGCTAAGCTTTTAGATCGCACAATGTTGCTTGGCCCCTCCTGCCAAGCCAAGATGCATTCACGCCTTGTGGATCTGTCAAACTTGACCAAAATGATCAAGCGAATATATATTTGTCATGTTTAGGGTCTTTTCATGCTCCTCAAGTCAATCTAGGTTCCCTTTTCTAATATATTTCTAATTTAAACACTTAAACCATTTAAGGCCATTCAAGGTTGTGGAACCACAAAGTCTAGCATGCTTGCTTTCTAAACATACATGCGCGTTATAAAACTCATGTTAGGCATGCTTGTGTGTATTCATAATGCATATGTGAAACTAACACCGCTTTAGTTGAAAATAGGCTTTGTTCATGCTTTTCTTGAAACGTGCTACCTAAACATGGTATGTATATGTTTATACTACATGAGCGAGTCTAAGAGTGTCATTAAACATGCTTACAAATGTCAGATTTTAGTTCTCATGGTATCATGACAATATTCACATTTAAAGCTTATAACTAGTTAGTTCAATATACTCATGTTTCCTTCCTAATCACATAAACACAATCTAAAGATTTAATCATGCATTTCTAAGTCATGCTAACATGTTTGCAAAGTCAGAATATGTTCATGGCATACATACACACTAAGTTCGTTTCTTAGATCCTTAAATCAATTTTAAGCTATATACCTTTTTTGATTATGCTAAGCTAGTCTAACATGCTCATATTAAGCCCATATTTCCATATATACTCCTTACATATGCTTGCAAGCTATCCTAAGTCATGGTACAATATCAGAATTTCAAAATAGAACTCAAAACAAATTCCAAAGAATTGGCAAGCAATTGCGCTGGTGCACTGGTTTAAGCGTTATAACTTGATGCTTTTGCAGAAACTAGCTAGCCCAACCTCAAATATTATTCACCAATTCATTTCCAAACAATCATGTACCAATTGCAACATGCTTACATGATCGTATAACATCTATGTAACCAATACCCAACCTCATTAACATATAATTTCATGAATTCAACAATTTGGATTTCAAGACTAACACTCCATTTTTACAGAGAATGAAAATGGCAACAAGGAAAAGATTATACCTCTGCAATGTGAATGAAACTTGCTATTACTTGAACTCCTAAGCTCTAAGAATGCTTGTAAGCTCTCACCCTTACACTTGAAAATTCTCAGACAATTCAAACAACATAGATAATGAAAGAAAATGTCCAATTTATAGACAATCTCTTGACCATGCTCTTCCTTAATTAATTAATACTAATATTAATTAATCCATCCATTTCTTAATGTAATTATGGACTTTCACAATCATTATTCATTGATAATATTCTCATTACATTTATAGGTATATTGCAAATAATAATAATCACATATTATAAATTAATTATAAAGAAATCCATTTCCCATAATTAATTAATTACTAATTAATGGTTTAATAATTCCGTCGTTGGACATAACCCATTTCATTGCAATATACTCTTATCATATGGTTTCACCCATGTCACACATATAACATTAATGTCCCCCAATTCTGTGTTACAGTAGAAAGTCACCAACTTAAATCGATCGATGGCGCACTGCGCTTGATTTAGGATCATTGGACGGCAGGTCAAGGCCATGTGCCTTCGACAAAGGCTAAGATCGGTGCGATTTCGTCGTGCGCTTTTTGACGCTAACTCGTTAAACATGACGTGAATTGATCTTCACAAAAGTGTTACTACAAGTCCACGAGCGCATTAATTACTTATACGAAATCACATGATCGATACGATTAATCTTTCTAATTTCCGCTTTAATTCACTTAATGAATTTTCTCGTTTTGCATTATGCCACATAAGGCATTTCATAATCCTCGTCGCCAATTCACATTTCTTAATACGCATTGATTTAATACTAATCAATTATATTATCCAACTCATAAAATAATAACACTTATTTTCATATAAATAGTATTTCCATTAATATATTCATTTAATAATACGTGGAAATTCTCGGGTATTACAACAAATGGATGCATCAATTCAAGATTTTGCTACCCGATATGCGAAACTTGAACAGAAGCTCTCTTTGGCAAAGTATATGATAATAGAGCTGGAATCTGAGAATGCATGTGACGCCCCCAAATTTGGACCGCCACTTGGTCACTCGAATTCGGTTCGTCACGTGCTTATGGTAATACAATAATAACTAAAATCACACATTCACAATGGAAGATCTAATCTAGAATAATATACAATGATTTATAATAATTATTCCCCAAAGTCTCGCAACCTACAGTACTTAATAGATTACATAATAATATCGAATAAAGACTTATTACATAATCCTACTTAAGCTTAAACATAGTCTGAAGACATTCTTAATACAACATAACACTTTTAAACGTAAAGGAACAAGCTAGTCGGTAGCCTTGCCCTTTCCCTTGCCCTTGTCTTTCTCAGAGACAGTTACCTGTTCCGCCTTAACTGAAAGGTTTTAAATAAGCAAGAATGAGCACAAATTGCCCAGTAAGTAATATACAACAAGGGTGATGAGTATAATATCATGAGTTTGAAATATCAACGTATAGTCTACAAGATAGTTCAGAGTCTTAGAATAATATCAAGAACAATGAGTATCAACAATTCTCGAATCAATCTTTAGAATAAGAAATGATAGTTCAATATAGATCAACAGATATATATGAATTCAAAGCTATCAACGTATCCAACTGGATAAGACAATTTATACTGAGCAGTCACTAAAGACTATTGAACATCTACTAGAATTACCAATATTAATCTGATAACCTAAAAGAATTGAAGTACGATAGATGATCAGTCTATAATACTCTATGTTATGCATAACACCACAGTAATATTCACGCGTGTGTTGGGGCTTCCAACAATATACACTCCCCTTAACATAAGGGTTGTTCAACTCAGTTTTCAAGATTTCCACACCAGTCAATTGGTTTGGACAGTTTTATAAACATGTATATAGTCTAGCTAAATCAAATGGCATAAACACTTTCACACTATTCAAAAATAATACCAAGTTCAACATGAATAATAGTTTTCACAAGAGTTTAAACATACGAGCTCAATTAAACGAGTAAGTAAGATAACTTGCATTCGAAGAGATAAGGTTTAGATACTTGCTTGCGATATCCGTCGAATAAAGTAATGCAAGGGTTTAGGATACTTGCCTCAAGCATAGTTTACCAAAGTAAAGCTTAATACCCTATTTCGGATCCTAACATAATATATTTACACGTATAGGATAATCATTAGTTTCATAAACTCATATATGTAAGTCCAAATGTACACATACACGTCTAACTTAGTTGTAAGCTTAATACAACTATATCACATACTCGACATCCTTAATGCACAAAAATCAGATTGTATGACACCATAAAGTCAAACAACGCGTTTTTTAAATCATTGTCTTAAAGTTTGCAAATACCTTTTCGAACTTCATTCTTGAAATTTCTAATCATTCGTTAAGTATTTAACTCTAGCATCTAACATGTTTCTTAACACATTACAAAACATATTGGTCATATAATACAAGCTAAAGTAACCATATAAGTATGCTTCGAACATTAGATCAGAAACAGAAACTATACATGACTGCAAGATGGCGTAGCATTGTGCCCTCATATAAAGCTTAGGGATCGGCAGCATTAAGGCTTATCCCCCGCTGCACTAGGGTTGAGCTTTACATCTCTTGGTTTCAGTCCAACTCTAACACACCTATACCCTCATACCTTAACATACATACATTCCAGAGGTTCTTACATAGCATATGACCATTCTTGAGTTCATCCTAGTTTTAGCTTATAATATACATGGTCTCAAGGCATAACAAGATCATGTAGTTACCATGTTTTATAACTTGGCTATAAGTCCACATCGTGATCACATAATCTGTCAATACACATGCTCATAGTGTTCGTATCATAAATTCATATTTAGCATCGAGTAGCACTTCGAAACATGCTTTAAACTCATGTTTGATTAAATTATTATTATATCCAACACATATGAATCAGGTTTGGAGATATAATAAACATAACATAACATCTTAAATCTTTAAAATCTAAGTACTCATATATAATACAACTTAAGTTTGAAAACATGTTCAAGTTTGCCTTTGAAATCATTTTAACATGAATGATGAAATCCAACACATGCAAGACAACTTTAAAGCTCTAATCATATGTAGTCAAGTCATGTTAACACTCTCGTCAGATCAGAATGTATATCATGTGGTATTCATGTAACGACCCCAAAATTCATACAATAATATTCTCCTTCTCGATCGTTAACAATATAACTTTAATCTATCTTTACATCATTATTCGATATTAAAATCACTAAAAACGCAGAATATTTAAAACTTTTATACATTTCTTTCTTTATTTCCCTAAATCGCAACCTTTACATTACATCTCTTCGATTCAAATTTATATCATGAATCGTTACAACAAAATGACTATACAAAGTCTTACATCATAAATAGATATCCATATACACCAGATATTTCAACTTACAATTCAACAACATGTTACATTCAAAATATTAAATACATTTCCCATAAAACATAAGTAATCTTTGTGAATATGGATCTCTATAATTCATGTAGCACATATCCTTACCTTAAATCTTTAACCTGTAAAAATGATTATTTGCAAGGTTGAGCTCGACAGCCCAGTAAAATCTAACAGTTTTCATGCATCATATATCACATAATAACATACTCAACACATATCTCATAAACATTGGACTAACACAACATACATGTTGCATTTCATATAACAAGTATAAAGATTGAGTTCCTTACTCAATCAACATTCATTATTCAATCAATGTAGTCATAAATTGACTTTAACATTTTATACTTTCAATATATATAGAACACATCATGCTCTTTGCAACAAATATTTAAAATATTTAATCATCAAGTTCACATAACAAATAGGAACTGAAAGACTTGCCTTGATCGTTGTTTACCAATAACAGTTTAACAACTTACAGTTATCTGCAATTCACGTGCCCTACACAATTATATAATCATACAAATCAACTATTAGTCACATAACAACACATAGTAATTGTAATGTAAAATCTACTCCATATCTCATAATCTTTCCAACTAATTAGCACACAATGTTCAATTAGATTGTGTTAACTTTTCGACTTATGTAATATTCGAAATTCATTCAAGTGTTTAAATCTTGCTAGGAATCATTATTGGTTTTATATTAAACCCATTTCATACTTTATAATATCCATTTCATTTGACTTAAAACACTTTTTACGTTCATTAACACTTATTACGGCGTTTCGACGTTCATTCGTTACACGCCCGATTCGTCTCTCTTGTGTGTACTTAGTATGCTTATACAACTTATCTAATATATAATTTATTAATGTTAAGCATCATTATATTTACTAATATTCATGTTTTATTACTTAGGACAACATATTTTATCGTCAGGAGCACTACATTTGCATATGTGCATTCCTGACGCCCTCCGATTACCTCCTAAAACATATTAGTCACACAAATGACTATTTTGACCCCTGTTCCTAATCTCAAATTAAACAACTTCAATAACAAAAGTTGTAGGTCTATTCGTCCTCGTTCCGGATCATCTTAAATCACCTCAATCGGAGTTCGTATGAAAAAGTTATGGCCGTTTTATTATAGGAGGTCAAAACCGTCAGACCAGATTGCTGTTTAAGCCATGCCATGGCAGAACTAAGTTAACCGAATTATATCATTGCGTTAAATTGGCGTTGGGTGCGGATTTCATTGCTGACGCGAATTTCTGGTCATGGCTCCATTTTTTGGCGCTAGGTATATGTGAAAAGCTTACGTAAACCGCACACGAAGAACATCACACAACAATTCTTAACGGTTTAATGGCTTCTAGCCGCTAAATTAACATATTTAATTTATGTAAATCACACATAACTTTAACAAGCATACATATACTAATTTAGCACAACTTAAACAACAATATCAGAAAACTTAATTCCTTGAAAACCATATTTTAAACCCAAAAACTCTATCTTTGATATTTCTTGACACAGTGAACACTGTAATCATAATGATACACCAATTTGATTCCTTTGAACTAAGTTTTCTTTATTTCATACCCAATTATCATAATCATAGTTCAATTTTACAATTCGAATACAATCAATTACTAATTTTGTTATCCTACAAAACATGTTCATACTCATATGTTTTTATTGTAAAAACTCTTTTCTTTCTTTTTGATCGTAATTCATACAATCACATACATGTATATGTTCATCATACAATCACCTATATATATCTATATATATAGTTATGACATTACATATACACATAATTTCATAATCAACTATAAAATATGAACTACTGAGATTATACTATAAAACACAGTGAACCTTAAGAACAAGAATACAGAGACTAAGGAATTATACTATAAAACATATATGTTAAGATTATGTAACATACCTTTAATTTGTTCAGACAATCTTTGCTTAATCACTAATAATAGCTTGAAGAATACATAAGTTTCTCTTGTTTCTCGCTCTAAGACCTCTGACAATTTCTCTCAAAACTCTGTGGTTTCTCACATTTCTTTTCTTTTTCCTTTCTTAGGCTTAAGCCAAAACACACTATACGTAAAACTAAACTGATAACAATTATGCGTAAACTAAAAAACTGATATGGCCTTAATAATCACCATAACTATTATCAGTTACCAAAATAATAAGTGTATATCCATTATAAATATATTTTATTTATATATTATTTATTTAATTTTTTTATTATTAATTCAAAATTTAAAAACCAAAAGTCATAGGGCTTCGTTTGGCAAAATAATTTAAAACTTAGAGACTTATAATATAGTTATTTGTCACATTTAATTAAGTTTTCATACTTAATTAATTAATTCTAATAACAATTTATCAATTAAATCATTTAATCACAAAACTCAATACAAATAATTACCCATCAAAAATGAAGTATCAATATAATAATTCATTTAATCATTATAAACGCCTAACTTAATTGTTAAATTAAATTAGAACATTATCCAATAATTATTAATTTCCTTAACTCATTAATTATTTATTAAACAAATAATTAACCAAATCAAATCAATTAAACAAATATTTATTCAATGATAAACACATCCATTAAATATTTATATAATTCAATAAATATTTAAAAATTATAATTAAAATTTTGGAAATTCTGGATTGTTACATCTTTCCCTCCTTACAAGGATTCTGTCCCCAGAATCACAACTCAAACAATTCATTCATCACATTAATTCTTAAAAACTCCGGAATGTCACATCCTTCCCTCCTTATAAGGATTCCATCCTCGGAATCAACAAAACCTCCTATACTCGGTTTTCACCAAAATCTCTTTCACAATTATCGTTAATAACTTCAACACATTAACTTAGCAAAAGTTTTTTATATATATATATATATATATATATATATATATATATATATATATATATATATACTTCATTCACTTCTTCAACAACTTTTAGGTTTTTATTACATAACCTTCAATTAAACACAGTCATATATCAAATATTATATATTCTTTAACCCATTATTTTCTTTTTCTAAAGATCGTTATCATAAACACTCGGGATATTACATTCACCCTTTCTTCTAAGAATTACGTCCTCGATTTTTTTTAACACTTCATTCATTCAATCTATCAAAATAGATTTTACGTTAATAATTTATTCATTCCTTGGTTTCTATAACCACTTCTTTCCACAAAGATCTTTATGCAATTATTAACTTTTCTATTAAAAGTTTCACATTATTCTTTGATAACTCATATCATTCTTTCTTCAAAACCTCTTTTCTCACTTATTCAACATATTCATCATTAAGAGTCGCATTCTACGACTTACTTCTTTCTAAGGAATATCATCCTTACCACATTCGCCTTTTAGAATAGCAAGAATCTTCCACAATTGCTCAATAATTGGGAAGCAGTATGAATAACTCAGGAATTTAAAAGATTTCAAATCATGCTGAAGGGTCACAAGACCTTGAACTACGTCCCCTGGTTATCAAGTATCTTGACTTAAACCTTTAACATTCATAAGACTATATGAACATCTGTACTTAGGGTGTTAAGCCCTTTGTACAATGTATTGTGCACAAACATTTCAGCGCAAAGTGTAAACTAAGCGTAAACCCCTAATAATAGGGTTGTTCATCTCAGTATTTAGAGTACAATCATTCAACTGAGGGTCTAATGACCACGAACCATATCCACAGTTATAAGTAATCTTTCAACTTTAACTTTAACAGTCATAAGACTATAAGGATTCCACGTACTTAGGGGGATCAATCCTTCGTACAATGTATTGTGCACAAACATTTCAGCGCAAAGTATAAACTAAGCGTAACCCCTAATAATAGGGTTGTTCATCTCAGCTTTTCAACATCTGAATCCGCACTAAAACAATTTGGTTTGGTATAACTTCTCAAGAAACTCTTGAATTTCATGCATATTTTTCAATATTTGTCTAGCTGAATCAAATAGCATAGACCTCTACAACAATTCGGACATCAACCGAAATATACATATACATACATACATACATACATACATACATACATATGTATTCTCATATCTTAAACAAATCTCAAAAAATCTTTTTATGGCGTACGATATCAATATCAGATTTATAATTCGTTGATGATTCCGTCATTTGGTGATTTTATCATACTACATCATACCATAGTGGGCTGACGATCCTTAGATCACATCCAACACTAAGTAATACTGCATTGATGACTCCATCGTTTTTATCATCTCTGCACAAGGTTCCATGATACATTGATGATATATAAAATACATTTTGATATATTCCAAATCATTTTTGTATAGCCGAAGCAATTAGCATAGACATATGAATACCGGTATTTGTAAGACCCCGAATTTTATGAAATAAAAGTATTAAATTTTTCTATTTTGGTAAATAGTTAAATTGATAAAAGTTTAAAGTTAAGGGTAATATGTGATTTTATTTTTTTTGCAAAGTAAGCAAGTTGATATAAAATATTCGTTGTGTCGGGGAATATTCGATTAGTCGGAGAATATTCTTTTTGTCGGGGAATATCCGTACGACGGTACAATCATTGGTGGACCCCACAACGGAATTATTGTCGGATTGAGAAAATAACAAAAATATTTTTATGAAAATAACGGCGGAAGTTTTACCGTTAACTGTTGAA
Organism: Panax quinquefolius; assembly: GCA_020205615.1. Taxonomy (NCBI): domain Eukaryota; kingdom Viridiplantae; phylum Streptophyta; class Magnoliopsida; order Apiales; family Araliaceae; genus Panax; species Panax quinquefolius. Next base: position 38,005,041 of record CM035165.1, read on the forward strand.
ACACCCGGTGTTAAAAGTACAGTAATACACGTGGTTGTATAGTAGCAAACAGTATTGATTATTGATGCTTACGTGATAAGTCACTCAGTTTTGTTTTATTAGTATTATTAATGTAATAAAACAAAAATTTTTTTATATAAAACAGAATACTTTTATAAAGTTATTCGTTTTATTAGGCTAATAGTAAAAATTTTTTATAAAAAGCAGTAATACTTTTATAAAGTTATACATTTTATTAGACAATAATTAGAATATATTATATTTTATTATGCATAGTGTTTGCATAATTACTACATAGTGTTGCATAAGTGCTACATAGTGTTTTGCATAGTAAAATCTTTTTTTATATAAAATGAATACTTTTATAAAGTTATTCGTTTTATTAGATTATAAATAGAATATATTATATTTTATTTAAAAGATTTTGCTTTAAATATGGTCCGTCGATTAAAGAAAATCAATCTGGACCGTTTCATGAGTTAGTTACTATATGATCCATTTTTCTATAAATAGAAGCTCATTCCTTCATAATTTCTTTAATTCAATTGAAACTCTAGAGAGAGAAACTATAGAGAGTTCTTCTTCTATAATCTTGGCGTATTTCTTTAGATTTTAAGAAAGCTTTGAGCGTAGTGCAAGTTTTCTTCGAGTATATCCTCGCCATACCAGTCGGAATACTTTTCTTTTTAAGGTAGGGGATATTATTTGTTATAATCGTAAGATATATTATTTGTTGTACTCGTTAGGGGTATTCCTTCTTTCTTATTGGTGAAATTCTTTTGTTATTCCATTCTTTATTATTCTGTTAGAATAACCTGTATACGCGGTAAACCTTATACTTGGTGAAATTCTTCTAATATTCATTCTTTATTATACTCATTGAATATCCCACATCAGACATACGTTCGTCGGACTGGTTCCATTATTTATTATTATGTTGGAATAACCTGTTTATGCGAAGTACCGCATGCATGGTGAATTCTTCTGTTATTCCATTCTTTATTATTTTGTTGGAACATCCTCCATACATGCTTTATGCATTTAATTGGTTCCATTATTTATTATTCTCGTTGGACACATGCATGCGGTCTATCGCATGCGTGGTGAATTATTCTGTTATTCCATTATTTATTATTACATCGTTGAATAACTTTGTTTGTCTTGATCTATCGCATGCATGGTGAATTCTTCTGTTATTCCATTATTTATTATTCTGTTGGAATATCTTGTCTGTGCGTTTACGCATGACCTGGTTCCATTCTTTACTATTCTGTTGAAATAACATGTCTATGTATATTACCGCATGCATGGTAAATGATCAATCATATTCATACGAATAGTATTTTCATTAAAAAGGGGTTTCTGCCAGGGGCAGATTCGTAATTTTTCTGACCATCAAAAATTCTGAAAAAATTTGAAATGATAATTTGATGAGTTTTCTAGATTGTGTCCAAAAATGGCGATTTTTGGATGTATAGATTAAGAGTTAATGATTTTATGGGAAAAGATTATCTTAAAAGTAAGCCCTTTTAACTCCTTGTGGTTAACTCTAAAATTGGTAAAATTTTTATTGAGAGTACATGTATAAAACAAGAGTATACCCTGTAAATTTCGGAATTTTTGGACAAAAGTACAATTTATGATAAATGTCTAAATATTCTGCCGTTTTAGCCATATAAAAAAATAGTAAATGAATTTTAAAAATTCTGAGAAAAATATATGTTCAAGATGGGACTATATTCTCGCTAAATCCTTAAAAGAAATATTTTTGGATTTGATTTAGTATTTTCATGAAAATGAACTAGTTATGAGTAAATGAATTAAATATGTTATGTGAAGTAATAAAATTGGAAAATAGGATTTTATGGCTTGGAAATCCTATATAGGGTATATGCTTGATTTTGATGAGGATTTGATCATTGATGATGAAATCTTATGAGTATGATATTTTGAATGATTAAATGTATTATTTGATAAAGTGTAAACAATTGAAATAAATTGTTTATAAGTTTAAGAAATGATTAAAATATTGTTATAATATTAATGATATTAGATTATGAGATTATTAAGTGATTGATAACATTTGGTTATTATTGAACATTTGAATAAATTGTATTATAAATGTTTAATATTTATCTTTTATCTCATTTGAATGATTCTTTTATCATTGTCATCATCCTCATGCTCATATTGTGTTGAAAGTCATCTTTGGTAGTAGTGCATAGATGGACTTGGTATGATTATGACCGAGGATTATTCGGTATAATCATGGTAGTAATGTTACAAATGATGTGGAAAAAGTCCTCATTGTCCGTAGTGCATTGATGGACGGTTTTTGGTATGATTATGGCTATGGATTCTCTTGACCTAAGGGTAAAGATGAATTATTTTATGGCATGATCATGGTAGTTGATGAAAACACGATTATCTTTTAGGCAGTAGTGCATGGATAATTCGTGGTCGTGATATTAACGAATATCCTTAGCCGTAGTGCATGGATAATTCAGTGATATGGATTGATTGTAACACCCCCTTTCCAAAATAGAAAGAGAGGTTACTCAAAATACAACAAAACTAATAAATTTAATAGCAAGGCTCAAAGCCACAAAAGAATAGTCTTAATAACTGATAAATACCTCAAGTCAACCATAATAAATTTCAAACTGTCTCAAACCACAATCTAAAATAATTATTACAATTCCAAGTAAACTGACACATCAAGTCTAAATTGGATATTTCTAAATCATTGGAATGAATGGAGCTCTCATCACACTTTCCCTTGGTCCCCCTGATTACCTGCCGGAAGAAAAACACAGCATGAGCCAAATGCCCAGTACGGATATAGAATACAATTAATGAACCGAAATAACTAACTCAATTTAAATGAAATGAGATGAAATGAACTGAAACGATACGAATAAAACTAACACAACAAAATAGTAGGCTGAATCAAATGGCTGGGTGTTATTTCATACCGAGCTCAGAACAAAATAGAATATACCTTGCCACACAGGCAAGTCAAATAATGCCACACAGGCAAATCTCATAATGCCACACAGGCAAGTCACACACATTGGACCGCGAATCCAATGCATGTAAAATCGGAAGGCGTGTTTGGCACAAACATCACCAATCCGCATAACAGAACAGAACAGAAAACTAGGGTCGACCCATACGCCTCCCACAACAAAACACCAAATGGCCAACTCCCACCGGAGCACAAAACGGAGACGCCGTGGACTGATCACACCGCCACGGAAGGTGTCATGCCTCGGTGCCAAGAGGACATGCCCTATGGTATAGCTCAGGTATACCCTATGGTATTCTAACAAAAATATAATGTCACAACACATGCGACAAAATATCAACACAAGGGGTTCTAACGTGTACATGTTAAATCGAACGAATCATCAACACACGTCTCTAAAATAATAACATGTACATCACTATGAATATCAAAATAAAATTTAGACATGATGCCCTAGTCTAAAGAATACAAATATGAATTCTAATACAACGCCAAAATAAATTTATCACAATAAATTGACAAGGGACAATTATGAGAGACAATACTAAATTTCGAAACGAATAACGAAACGAACAAATCAAAAACAAAAGAGTTTTGCTGAAAGAGTACGGAATCCGTACCTGGATTAAGCAATGTAATACCCAAAATATATTCCAAAAACTCGTTTGGACTCTTCCCATTTAATCTAAATAAAGTAAAATACAATTTTATTACAAACTTAACAATCTCTAACATAATGTTATTTTAATTTATTATTAAGTAAATTTATAATTTTATCATTAGAATAATTAATTAGTATACACAACAACTTTCAATTTAATTTATAATAACATAAGTGAGTTAATATAAAACAAAATAAATATAATTTATATATATAATGCACTATCGTATATATATATTTATATATAAATTATATCTATATAAATGAGTTAATATATATATACATAGATACTAGACATACCGTAAAATATAAATATATATATATATACACTGCAAATCAAGAATTTAAAAATATACACATATCTATTATTGTAATATATATATACACATCATCATACAATATATAAAATTTACGCAATCCTTCACGAGATGAGTTTAGATCCTTATTTGATTACCTAAGTAATGAATAAATTGAAGAAAACTCTTACCTTATTATCAATTGATGACTAACTTGTTTCTCTCTCTCAAACCGCGCTCTCTTTCTCTCTCTTCTTTCTATCAAAGTAGTGTAAGAAAGATACAATATATAGGGTTTTAAGTTCTTTTTTTTTTTATAGGATTAGATATTACCCACATATAAATTAAACTCAATCAAATTTTAAGGCCAAATTATCTCTTTAATTCATTTATTAATATTTATTAGTCCACATAAATTAAATACACTTTGACCCAAATAAAAAAAAAATAAAGTCCAATTAATATGTTTTAAAACAATTTTTTTTTTCTTTTATTAATCAATTTATTTATTTATTTATTGGGTATTACATCACCTACCCCTTAAAAGGATTCCGTCCCCGGAATCAAAAGAATAGAACGCACCTAATTTTCAAAGAGATACGGATATTCCGCTCGAATAGACTCCTCCATCTCCCATGTAGCCTCCCGCTCCGAATGATTTCTCCATAAAACTTTAACAAACGGAATAGTCTTCCTCCTCATAATTCGCTCTTGACGATCCAAAATCGCGTCGGCTTGTTCCTCACAAGTAAGATCCTCCCGAATCTTATCGAACGGATACTGCACCACATGCAACGGATGATAATGATAACCCCTTAACACCGACACATGGAACACATTATGCACGTGAGCTAGCTGCGGAGGCAAAGCTAACCGATACGCAACTTCACCAACCTTTTCCAAAATCTCAAATGGACCGATATAACGTGGACTAAGCTTCCCTTTTAACCCAAATCGACGAATGCCCTTCCAAGGAGAAACTTTTAGAAACACGTGCTCACCGGGTTCAAATTCTAAAGTCCTCCTATGCTTATCAGCATAACACTTCTGCCGTGATCGAGCCGACTTCAATTTCTCTTTAGCCACCGCTACCTTCTCCGTAGTGATTTGGACCAACTCAGGCCCTTCTATGGCCCTTTCGCCAACCTCATCCCAACAAGTTGGTGCCCGACATTTCCTACCATACAATGCCTCAAATGGGGCCATTCCAATACTTGTATGCCAGCTGTTGTTGTAAGCAAACTCAACTAAGCTCAAATAGTCATCCCAATTACCTGACCACTCAAGTGCACAAGACCTCAACATGTCCTCCAACGTCTGAATAGTCCTTTCAGATTGCCCATCGGTTTCATGGATGGAAAGAAAGTACTCGAAGTTGAGCCGAAAGTGCCCCAAGCTCGTTGAAATCCTTTCCAAAACCTTGAAGTGAACCGGGGTCCCGATCTCAAACAATAGACACCGAGTACCATGAAGTCTTACAATCTCTCTTTGAAAGATATGTGCAACCTATCCACCGAGTAACCCTCATGGATAGCCAAAAAGTGTGTGCCGATTTGGTCAACCGGTCCCACCACTACCCAAATGGCATCATTCTTCCGAAAGTCTTCTAAAACCGGTCACAAAATCCATCGTGATATTCTCCCACTTCCACACCGGAATGTCTAACTGCTGCAAAAGCCACTAGCTCGTTGTTGATGTTCTATCTTCACTTGGCGACAAGTGAGGCACTTCCCAACATATTCTCACCACATCATCCGTTTCATCCCATTCCACCAAAAATTCCTCTTCAAATCCCTATACATCTTTCAGAGAACACGGATGAATTGAAAATGGCGAACTATGAACTTCAGCCAACACAGCCTCTCGAATGATTGGATCCGATGGTACACACAACCGTTCACCCAACCAAATCACACCATGGTCATCAATACGAAACTCAGACTGCTTGCCCTCCTCTAGATTCTGCGTCATACTCCACAACTCCCCATCTTCCTTTTGAGCTTCTTTGACCCGCGAGATAAGAGAGGGCTCCACTCTCATACTCGCCAAATGCCCATCTGAACCTCGTACATACAACTCCAACTCGATCCGCTCCATATCTGAAATAAGCTGAGGTTGTGTAATAAGGGCTGCTACACTCCCTGAACTCTTTCGGCTAAGAGCATCTGCAACCACATTTGCCTTCCCCGGGTGATACTGAATTCTAGCATCATAATCCTTTAGAAGCTCCAACCAACGCCTCTGCCTCATATTGAGTTCCTTCTGAGTGAAAATGTATTTAAGACTTTTATGATCGGTGAAGATATCACAAGTCTCTCCATACAAATAGTGCCTCCAAATCTTTAAGGCAAAGATCACCGCTGCCAACTCCAAATCATGTGTGGGGTAGTTCACCTCATAAGGTTTAAGCTGTCTAGAAGCATAAGCAATCACCTTACCGTGTTGCATCAAAACACACCCCAAGCCCTTCTTAGAAGCATCACTATAAATCTGGTACCCTCCTATCCCCGACGGCAATGCAAGTATAGGAGCTGTCACGAGTCGTTTCTTCAATTCCTCGAAACTCTTCTCCCGCTCCTCATTCCACACAAACTTCGCGCCCTTTCTCATCAACTGAGTCAATGGTAAGGCGAGTAAGGAAAATCCTTCCACAAACCGCCTATAATACCCTGCCAAACCCAAGAAACTCCTAATCTCTGTCACCGTAGTAGGTCTTGGCCATTTAGTGATAGCCTCAACCTTCGCAGGATCCACTTTAATGCCTTCAGCAGAAACAACGTGGCCCAAAAATGCAACCTGCTCCAACCAAAATTCGCATTTAGAGAATTTAGCATACAATTTCTCTTTCTGCAAAATCCCCAACACTGTGCGAAGATGCTCCTCATGCTCTTCCTTAGACTTGGAGTAAACCAAAATATCATCAATAAAGACAATGACAAATTGGTCTAAGTACTCTCTGAACACCCGATTCATCAAATCCATAAACACCGCCGGAGCGTTAGTCACACCGAAAGGCATCACCAGAAACTCGTAATGCCCATATCGAGTACGAAAAGCCGTCTTAGGGATATCCTCATCCCTCACTCTCAACTGATGATAGCCCGACCTCAAGTCTATTTTCGAAAAATATTTCGCCCCCTGAAGTTGGTCAAACAAGTCATCAATCCTCGGCAATGGATACCGATTCCTGATGGTGATCTTGTTCAACTCTCGGTAGTCTATACACAGCCTCATAGACCCATCCTTCTTCTTCACAAACAAGACTGGAGCACCCCACGGTGAAACACTCGGGCGAATTACACCACGATCTAATAGTTCCTGCAACTGCTCCTTTAACTCCTGCAACTCCAATGGTGCCATCCGATACGGCGCCTTAGAAATAGGCTCCGCACCAGGAACAAGCTCAATAGCAAATTCCACTTCCCGCTGCGGTGGCAACCCTGACAACTCCTCAGGAAACACATCGGAAAAGTCACGGACAATCGGAACATCCTCAATACGAGACTCACCCTTAGAGGTATCTTTCACAAACGCCAAATACCCATCACAACCCTTTGCCACCAACTTTCCAGCCTTCAAAGCTGAAATTAACTTCACCACTCTACTCGGCTGAGAACCCTGATACACGAAATTCGGAGACTTCACATCTCCAAATATAACCTTCTTCGCCTGACAATCAATAGTGGCTTGGTGTTTATCCAACCAGTCCATCCCAAGAATGACATCAAAATCGTGCATACACATCGGAAGAAGATTAACGCTACGGATCTTATCCCCAAAACTGATCGGACACCCTCGATACAAATCGTAAATAACAATGAAGTCCCCATCGGGTAGTAATAGACATCACGTAATCTAAAGATCGAGATGGCACACCCAGTGTCGAACAAAAGACCGAAAGCAACAACGGAATGAGTAGAACCCGTATCAAATAAAATAGAAGCCTCGCGATTACCAACTAAAAGAGTGCCAGAAACAATACGGTGCACTGCTACCGATTATATGTCAAGGCAAATACTCGACCACCCGACGACCGACCTCCATTGCCACCATTATCACCACCACCTCCACCATTTCCGCGTGGACCTAAGACAATCCCTAGCAATATGACCCATCCGTCCCACACAAAAAGCATGCACCATGAGTTGTGGGTACGCGCTTCCCGGATGATTTGCCCCACAAGTAGCACAGGGAGTTATCGGAATTAGATTCGGGTTACCCCCACCGGTGGTCCCGGATAACGACCACGATTTTGCCCTGCGGACAATTACGTCCCCTCGACGACGATTTTGTCCATACCAAGGTAGTGAAGGCGACGATTTTTTGTCCCTATTTGAGGCATTTCTTGCCGATGATAACCCATTTCGATTTCGCCACGCCATCGCCTCGCCGCCACCACGATTCCTGTTCAACTGGCCACCTTGACTTCTCCCATGCTGAACTGAAGCTTGACCTTGTTGGTCATCTCTGTCCCTCTTTCGACTCCCCTCCGGTTTAGAAGACCGAAAGTCCCGTCGCTCCATCTCAATATTTTTGCCGCATTGGCCACTGCTGACACGTCTGGAAACTTGTTGTTAATAAGATGCTGGCGATACCTATAATGAATCCGCCACTTGAACTTCTCCTTTGTTCATTGCGATCCCCGCCGAGGTTCCCGCAAATCTCGCCAAACCTAGTAAACCTCGTCATGAAGTCCGTGATGGACTCATCATCTTTCGTCGAATGGACGGATAGTCTCTAAGATAGGCCTCTTTATCGCCAACTGGAAGTACTGGCGATGAAGACCTCACAAAACTCCGCCCCAACTAAGTGTCTCAACATAGCCATCACCCTTTGTCGTTTTCAACGCTTTCCACCACATCTCTGCAGCATCCCTTCCGACTTGTAAGGCGCAAGCAATACTCTCTCGATTATCCGAGCACCCCAATACATCAAAAATCTTCTCTAGGTGAGCAATCCAATTCTCTCGCATCAATTGGAGTTGGAGTGAATGAAGGATCTGTGGTTTCGCTTCGAAACCTTTCCAACCACACGTACATTGGAACCCCCACGACCGCGACCATCTCGCATTCCTTCCTCAACATTTGTCTGTGGACCATTATTTCCGGGTTCTCTCGTCAGAATTTCGGTGGGCCACGATTGCTTACTGTACCAATTGTGCCACCAACCGAGGTAAAGCCCGGTTCATCGCTCGATTCACCAAGGTAGCCAATTGAGCATTAATCGATCATTAGGTTGCTCATTGGACCGACCTTCACCTCTTCCCCTATTGTTACCTCGCCTCAAGAAGAACTCTAGTTGATCTTGAGCCATCTAAGAAAGAGATCACGAATATAAACAAAGAAGATTAGAGACAAATTTGAATATAGCGGATATGATAGTTGAATGTAAAATCAAAAGCGAACAAAAACCTAACCCAGAAGTCTACCCATAACTCACAGGTCAAACCTAAATAGGTTTTCTACAAGAAAGAACCTAAGCTCTGATACCAACTCTGTAACACCCCCTTTCCAAAATAGAAAGAGAGGTTACTCAAAATACAACAAAACTAATAAATTTAATAGCAAGGCTCAAAGCCACAAAAGAATAGTCTTAATAACTGATAAATACCTCAAGTCAACCATAATAAATTTCAAACTGTCTCAAACCACAATCTAAAATAATTATTACAATTCCAAGTAAACTGACACATCAAGTCTAAATTGGATATTTCTAAATCATTGGAATGAATGGAGCTCTCATCACACTTGCCTTGGTCCCACGATTACTGCCTTGGGAAGAAAAACACAGCATGAGCCAAATGCCCAAAGTACGGATATAGAATACAATTAATGAACCGAAATAACTAACTCAATTTAAATGAAATGAGATGAAATGAACTGAAACGAAACGAATAAAAAACTAACACAACAAAATAGTAAGTGAATCAAATGGTCGGGTGTTATTTCATACCGAGCTCGTAACAAAATAGAATATACCTTGCCACACAGGTAAGTCAAATAATGCCACATTGTAAATCTCATAATGCCACATTGTGTAAGTCACACACATTGGACCGCGAATCCAATGCATGTAAAATCGGAAGGCGTGTTTGGCACAAACATCACCAATCCGCATAATGTAGCGTAACAGAAAACTAGGGGTCGCACCCATACGCCTCCCACAACAAAAAACACCAAATGGCCAACTCCCACCGGAGCACAAAATGGGGACGGTGGATCGATCACACCGCCACGGAAGGTGTCATGCCTCGGTGTTAAGAGGACATGCTGTGGTACCCCTACGGTGGTTATAGCTCGTATACCCTATGGTATTCTAACAAAAATATAATGTCACAACACATTCGACAAAATATCAACACAAGGGGTTCTAACGTGTATGCGTTAAATCGAACGAATCATCAACACACGTCTAAAATAATAACATGTACATCACTATGAATATCAAAATAAAATTTAGACATGATGCCTAGTCTAAAGAATACAAATATGAATTCTAATACAACGCCAAAATAAATTTATCACAATAAATTGACAAGGGACAATTATGAGAGGCAATACTAAATTTGAAACGAATAACTTAAACGAACAAATCAAAAAAAAAAGAGTTTTCTTTGAAAGAGTACGGAATCCAGTACTGGATTAAGCAATGTAATACCCAAAATATATTCCAAAAACTCGTTTGGACTCTTCCCGTTTAATCTAAATAAAGTAAAATACAATTTTATTACAAACTTAACAATCTCTAACATAATGTTATTTTAATTTATTATTAAGTAAATTTATAATTTTATCATTAGAATAATTAATTAGTATACACAACTTTCAATTTAATTTATAATAACATAAGTGAGTTAATATAAAACAAACAGTATAATTTATATATATAATGCACTACTAGTATCATATATTTATATATAAATTATATCTAATACAATGAGTTAATATATATATACATAGATACTACTGGTAAAAATAAAATATATATATATATATACACCGCAAATCAAGAATTTAAAATATACACATATCTATTAATGTAATACATATATACACATCATCACATACAATATAAAATTTTCGCAATCCTTGCAGATGAGTTTAGATCCTTATTTGATTACCTAAGTAATGAATAAATTGAAGAAAACTCTTACCTTATTATCAATTGATGACTAACTTGTTTCTTCTCTCACCGCTCTCTCTCTTCCTCTCTTCTTTCTATCAAGTGAGTGTAGAAAGCATACAAATATAGGGTTTTAAGTTCTTTTTTTTTTTATAGGATTAGATATTACCCACATATAAATTAAACTCAATCAAATTTTAAGGCCAAATTATCTCTTTAATTCATTTATTAATATTTATTAGTCCACATAAATTAAATACACTTTGACCCAAATAAAAAAAAAATAAAGTCCAATTAATATGTTTTAAAACAATTTTTTTTTCTTTTATTAATCAATTTATTTATTTATTTATTGGGTATTACATTGATTATCGAGCTGAGTCTCAGCGATGAAATATAAATTCATGGATGTGATATTAACGAATATCCTTGGCCGTAGTGCAGGGGTGATTCGATGATGTGGATTATTTATTAAGCTGAGTCTCAAGGATAAAATATGTATTATACACTTTTAACGCGTAGAAGATAGTAGATATCATGCTCTACTTCACTCTTCTAAAATACAGTTGTATGTCTTTGGCATGTAGTGCAAAGATGAATTATTAATGAATATCTTTGGCCGTAGTGCAAAGATGAATTTATTAGTATGATTATGAGCAGGAATTCTGATTTGGTATAACCATGATTTTTGACGTTTCAGGTGAAGATAGGTGATGAAAATTATCTTCGTCCTAGTTGCGAAGAGGAATTTAGAACCACAATTATGATTATGAGTTATTCATATGATTGTGATGTGAGGCTGTTGATTTATTTAACATGGATAAAACATTATTGGTGGACTTTTAACATAGAAGATAATAGACCTTATGGTCTATTTGACTCTTCTAATGGATCGCTTCGTTCACTGCAACTATAGTTGAAAAGTTTTATCATCTACCATATGTTTTAAATCTACGATTTATTATTGATGAAAGCTATTGATAATTTAATTATCTTTAGTCATGATATTTTTTTTGGGCTAGTTGTGCTCATCCTTCTCGCTTCACAATTTCTTTCGGGGTAATAAAGAGTGTTTTAGTAAGATTGTTGTCGAATCGGCCGGGGATAACGGGGGAATAGAACGATGGTCTCTAGGCATGGAGGTTCTCCTAAGCGGTATAGAAAAGTGTGTTGTATTCTATACAACATTTAGTAGTTATATTTGGTGAATCAAATAGGGTGAGGTGAACCTAACTTTGGAAGGGTGTTTTGCCACTATCATATAAGATGTCTAATGACATACAACCTCGTGTTATCATATGATAGGGTTGTGTGCATCCACTTACTGAGTATATCTACGGGCACTATCTATATGATCTTGAAGTTTATTTGAAATATAATATTCACTTGGAGACAGTGGAGATAGTTATATGTCAAGAGAAGACTCACCATTGGAAAGAAGATGATAGTAATCTTCTCGTTTTTCTTTGGGGTCTATTGGGTCAACCAAGGATAATTCTGTGGCCATATGATATCTATTATAACCTAGACGCATGGTCTCCCATGTACGAAGGTTTCCTTGAGCACTTCCCAAAGATTTTAATTTCTAAAATAGTTTTTGACTATACTTTTATGTAAAGTACCATTGTAAGGTTGTGGTCGAGACACCATAAGATTTACATACATTTGTATTAAAACTCACGATTAAGCGTGGTCGTATTCTATCTGATGATTTCAACGATTAATATAAATGAAGTTGTATTTTCAAATTGTAAGACCCCAAATTATTAATAAATGAAATTAATTTTCCTCTATTTATTATTTTGAAATAGTAAGGGTTGATTTGATTAATGTGGTTAGTTATGGGTAAAATTGTAAATATTTTAAATAAGCGGTGGTTATAAAATATTCATTTTGTGGGAAATATTCGTTTGGTCGTGGAATATTCTTACCGCTTGGGAATATTCATTACGTACGCGAGCTTTTTTGTGGGCCCCATAACTGGAAAGCGATTGGATGAAAAAACGACAAGTATAAGTTGTTTATAAATAAACAGATTATCTAATACTGTTGGAATACCCGGTGGTTAAAACACAAGAATACGGCGTTGTCAGACAAGAGAGATAAGATACCAGATTGCACCAATTATTGATTCTTACGTAAGAAGGCACTACTCAATAATTGTTACAAGAATTATCGCTCAAGATTTTATTTTATCGATTCAATAATTCTTTGCGTTGGATATTTTATATTATCGTTGTTTTAATAATTGTCACTACACAAGATTTTCCATTATCAAGCTAATAATTCATATTATCCGAATAATATTATTAGAAAACATTATTGGCAATGTCTAGAAAGTTCATCTAAGGAGAGGTTTGGTCACCTAATCATGCGCGCCAAGAAGGAGAAATTCTTATCGAAAGCCCCCTCTTCTCGGGAATGACCGATTGTCACAAGATTTGTGATTCGTAATATTATTTGTGAATAATTAATTATTGATTTATATGATGAGAAAAATATTGATTTTATGTGGATATAGATGGAGAAAATTTTTAAAGTGACAATTGTTGAAAATTAATATTTTATCTTTTTTCGATAAAATAATTCATTTTATTATATTATTTTAATAATATAATAATGGTGATATTTTTACAATGAATGTGGGATATATGAGTATATGAGGAGGAAGAGTATTTTTTGTTGCATTAAATGATTAACACACATTTTGTGTGTTTGCGGACCCCATTTCTGATCGAAATTTGATTATAAATTTTGTAAAATCGTCCGCTTATGGATTTTTTGGCCAATTTTTGTTTGGAATTTGGAAAAACTTTCTTCCAAAGTTGTAGAGAATTGAATTTCCTATAAAAAGTCACTAGATTTGAATTTTCCGATAAAAGGGCTATTTATTATGAATTATGAAGTTCAAGTTCAAATAATTGATTTTGAAGTTTTAATTATTTTTAATATAAAAAACGTTTTTGTCATTAATTGTGGGTCTTGCATGTGATGTCAATTTCTGAATTCAGATCAAGGAGGGGTTGGCGTAGAAATTTTAATATATATATTAATATTTTATTAAATTTTCTGCTTTGGTGTTCTAAGCATTTTCCTATAAATAGGGTGCTTAGGTTAGAATTGAAAATCACACCAGAAACTGAAATCTTCTCTCTCTTTCTCTCTCGATATATTGAGCGTATTCTTGTGAGTATTTTAGTACTTTGAGTATTGCTATACGGTGCAAGTCCTTTCAGCACTATATCCAGTATACCAGTCAGAAGTACTATCCTTTTTAGGTAAGGGATGTTATTTTCTTCTCAAATGATATTATTTCTTCAATATCATTATGCTCAAATATTGGTTGGAACTTTTTATCAAATTTAGAACTTTTTCATGCTTCTGGGTTACTATTCATGAGTTACTTATTCATGAGTTACTATTCACGAAGTTACTATTCACGAGTTACTATTCATTTAGTACTATTCATTAGTAAGCATGATGATGTTTTTTTGTGAAATTTCTATCTTTTGGTGTTTGAGTTACTATTCACGATATATGATAGATTATTCACGATGATATAGACTATTATTCATAATATTACACTATTCACGTAAAAAATTAAATTTTTTTTTTCGTCCAAGATATCTATTATGGATACTAGTTTTGATCAGATCCATGTTTTGATCATTCTTGAATTTTACTCCACTATGGTTATTTATGAAGTATTTTTGAACTTGGATTGTTTAAAGTACTAATCCTTAATATTTGTTCTTTTGTTTCATCGGATTCATTTTCTTTAAAATATTTTTCATCATCCTCACCCTAAATGATGATATAATTGAATATCTTTGGCCCGTAGAGTAAAAGATGAATGATTTCGATGAATATCTTCGCCCAGAGTAAAAGATGAACAGTGTTTAGATGAACATGACTAATCGATGAATATCTTTTGGATCAGTAGTGCAAAGATGAATATTTGATTCCAGATATATATCGATTGATGTTACAGGATAAAAGATAGACGATGAACTTTTAAATTCATATATAGTAAGATAGTAGTTTGCATTCTCTACTTAACTCTTCTAATGAATTATTATTTTCATGAATATTGATTTAAAACTTGTTGTCTATCAGTATTCTATTAGATTTTTCCCTGTTGAAGACTAACGATAATTTGTTTTATATTATCTTAGTCATAATGTTCTTTATCGGGCTAGTTGAGCTCACCCTTTTCCTTGTTGTTTTTTTTTTTTCTTCTCGTGAGGCTAGAATATAGAGTACTAGTCTGGGTGTGGAATGATGGTTCTAGAAGTCGTTTTAGTAGTCCTCACCATTTTGTAAAATAATGTATCAATAATTGTAATGAGGACTTATTTGAGTGTGGATATTGTCTAGATGACAATATTTGTATTTAAACTCACGCTTTTTATGTCAGATTAATAAAGTTGTAGTTATTTTCTGTACCATGTATTTTGACGACTCAGAATGGGTGTCAGATACCTATTTTGGGGGCGCCACATTGGTATCGAGCTTAGGATATGGTCTCTCAAGTGAGATCGGGGAATAGTACTAGAGGGAGAGACGAGTAATCCTTCGCTAAAGGTGTGTCATACCTAAGCTTATTTGTTGGTCATCAAGTATATGGTTAATATGTGATATGTTAATTTGTTTAATTAACCCTTGTTTTATGGCAAGATTTAAGAATGGCAATTGAGAATATTAACGGTGGAGTTAATGAGACCGTGGAAACACCTTTAATCACCACCTGTGGGAACGGCAACAGAAGGCAATATTCCTCCCGTAAACAACACCACCGAAAGCGTACGATGAACGATGGGATGTTTAGGAGCTTTTTGCGCTCATGCAAAACCGCATCAGGGAGACTCGTGTACGTAATACGGTTGAAATGATAAGAACGCGCGGCTTGTCACGGCCAAGCAAGCAGTTCAAAGAGTTGGGACCACCGTAATTTAAGGGAAAGCGGATCCGATCATGGCGGCGTAAACGTGGGTCAAGCAAATTACCAAGATATTCGATGTCTTGGGATGCACGGAGGAATGAAGGTTCCATTCGCCACCTTTATGTTTCGTGGCGAAGGCAGACATCGGTGGGAGTCTCAGTGAAACGTACCCACCGCCAAGAGACTTAAAGATGTCTTGGGAAACATTTCGTAAACTTTTCAACGAAAAAATACTTTCCGAAAGTATTCGCTATATGAAGGAGGTAGAGTTTATTAGACTAGAACAAAATAACATGATTTGTCCCAATACGAGGCGAAGTTCGCAGAGTTATCCAGTGTTTGCACCTCATTTGGTAGAGAATGAGTAACGAATGACGAGGATGTTTCGAGAGGTTTAAAACCCGAGATTCAACAATATCTTATCTCTCATAAATTTGCTTTATATTCAGATATTGTCAACGGGGCTCAATTATTAGAGCGAGATAGCTAGTACATTCAACCAAGGGACCGCAACCAGGGTCATACCGGTGGCAAAGAAATATCTGGAGCAATGAAACCAATGGGGAGGAAAACATTCAGATTAAAAGCTAAGAACCACTCCGTGGTAATCGTGGCCATGAAAATAGAAAGAAGTTTAGCCTGGGGGAGATTTTAAAAGAGGAGATTCAACAATGACAATGTGAAGACGCCAAGACCAAAGAAGAATCGGTTCCAAGGGAGGAGAACGACCACCACCCATCATATGCTATAAGTGCGGAAAAGAAGGACATATCACCCAAACCGCCCACAACAGCTTTAAGGTATGTTATAACTGTGGAAAGGAAGGACATATCGCCGAGATTCAGATCAGAAGCGAAACCAAGTCCAATGGGGATGGTGACTCAAAAGGTCATCCCGTAAAAGTCAAAGTCAACGGTTCCTCGGAAGAGCGTTTGTCGTGGATCGGTCAACATGCGAGGAACCCAAACGAGGTGATCACGGTAAGCTAATCATAAATTCATGCGAAGTTTATACCTTACTTGATACCGGGTGCTACCCATTCATTTATCTCTCCCGCTTGTGCTCAACGTTTAAACTCGACCGAGAAATTAGACTTTGACCTATCTCGTGGAAACTCCATTAGAGAAACTTTCATCACATCCATCGCTTATAAATCTTGTTTGATCCAAGTTGGCACCATCACATTACCCGTTGACCTTATCTCTTTAAAGATACTTGCTTTTGATGTGATTTTAGGATTGATTCGTTAACTACTCATCATGCCAAAATTGATTGTTTTCGTAAGGTTGTTAGTTTTCATATTCCTAATCAACCCGTTGTGCGTAATTCAAGCAACTAAACCATTAAAATCAATCACTATCATATCAAGTCATAAAGTTATTCGCTTATTGAAAAAAGGATGTCAAGCTTTCTTAGCCCATGTTATGGATTTGAATAAAGACACGCCGATTTGAATAATATTCCGTTGTTATCGACTTTTCCGACGATTTCAAGAACTTCCCGCCTCACCCCGTAACGTGAAGTTCAATTCTTTATCGACCTTGAACCCGTACAAAGCCCATTTCTAAAACCCCATATCGAATGGCTCCTATTGAACTTCAAGAGTTAAAGGTCCAACTACTGTGAGTTGTTGGACATCGATTTCATTCTGGCCCTAGTACATCTCCTCGGGGTGCTCCTGTTTTATTTGTAAAGAAGAAAGACGGAGTATGCGACTTTGTATCGACTATCGAGAATTGAACCATGTCACTATCAAGAATAGTATCCGCTACCTCGTATTGATGACCTGTTTGACCGATTGCAAGGAGCACAATTCTTTTTCAAAATCGATCTTCGCTCGATATCATCACCAAGGTTAAAACCGAGGATATTCCAAGACCGCTTTTAACTCCCCAGACAGACGCATTATGAATTCCTAGTCATGTCTTTTGATCGACTAATGCTCCCCGCCGCTTTCATGGATATGATGAACCGAGTATTCAAGGAATATTTGGATCATTTGTTGTTGTCTTTATTGATGACATCCTCATCTATTCCAAAAGCCGTGAAGATCATGAGTGCCATTTGAAGTCGGTAATCGCAAAGGCTTCGTGATAACAAGCTATATGCCAAGTCAAGAAATGCGAAGTTCGCTTCGAGGAAGTAGCATTCTTGGGCACATGGTGTCAAAACATGGAGTGTCTGCTGACGGCCAAGATCAAGCAATACAAAGTTGGGAGCAACCAAAGACGGTGGATCAAGACGTAGCTTTCGGGCTTAGCCGGTTATTATCGAAGATTCGTGGAAGGATTTTCTCGAATCGCTACTCCGCTAACTCACCGACTCAGAAGATACAAAATTCAGATGGAGTGAGGAACGCGAGAAGAGTTTCCAAGATCTCAAGAGGA
The DNA here is from genome assembly GCA_020205615.1 of Panax quinquefolius. Classification (NCBI taxonomy): domain Eukaryota; kingdom Viridiplantae; phylum Streptophyta; class Magnoliopsida; order Apiales; family Araliaceae; genus Panax; species Panax quinquefolius. The sequence continues at coordinate 38,023,477 of CM035165.1, forward strand.
GACTCATTTCGCACTGTTTGACAATACCATCCGGTTTTGATGGATTTGTTATCTACAAATGATGCTTCGTGCAAAGGGTTAGGGTGTGTGTTCTCATGCAACGTGGGAAAGTCATAGCCTATGCCTCGCGATAACTTAAAGAATATGAGAGGAATTATCCTACTCATGATCTAGAGTCAAGCAAGCAATGCGTTTTCGCGCTTAAAGATCCGGAGGCACTATCTATATGGGGAGAAAGTGGAGATATATTCGCACCATAAAAGCCTCAAATATTTCTTCACTAAAAAGAACTCAACATGCAAGCAAACGACGTTGGCTCGAGCCATTGAAAGATTACGACCACACTATTCAATACCATCCCCGAAAAGCAAACGTGGTAGCCGACGCGCCGAGTAGAAGATCATATGCAGAACGAAAGTGCGATGATGTCAAATATATACGACAGAACCAACTTTTTAATCGAAAAAGTTAAAGTTCGCTCAAGCCACGTAATCTTGAGTCGATGCGTATGAAGAAGAAGAAAGTACAAGAAGGTGCTATTCCGTAAGCAAGAATCGATGAAGAAGGAATACTTTGAGTCCACTCTGCACTTTCAGGTTCCTAACGATTCTCGATTTGAAGCACAAGATCATGATGGAGGCACACAACACACCATTTGCAATCCATCTCGAAGTACCAAATGTATCGTGATCTTCGACATACATTTTGGTGGAACAATATGAAGAGAGAGATTGCAAAGTTTATCTCGAGGTGTTTAACTTGTCAACGGTAAAGGCGAGCATCAAGTGCCAAAAAGGTCCATTGCAACCACTTGAGATTCCGAAATGGAAGTGGGAACACATTACCATGGATTTCGTTATGGGTCTTCCCACTTGCTTTCAAGGCATAAATGCTATTTGGGTTATTGTTGATAGATTAACCAAGTCCGCTTCATTTTTACGATACGGAGACTTATTCCTCGAACGCCTTGCTCCTATGTACGTAGATGAGATTGTGAGATTGCATGGCATGCCAAGATCCATAGTTTCGGATCGTGACCCAAGATTCACTTCAAGATTTTGGGTTAGCTTGCAAAAAAGCTATGGGGACGGATTTACGATTTAGTTCTATGATACCATCCTCAAACCGGACGGACAATCGAGAGGACTATTCAAAACTTTGAAGATCTATTAAGACTCGTGGTCCTAGACTTCAAAGGAGTTGGGATAAGTATTTACCATTGGTGGAATTCTCCTACAACAACAGCTTATCGTGCAAGTATAGGTGTGGCTCCATTCGAAGCATTGTATGGACGAAAGTGTCGCTCTCCAATATGTTGGGATGAGGTAGGTGAAGCAACATTGTTGGGACCCGAGTTGGTATGTATGACTACGGAAAAGATCCAAACGATTCGACAACGTATACAAACGGTACAGGATCGACAAAAGAGTTATGCGGATCTTCATCGAAAGGACATGGAATTTAGTATTGGGGATCACGTATTATTACGTGCTGCTCCATGGAAAGGAGTTACAAGATTTGGGAAGAGAGGAAAGCTCAATCCACGATTTATTGGTCCATTTCAAATTCTTGACAGAGTAGGAAATGTGGCCTATAGACTCGCGTTACCTCCAAGTATGTCTCGTGTTCATAATGTTTTTCATATATCCGCGTTTCGTAAATATGTGAAAGACCCAAACCACGTTATTGAAGTTAGAACCGGACGAGATAGTCAAGACTTAACGTATACGAAGAGGTACTGCCAAGATCTTGGATAGAAAGAGCATGTCCCCACGACGAAGGTCATACCACAAGTTAAAGTTTTGTGGAGAAACCATGCTATCGAAGAAATGACCGGGAGTTGGAAACGTAAATGAAAGCGAGGTATCCTCATCTTTTCAAAACACTGTGTACGTACGCCAATTTCGAGGGACTAAATTTCATAAGGAGGGAGGTCAGAAGACCAAAATTATTAATAAATGAAATTTATTTTCCTCTATTTATTATTTTGAAATAGTAAGGGTTGATTTGATTAATGTGGTTAGTTATGGGTAAAATGCGCAAATATTTTAAATAAGGTGGTTATAAAATATTCATTTTTGTCGAGAATATTCGTTTGGTCGTGGAATATTCTTCATTGTCGAGGAATATTCGCACGACGACCGCAGCAATCTTTTGTGGGCCCCATAACTGAAAAAGCGATTGGATGAAGAAAACGACAAGTATAAGTTGTTTATAAATAACTATAGCTTGTTATCAAGTTATCAAGTAATATCGTTGGAATACCCTTTGGTTAAAACACAAGAATACGCTGTTGTTGCACAAAGAAGATACCAGATTGCACCAATTATTGATTCTTACGTAAGAAGGCACTACTCAATAATTATTACAAAGAAGTTATCGCTCAAAGATTTTATTTTATCGATTCAATAATTGTGCATATTGATATTTTATATTATCGTTGTTTCAATAATTGTCACTACACAAGATTTTCCATTATCGCTAATAATTCATATTATCTAATAATATTATTAGAAAACATTATTGGCAATGTCTAGAAAGTTTCGTCTAAGGAGAGGTTTGGTCACCTAATCATACGCCAAGAAGAGAGAATTTTTATCGAAAGCCCCCCTCTTTCCGGGAACTACTAGTCACAAGATCGTGATTCTGTAATATTATTTGTGAATAATTAATTATTGATTTATATGATGAGGAAAATATTGATTTTATGATGGATATAGATGGAGAAAATTTTTAAAGTGACAATTGTTGAAAATTAATATTTTATCTTTTTTCGATAAAATAATTTATTTTGAATATATTATTTTAATAATATAATAATGGTGATATTTTTACAATGAATGTGGGATATATGAGTATATGAGGAGGAAGAGTATTTTTGTTGCATTATATGATTAACACATGTTTTTGTGTTCATGGACCCCATTTCTCGATCGAATTTGATTATACTTTGTAAAATCGCCCGCTTATGGATTTTGGCCAATTTCATTTGGAATTTGGAAAAACTTTCTTCTGCAAAGTTGTAGAGAATTGAATTTCCTATAAAAAGTTGCTAGATTCAATTTTCCGATAAAAGGGCTATTTATTATGAATTATTAAAGTTCAAGTTCAAATAATTGATTTTTGGAAGTTTTAATTATTTTTAATATAAAAACGTTTTTGTCATTAATTGTGGGTCTTGTATGTGATGTCAATTTCGAATTCAGATCAAGGAAGGTTGGCGAGAAATTTTAATATATATATTAATATTTTATTAAATTTTTTGCTTTTAGTGTTCTAAGCATTTTCCTATAAATAGGTGCTTAGGTTAGAATTGAAAATCACACCGTAAACTGAAATCTTCTCTCTTTCTCTCGATATATCGAGCGTATTCTTGTGAGTATTTTAGTACTTTGAGTATTGCTTATATATATGGTGCAAGTCCTTTCAAAGACTATATCCAAAGATACCAAACCGTAAGTACTATCCTTTTTTAGGTAAGGATGTTATTTTCTTCTCAAATGATATTATTTCTTCAATATCATTATCTTTGAAATATTGGTTGGAACTTTTTCAAATGGGATACTTTTTCATGAGTTACTATTCACGAGTTACTATAGTTCTATTCATGAGTTACTATTCACGAGTTACTATTATTCACTTAGTACTATTCATGAAGCATGATGATTTTTTTTGAAATTTCTATCTTTTGTGTGTTTGAGTTACTATTCACATACATGACTATTCACGATACTATACTATTCACTTAATACTACATTATTCACAAAAAATTTAAATTTTCATTTTTCGTCCAAGATATCTATTATGGATACTAGTTTTGATTGTATCCATGTTTTGATCATTCTTGAATTTTACTCCACCTCGTTATTTATGAAGTATTTTTGAACTTGGATTGTTTAAAGTACTAATCCTTAATATTTGTTCTTTTGTTTCAATGGATTCGCTTTTCTTTAAAATATTTTTCATCATCCTCACTCTAAATGATGATATAATTGAATATTCTTTGGGCCAGAGTGCAAAGATGAATGATTTTCGATGAATATCTTTGGCCCGTAGTAAAAGATGAACAGTGTTTAGATGAACATGACTAATCGATGAATATCTTTGCCTCAGAGTGTAAAAGATGAATATTTGATTCCGTATATATATCGATTGATGTTTACAGGATAAAAGATAGATGATGAACTTTTAAATTCATATATAGTAAGATAGTAGTTTGCATTCTCTACTTAACTCTTCTAATGAATTATTATTTTCGCTTATGTAATATTGATTTAAAACTTGTTGTCTATTGTATTCTATTAGATTTTTTCTCGTTGAAGACTAACGATAATTTGTTTTATATTATCTTAGTCATAATGTTCTTTACCAGGCTAGTTGAGCTCACCCTTTTCCTTGTTGTTCCATTTTTCTTCTCAGGAGGCGAGAATATAGCGAGTACTAGTCGGGGTGTGGAATGATGGTTCTAGAAATTGTTTTAGTAGTCCTCCATTTTTGTAAAATAACCATAATTTTTGTAAAATATGACAATATTTGTATTTAATCAATTTTTATGTTGTATTAATAAAGAGGACTTATTTTGAATGGTGTGTTGATATTGGGGGCGTCACATACGTGATGATTTTTTTTGTTTTATAGTATTATTAATTTAAACTAAAACAGAATACTTTTATAAGCAGAATACTTTTATAAAGTTATTTGTTTTATTAGACAATAATTAGAATATATTATATTTTATTATGCATAGTGTTTCATACAGTGTTCTCAGATAGTGTCTGCGTAGTGTTGCATAGTTCTGCGTAGTGTTTTTGCATAGTAAAATCTTTTTTATATAAAATGCAGAATACTTTTATAAAGTTATTCGTTTTATTAGATTATAAATAGAATATATTATATTTTATTTAAAAGATTTTTCTTTAAATATGGACCGTCAGATTAAAGTAAATCAATCTAGACCGATTCATGAGTTAGTTCTTATCTTGATCCATTTTTCTATAAATAGAAGCTCATTCCTTCATAATTTCTTACGAATTCACTGAAACTCTAGAGAGAGAAACTATAAAAAGAGTTCTTCTTCTATAATCTTGAGTGTATTTCTTTAGAGTTTAAGAAAGCTTTGAGCGTAGTGCAAGTTTTCTTCGAGTATATCTTCGCCATACCAGTCGGAATACTTTTCTTTTTAAGGTAGGGAATATTATTTGTTGTAATCGTAAGGGATATTATTTGTTGTACTCGTTAGGGGTATTCCTTCTTTCTTATTGGTGAAATTCTTTAGTTATTCCATTCTTTATTATTCTGTTGGAATAACTTGTATACGCGGGATACCCTATACTTGGTGAAATTCTTCTAATATTTCATTTCTTTATTATTACTCGTTTGAATATCCTCGCATGCATGCGTTCTGTGGGGACAGTTCCATTATTTATTATTATGTTGGAATAACTTTGTTTATGCGAAGTACCACATGCATGGTGAATTCTTACATTATTTGATTCTTTATTATTCTGTTGGAACATCTCGCATACATGCTTTACGCATTTGACTGGTTCCATTATTTATTATTCTCTTGGACCGCATGCATGCGGTCTATCGCATGCATGGTGAATTCTTACCGTTATTCCATTATTTATTATTCATTTGGAATAACTCACATGCATGTGATCCTCATCGCATGCGTGGTGAATTCTTCGTTATTCCATTATTTATTATTACATTGGAATATCACATGCGTGCGTTTATGCATGACCAGTTCCATTCTTTATTATTCATTGAAATAACATGTCTATGTAGATTACCGCATGCATGGTAAATGATCATTCATATTCATACAAATAGTATTTTCATTAAAAGGGGTTTTTGTAAGGTGATTCGTAATTTTCCGACCCTCAAAAATTCTGGAAAAATTTGAAATGATAATTTGATGAGTTTTCTAGATTGTGTCTAAAAATGGCGATTTTTGGATGTATAGATTAAGAGTTATGGATTTTTTGGGAAAAGACTATTTTAAAAGTAAACCCTTATACTAATCTTCTTTCCAAGCTTGAAGCTGAGAATGAAACTTTAAAATAGACAAACACACTCAATGCACAAAGAGAATCTAATCTAACCACTAAAATTGAGGATCTAGAGAAGACTATCTCTGCATGGAACAAATCCTCATCATCCATGGACTGCCTGCTCTCTAGTCAGAGAAGCACATTCAATGTAATGTGTCTCAAGCTTTGGGAATCCATCTCAGAGCCTTGTGTGGAAAAGGCAAAGGAAACTAGCACTAGTAATGCCTCAAGTTTTAGTAGAGGCATTGCCTTTGTGAAATTCTCATAATTAGAAGAACCAGTTAAACCTTGTCCTACTGTCTCTATTCTTACTCATAGGAGTAAAGGATCTCATGCTGGTCTGGGGTTCATAAAATAGAAGAGTAACCTAACCTCTACTCACTAACCTCGAAGAATCGTAAAGTCAGGCAAGACCAACTCTACGAATCAACCGGGAAGGTACAATAGAGGGAAGGCACACTCATCATTATTTATGAAATCCAAGGACACATGGAAAAATGAGAATAAGTTTAACAGAAAGATACTTAAGGAACCACATAAGTCCAAGTAGATGATGAATCATCATATACACACATGCATGCATCATAATAGATGTTTCATATGTAATAAATATGGTCATAGGGCTGCCAAGTGTTATTATAATTCCATGCATGTGAGACCCAAGATTAGATAGATTTGGGTCCCCAAAGATACTAACAAAGAAGGACCCATGCAAATATGGGTACCAAAATGAAGGTTCAAATGTTTTGACAGGAAAAGAGCTCCACAATCTCAACATGGTATCTGGACAATGGATGCTCAAGGCATATGACAGGGAACAAAGCCCTACTATCTAATTACATAGAAAAGGAGGGTCCCTCTGTCATCTTTGGAGACAACGGCTCGGGCAAGACAAGAGGATATGGCTCTGCTGGCAATGGTGCAGTATCTTTCAAAGAAAGTAGCTTTATGTGGAAGGTCTTCAACACAACCTTCTAAGTATCAACCAACTCTGCGACAAGGGTCATCAAGTGACATTCCTCAACAAACAATGTCAAGTCAGAGATTTGAAGACATCTGCTGTAAAGCAAACCAGGACAAGAGAAGGAAATGTCTATACAGTGGATCTTGGTCAACTAAGCTAAAATGAGACAATATGTTTTCTGGCAAAAGCATCTGAAGAAATGAGCTGGCTATGACATAGACGGTTGTCTCACTTAAACTTCAAAAGCATGTCCAAACGGCATCAAAGACCCAATGGTGGCCTACCCAAGTTCAACTTCGTGAAGGAAAGGCCATGCAATGCCTGTCAGCTTGGAAAGCAAATCAGAAGCTCATTCAAAAGCAAGACTGCCAACTCTATTGACAAGCCCCTACAGTTACTCCACATGGATCTCTTTGGGCCAATCCCAACAACTAGTCTTGGAGGAAAAAGATACTCTCTAGTCATAGTCGATGACTACACCAGATTCACATGGGTATTCTTCCTAACTTCAAAGGATGAAACAAGTTCTGAATTAATCAAGATGTTCAGACTAGTGATGAACGAGAAAGGAGAGAAAATCAAGGCCATAAGGAGTGATCATGGCAGAGAATTTGATTTTCGAAATGGATCGATTGCCGCACGATAATGGGATCGACCACAACTTCTCAGCTCTATGAACTCCTCAACAAAATGGAGTAGCTGAAAGAAAGAACAGAACCTTGATAGAGGCTAGAAGAACTCTACTAGCTGCAACCCATCTACCTGAATACTTCTGGGCAGAAGCTATCAACACTGCATGCTACACGCAGAACAGATCACTCATACACTCTACGATCAAGAAGACGCCCTACGAACTGTGGAAAGGAAGAAAGCCAAGTGTTAGCTACTTCCATGTCTTTGGCTGTGCATGCTACATTCTTAACAATGGAAAGCAGTATCTGACAAAATTCCAGCCCAAGTCAGACGAAGAGATCTTTCTTGGATATGCCACAGACAACAAGGCTTACAGAGTGTTCAACAAGAAGACACTGAATATTAAAGTCTCGATACACATCATCTTTGATGAAATTGACTTAGACAAAATAGTGCCTCAAGACACTACGATCGATAGTGCAGACACTACGAATGAAGTCATCGAGCTCAACACTACGATCGTAGTACCAGACAGTGAAATCGTAGAGCATGAGAATGTGATCGTAGAAAGGTCAATGCAAGACAATGAGCCTCCACTCCAAAGAAGAAGAGATAGACCAAGATTTAAGGCGGGGAAGGCATCAGACGGATGTCCCAACCGCTAATGAGATGGGTAAGAGATCACACTCGAGGATCTAATCATTGGAGATCCGAAAGTGCGGAGTCAAAACAAGAGTCGCTACTCGGAATGAATGCTTTTATCTAAGCTTCATCATAGATAGAGCTAAAGAAGATAGAGGATGCTATGGAAGACTCCGGTGAATAGAAGCAATGCGGGGAAGAACTCAACCAATTTGAGCGAAGTAAAGTATGGAGATCGTACAAAGACCAAAGAGTCATCCGTGATAGGAACTAAGTGGGTCTTGAGAACAAAATGGATGAAGATGGGATCATAACGAAACAAAGCAAGATTATTGGCAAAGGGCTATTCTCAAGAAGAAGGTATCGACTACGATGAGACATTTGCACTGTTGCGGACTAGAAGCCATCGAATATTTCTTGCCTTTCTTCGCCCACATGAAGTTCAAAGTCTTCCAGATGGATGTCAAGAGTGAATTTCTAAATGGAGAACTCCAAGAAGAAGTCTATGTAGAGCAACCTCCAGGTTTCATCAATCCATCTCTTTCCAATTATGTCTATAGATTAGATAAAGCTTTAAACCACAGCACTTGGCGTAGCGGTAAGCTTCGACCTGGGGTGAACCGTAAACCCGGGCATCCTGGGATCGATTCCCGCCTGCAACAAGTGTGAGGGCCAATTAAAAATTGGTCCGTGTGGCTACGGATCGCACATTTCTTGTTCGCTTAAGTCTGCTGGTGCTGTAGCTGCTGTTGGGACTGGATCGCCTAAGTCTGCTAAGGTTGTTGAGAACATTGCTGCAATTGCTGTTGGGGCTGGCTTTGCTGGGCACTTGGGCTCTCCTAGTGTAGCGAAGCAATCTTGGAGTTCGGTCGTGGCTCAGGACTTTCCAAAACTAGGCCTGGTTCTAAATTTTTTCCCCCTTCTCCTCCTGCTATTGAAAACGGTTCTATTATTATTAAGCCCCCCTCTGAGGTCCTTCAGTTGGGCAATAAACTTTGGAGCTCCTGTCTTATTGGTAGTTTTATTAATTCTAGGCTTCCTTTCAAGCTTGTGGATGATAGTGTTCATAAACTGTGGGATAAGTTTGGATTACAAAAGGTGTTCCTCCAGGATAAGGGGCTGTTTATTTTCAAGTTCTCTTCTCATAAGGAACGTGACAATGTTCTTGCCTTGGGACCGTAGTATATTTCTAACAAGCTTCTGTGTCTTAAACGGTGGAAGGAGGGAATGGATTTTCAGTCTGAAGCTTGTACTAAAGCCCCGGTTTGGGTCAAATTTCATAATGTCCCTATGTCATATCTCTCGGCTCCTGGGCTGAGCTATCTTGCTAGCGGTATTGGCAAGCCGCTATTTGTGGATAAGTTAACTGAAAAACTAGAACCTATGAACTTTGCTAGGATGTGTGTTGAAATATCCTCCTCTTCTACTTTCCCTCCCAGCCTGGATGTTGTTGTTCTAGATGAGGAATCAAAAGTGGAGAAAGTTGTGGTGGTTAAAGTTGAATATCAGAATAGGCCTTAATTATGTTCGCATTGTCTGTCTTTCGGGCATTCTTTGGTTCGGTGTCCAAATGCAAACTATAAATGGGTTCCCAAAGTCCCATCTCCTTCCCCTGAGCTAGTGGCTTCTGGATCCTTAGGTGATCTCATTGCTACCGATTCTCCTCTTGCTGGGAAGTCTGATTGTTGGACTATAGTCACTAAAGGTCCCAAGCCACAGGTTGGCCCATCTATTCTCAAGGGATCTTTGCCCTCCTCAGTTGGACCATGCCCTAATCCTTTTAATCCTATATCTCCTTTGGATGGAGGCATTTGTGATAGCTATTCTGACACTGATATTACTCCTATTCCTAATCCTCTTGTGGATAAGCTGAAATAAATTGATGAGAAGGAGTTTAAGGATCTAAAGCATAAAGCTAGATTATCTCTGGATGTTATACAAGCTTCAAAGAAAAAGATCAAGGGAGGGGGGGAGCAAGAAGTCCCCAGCTTAATTTTTTCTTTAGTTTATTATGTTAAATTTTTGTTCTATGAATATTAGAGGTGTAAATATGTCTCCTAAGCAGGATAGTGTCCGTGCTATTATTAGTAAACATAGTCTCTCTTTTGTTGGCCTAGTTGAAACCAGGGTCAAGTGTCATAAAGCTAATTCAGTTTCTAAAGCTATTTGCAGGAATTGGCAATGGCATTTTAACTATGAGCATCATGTTAATGGTCGTATTTGGGTTGGTTGGGACCCAAATTTTTGGAATGTTAATATTATTTCTAAGTCTTCTCAATTTATTCACTGTTATATTTCCTCTGTCAGTCTTGACTTCCATTCCTTTGTTACCATTATTTATGGGCTTAATACCCCAGCTGAACGTAAATCTTTGTGGAATGACATAAGGGCGTTTGATGCATCTATTGTTAAACCTTAGACTCTTCTGGGGGACTTCAATGTTGTTCAATCTCTTTCTGAAATTGATGGAGGGGCTGGTTTGTGGGATTATGGGATGCAGGATTTCAAGGATTGGCTTACTGACCTGCATTTGGTAGATCTGAGGGCTGTTGGACCTCATCTCACTTGGTGGGATTCTCAAGTATAGAATCCTACTTTCAAGAAACTTGATAGAGCTTTGGTCAATAATCTCTGGCTGGACTCTTACCCCAATTCTTTAGCTAACTTTACCCCCCGGGAGCTCTCTGACCATTGTCCAGTAGTTATCAATTCTGGTTTGGTCATGTCTTATAGTCCTAAGCCTTTTCAATTCTTTAATTTTATGACTGGGCTGGATAACTTCCACGACGTAGTGCAGACAGCTTGGAGCACTCCATGTTCAGGAGACCCCTTGCAAATCCTTGCAAGAAAGCTTAAAGCAGTTAAAAGGGCCTTGATTGAACTAAACAAGATTAATGGAAAACTTGCTTCAAATGTTGAGTTATTAAGGGTGAGTCTTCACTCTACTCAGCTAGCTCTTGCTTCTAACCCTACTGATTCTAGTCTCCTTGATCTTCAGTAGACCCAATCTTCAAGCTTGTGGGCTGCTCTCATTTGTGAAGAGAAACTGATAAAACAAAAATCTAGAATCCAATGGCTTAAGGAAGGGGATAAGAATACTGGTTATTTTCATAACCAAGTTAAAAACAGATGGAATCAGAATAAAATTTTGGCTATTGAGAACTCAGAAGGTGAAATGTGTTATGGGCATCTCGATGTTCAAAGTATTGCGGTTGATTACTTCAATTCTCTTTTAGGATCTCACTCTCCAGTGGATGGCCAATTTTTACATGATTGGGAGTCTGCAGAGCATAACTGTGTTTCTCCTCAACAAACTTTGCTACTTGAAAGGGTTGTCTCTGATGATGAAATTCTGAGCACTTTAAATCACATGAAGCAGAATAAAAGCCCTGACCCGGATGGGTTTAATGTGAACTTCTTTATCCATACCTGGGACATTGTTGGAAATGTTTTTACCACTACTGTTCAATCTTTCTTCCGGCAGGGCTGTTTGCTCCGTGGTACTAATTCTACAGCGATTGTTCTTGTGCCGAAAATTTCTAACCCCACTTCAATGAATGATTATAGGCCCATTTCTTGTTGCAATACAACTTATAAATGCATATCCAAGATTATTGCTGCTAGGCTTAAATGTATCCTCCCTAATCTCATTTCTCCTAATCAATCTGCTTTTATTCCGGGAAGGAGAATAGGAGACAACATTCTCTTGGCTCAAGAATTATTCAGGAACTAGCACAGACCCTCGAGTCCGGCCAGATGTGCTATGAAAATTGACTGAAGGAAAGCTTTTGACTCTATTTCCTGGGACTTCTTATTGGCTGCCCTTAAGTTCTTTAAGTTCCTCCCAAATTCTTCTTGTATTGGATTAAGGCCCAGTATTTACGACAAGTTTTTCTCGTGAAGGTTAATGGTGCTCTTTGTAGCTATTTTAAAGGGGCAAAAGGTCTCGTGCAAGGTGACCCGTTATCTCCTTATCTATTCGTTATTGTTATGGAGGTCCTTTCTATCATGCTGCTCATGAAGGCTTCTAAGTTTTCTCGCTTTTCAACATCATTGAAAAGCGCTCCCATCTCTCTACTACTTCACCTTGCTTGCAGATGATCTCATTATTTTTCGCCATGGAGACCTTAATTGGTAATGATAGTTAAGCGTTGTCTTGAGAAATTTGCTTCCTTTACGGGCTTGTACACAAATGCATCGAAAAGTATGTGTTTCTGTCTCATGTCCCTCCCGAAGCGCTTACTCTATTATCCTTGCTTTGGGTTTCCGATTAGGGATATTTCCGCTAAGTTCTAGGAGTTCCTTGTTAACTACCAAGTTAAGTATTGCGGATTGCCAACCTCTTCTTGAAAAGGTTAAAGCTAGAATAAGCTCGTGGACTAACAAATTTTTGTCCTATACCGGTAGACTTCAGCTAATCAAATCTATTATTTATGCCACCCAATCTTATTGGTCTGCTCACTTTATCCTCCCTGCTGCTGCGTTAAAAGACCTCCAATCTACTATGTCTAGATTTTTATGGAAGGGTCCTTCTATGCAGAAATATGGTTCCAAGGTTGCTTGGAACAAGATCACTCTCCCTGTTACGGAAGGGGGCCTCGCTATAAAGAACCTTGAAGATTAGAACAAAGCTTTGATCATGTTGCATCTTTGGAAAGTCATAAATCCTTCTTCTATATCTATTTGGGCCTCTTGGGTTCGTGAAGTTCACCTTAAGAATAAATATTTCTGGACTACCCATATCCCTAATGATTGCTCCTAGATTTGGAGAAAAGTGCTTCAATTTAGGGGCCTAACATGTAGATATCTATCATTTCGCATTGGTAATGGTGCTAACATTAGTCTTTGGTTTGATCCGTGGCTTGGGGATCCTTTGGCTTCCTCTGTGCACTCCCCTTGATTGTAAATTCGGTCTTTGGGCCTACCGCTTTCATTAGTAGTATTATTCATAATTTCGATTGGGTCCTCCCTAGCTCCAATTATTGCGAGGTTATTGAGTTCGGTCTTTTTTATCTTACTAGGAATCGTAATTGATTTGTCGGGATGAGCTTTTCGGGATGGATCTTGTGGCTAAGGACGTGAAAGCTTCTACCATTTAGCGTTCCATTCGCCGTGTTGGGACGATCGTAGGGTGGCATAGTTTAGTGTGGCATAAGATTATGCCTCCTCGTCATTCTTTTCTTATATGGCTTGCATTCCATAATGGGCTTCAACTCGGATGACTTCTTAATTTTGGTCTTATGGTTGATCCCCTATGTGTTCTCTGTTCCAACGATAGGAAACTTTTCATCACTTATTTTTCCAATTGTAGTTATTCTTTTGATTTCTCGTCGTGGTCCTTGGCGATGTGGTTGGAGGAGAGGGTTGAGTCGTAGTTGGACTACTATCACATATTTTATTACTATGACTCTTGCCCCAAATTTCTAAACAATATTCTCGCATTTTGGATTTGCAGTTGTGGTCTATAGGATTTGGCAAGAGACGGAATGCTAGAATTTTCACTCAGTAGCTATCCCCTTTCAGATCATTATCCAAGATATTATTCACTTGCTTAAGTGTGGTCTCCATACTAATGCTCGGTTTCAAAGAATTAAATCCAAGTTATGCTATCAACATCTTGCTCTGTAATCTATAATTTGTTATCGGTTTCGATTTATGGTTTCCTAGCTTGTTATATAGCTTCATCTATGTGTATTTTGCTATGTTATGCCATGATTATGAGTTCCTTGGTTGGGTTCATGGTGGTCGGGTTTTCTTTGGCTAACTTGGTTTTGATCCTTTGGTTCTTTGGAATAGTTGCTTGGTCTGGTTTAGTTGTAGTCTTATAGGCGCTTCTTGTTATCTCTTCATTGCGTACCAGAGAGGTTAGAACAGATTGAGTGGTTTAGCTTGTTTGTAGTTAGTAAGGTTCACTGATGTGAGAGTTCTCGGTTGATAGCTCGGGCTTATTTAGTTGATCGATGGTTCTAGTTTCTGCCGCAGAGGTGGGGTTCGTTAATATTGCTTCATTTGAGCTTTCTCTGCAAGGGTTGTAGATGTTTGCAAAGAAAGTGCTTTGTTGTTTTGGATTGGGTTTCTGTTTGTCTTTGATTTTTTGTTTGGATGCCGTTAAAGCCGCCATTGCTTTGTCGATTGGATGTTGATGCAATCGAGTGGTGGCTTTAATTTGTGTCGCCATCTTGCTTTGTTTGTCATTTCCGCTAGATCGGCAGATGTATGAGCTGCCTAGGGGGGGTTATGCAGGGCCTGTGCTTTCTTGTTGCTAGTTGATTCATCAATGCTGGTCTCATATGTGTATGGGCATGGTCTATTGGCTCGGGGACTGCTGCTGCAGCTGGTTGCTGCTGTTGTTCAAGGTTGCTGGTAGCTGAAGAGTGAAATCGGATTTTGCTATGGACTGATTTTGGTTGGGTCCTCGGTGATCGTCTCGCTATGGATTGGGTTCTTTCTTTGATTTGCGGTGTCTTTGGTGCATGGGAAATTTCGCAGCGGTGGTGGTGCACGAGCCACTTGATGTCTTTGGTTCATGGGTTGATGTTGCACTTCGGTGAGTATTTGGTCATTTCGATGCTTTATGCTGTTTGAGGGTTGGGTTGCGATCTGTGCTGGGCAGTTGGGCTATTTCACTCTGTGTTGTAACCTTGCTGAGTTGAGTTGTAACCTTGCTGAGCCTCTGCTGTTGGTTGGGAGCTACTGGGTTTAGCTGCTACTGCCAGGGGAGTGGGCGAGTTTTCTTTTGTATCGTTGCATTGCTGCTTCTGTTCTACCTGTTGGGTTGCAGCTGCTGCTGGGCATTAGCTGCTATCTTTGCATTGAGTAGATGCTGTTGTGTTGGGTTGCAGCTTCTGCTATTTAGTATGCCATTCCAGCATTTGCTGCTGCTGGTCTTGTTCTAAACTTTAAACATAGATAGTTTGTTGGGGTTGTCATGATCGTTGGGCTTTCGGCCTTGTACTCTATTATAGTTTCGACATTATAGGGCATGTCCTATGATGTCTATGCAATATTCTGATTGGGG
This sequence comes from Panax quinquefolius, assembly GCA_020205615.1. Taxonomy (NCBI): domain Eukaryota; kingdom Viridiplantae; phylum Streptophyta; class Magnoliopsida; order Apiales; family Araliaceae; genus Panax; species Panax quinquefolius. Next base: position 38,038,790 of record CM035165.1, read on the forward strand.
TTTTTTCCCATGAGTCTTGTAACCTCCTTATTATTTTTTATATATTCAGTCTAAATTTAGCAAAAAAAAAAAAACCTAGCACTAGTAATGCCTCAAGTTTTAGTAGAGGCATTGCCTTTGTGAAATTCTCACAGTTAGAAGAACCAGTTAAACCTTGTCCTACTGTCTCTATTCTTACTCATAGGAGTAAAGGATCTATGTTACTCATAGGAGTAAAGCATATTAAGCACACACAAGAGAGACGAATCGGGCGTGTGACGAATGAACGTTGAAACGCCGTACCAAGTATTAATGAACTTAAAAAGTGTTTCCATTCAATTGAAATGAATATTATAAGATATGGAATGAATTTAATATAAAACCAATATATAGTCCTAGCAAGACTTAAGCACTTGAATGAACTTCGAGTTTGACTATGAAGAAATATAGTGAGTTAGAAGTCTAAAGTTAACACAATCAAATTGAACATTGTGTATTGATTAATAGGAAAGATTATGAGATGTGGAGTAGAGTTTATATTATAATTACTATGTGTTGTTATGTGACTAATAGTGATGTGTATGATTATATAATTGTATAGGGCACATGAAGTGCAGATAACTGTAAGATGCTAAACTGTTATTGGTAAACAACGATCAAGGCAAGTCTTTCGGTTCCTATTTTCTACGTGGACTTTAAAACAACCCGGGTCAAATCCCGAGTCTGGAACAAATCTCGGGTCAAATTCCAAGTCCGAATCGAATCAAATCCATCAAAATAAGGCCTCAAACTACTGCCCCAATAGTATCTTCTTGGGTCATCTTAGTCCACCACAAGCTCCCAAAAGGTCATGACTTGAAGGTACTATTGGTAGTAACTTATTTCCTTATATGTAGACAAATTTTCCCCTATCTTTCGATGTGGGACTGGGATGTTACAAACTCCCCCTCTTAAATTTCTGACGTCCCCGTCAGAATCGATCACACACACGTCCCAAAGATCTTTGCCTCTCTAGTGGATTACGGGATAATACCTGGTGGCCGTGTCCCCACCTCCCGGGACCTCCATCTCTCCATCAGGATAATACCACTAGCCTTCGTGTCCCCACCTCAAGAACCCGGTCGGATGACCGGGCAGAGCTTCGAGAGAGTTGGCTTTGATACCATATGAAACAACCGGATCAAATCCGAGTCAGGAATAAATCTGGGTCAAATCCAAGTCAAGAATCGAATCAAATCCATCAAAATAAGGCCTCGAACTCTTTGGACCAATAGTATCTTCTTGGGTCATCTTAGCCCACAAGCTCCCAAAAGGTCGTGACTTCAAGGTACTATTGGTAGTAACTTATTTTCTTATATGCGAGAAAATTTTCCCTATATCTTCGATGTGGGAATTTGGGGTGTTACAAACTCTCCCACTTAAATTTTAAGAAGATACTATTGGGCCAGTAGTTTGAGGCCTTATTTTGATGGATTTGATTCAATTCGGACTTGGGATTTGACCCGATAATTGTTCTGAACTCGGGATTTGCCCCAGGTTGTTTCATATGGTATCAGAGCCGACTCTCAAAGCTTTGGGTAGGTCATCCGATCCGTTCGTTTGAGGTGGGGGACAGTTTTAACCCAGATATTATCCCTTGATAGCTAGAGAGGCAAAGAACTTTGGGTAGTGTGTGTGATCGGTTCTAACAGGGACGTCGTAAATTTAAGTGGGAAGTTTGTAACACCCCCAGCCCCACATCGAAAGATGGGGAAAAATTATGTCGCATATAAGGAAATAAGTTACTACAAATAGTACCTTCAAGTCATGACCTTTTGGGAGCCTGTGGTGGGCTAAGATGACACAAGAAGATACTATTGGGCCAGTAGTTTGAGGCCTTATTTTGATGGATTTGATTCAATTCGGACTTGGGATTTGACCCAAGATTTGTTCCGGACTCGGGATTTGACCCGGGTTGTTTCAGACTTGATGAACTATTTTAAATTGCATGATATGTTATACATGTTGAAATCATGAAATGTTAAAGTCAATTTATGACTGCATTATTTTGGTTGAATAAGGAGGATTGAGTAAAGAACTTAATCTTTATATTTCCTATGTGAATTAAAAACATGTATGCCATGTTACTTTAATTATTATGATATGTATGTTTAGCATATTATTATGTGTTATGTGATGCATGAAAATTGTTAGATTTTGCTAGGCTGTCGAGCTCACTCTTGCAAATAACCACTTTTGTAGGTTAAGGAATTAAGGTAATGATATGTGCTAAGTGAGTTATAGAGATCTATATTCACAAAGATTACTTATGTTTTATGAGAAATGTATGTAATATTTTGAATGTAACATGTTGTTGAATTGTATATTGAGCTATCCGGTGTATATGGATATCTATTTATGATGTAAGACTTTGTATAGTCATTTTGTTGTAACGATTCATGATATAAATTTGAATCGAAGAGATGTAATGTAAAGGTTGCGATTTAGGGCAATAAAGAAGGAATGTATAAAAGTTTTAAATATTCCGTGTTTTTAGTGATTTTAATATCGAATAATGATGTAAAGATAGATTAAGTTGTATTTTTATACTTAATTAATTAATTATAATAACAATTTATCAATTAAATCATTAAATCACAAAACTCAATACAAATAATTACCCATCAAAATGAAATATCAATATAATCATTCATTTAATCAATATAAACTCTTTAATTTAATTATTAAATTAAACTAGAATATTATCTCCTATCACGAATTTAAAAGTAACTCATTAATTATTTATTAAACAAATAATTAACCAAATTAAATCGAATCAATTAAATAAATATTTATTCAACGATAAACACCTCCATTAAATATTTATATAATTCGATAAATATTTAAATATTATAATTAAAAATTTGGATTGTTACATCATTCCCTCCTTATAAGGATTATGTCCCCAGAATCACAACTCAACCAATTCATTCGTTACAATCTTCCCTACTTACAAAGATTCTGTCCCCATAATCGAAGACACAAATTAAGCAAATAACTCAGAGTAATCTTTCATTATTTTATCTAATTATAGGTTTTATATTTCCTACTACATTCATTACTTTAACAAATTCTAGGTTTCATTTCATAACTTTCACTTGAACTCAATTATATTCTGAGTATTATATTCTTAACCCATTCATTTCCTTTTTCTTAAGGCTCGCTATCATAAACACTCGGGATATTACATTCACCCTTTCTTCTAAGAATTTCGTCCTCGAAATTTTATCTATTAATATTTATTCATTCAATCTATCAAAGTAGATTTTACGTCACTACGTCATTCATTCATTGGTTTCTATAACCACTTTCTTTCCACAAAGATCATTCTACAATTATTAGCTTTTTTATTAAAAGTTTTATAAATTTCTTTGATAACGCATCCCCTTCTCATTTCAAAATCTCTTTTCTAACTTATTCAACATACTCATCATTCAGTGTCGCATTCTACGACTTACTTCTTTCTAAGGAATATCATCCTTACCATATTCACTTCAGAATAACATGAATCCTCCACAATTGCTCAATAATTGGGAAGCAGTATGAATAAATCATGATTTTAAAAGATTATCCAATCATGTTGAGGGGTCACAAGACCTTAAACTACGTCCCCAGGTTATCAAGTATATTTCGACTTGAACCTTTAACAGTCATAAGACTATATGGACCTTCGTACTTAGGGTGTTAAGCCCTTCGTACAATGTATTGTGCATAAACATTTCAGCGCAAAGTGTGAACTAAGCGTAACCTCTAATAAAAGAGTTGTTCATTTAAGAATTTAGAGTGCAAGCATTCAACTAAGGGTTTAATGACCACGAACCATGTCCACAGTTATAAGTAATCTTTCAACTTTAACTTTAACAGTCATAAGACTATAAGGACTCCACGTACTTAGGGGGATCAATCCTTCGTACAATGTATTGTGCACAAACATTTCAGCGCAAAGTATAAACTAAGCGTAACCCCTATAAATAGGGTTGTTCATCTCAACTTTTCAACATCTGAATCCGCACCAAAATAATTTGGTTTGGCGAATGGACTAATGCTCCAATAAATTGGGACAATCTTGTGGATTATATTATCCAATTTCGAGGGAGTAATCTTAGGTCGGATATTCTTAAGCTAGTTCTCTCCACCACAGTATACAAAATCTGGGCAGTTAGAAACTCCATTGTCCATAACAAGATCAAGATGCCTATGGGGGTTCTTACTAGGGAGATAATTAATGTCATTAAGGCAAGGTTATCTTATTCCCCTGTTTTTATTAAGGGAGTTCAAACTAGGCCTAACCTCAGGGGGTGGCTGTAGGGATGGTTTGGAACTTGGGCGAGGAACTAGTTTTCTGTTATGGATGCTCTGAAGGATTCGATGTGCACCTCTGTATGTTATGCAGTTGACTGCCGATCTTCTGCTTCTGAGTAGCGGGGAGTGCAGTTTGTCTGGATCGCCGATTTGATGAAGGTTTGGGTTAAGTGTTGTTCGCCATGCGTGATTCGGCTTTTATGGTCGTTTCTACCATCACGGCCGGTTGGGTTTAATTGTTGCTTGGTAGGAGGTATCAATTTGGGTTTTGGTGCTTCGGTCCAATTTGGTTCTCGGTTCGCTTCGGCTCTAGGGAAAATGAAGGGCTGGTCCGACCACTTGGTTCGGCTCGGGGCACCCTCTTCGGCTTCGGGGGTTAAATGCTTCATAAGTCACTGTACTTTACGTCAACTTACAAATGAGTCACTGAACTTTTTTTTCTTACAGTCAACTCATTGTACTCGACTTTTCTAACAAACCGTTAGAAAATCCGTTAAGTTAGGTTGACTTTTAACGGTTTTCCACGTAAGCAGCTGACTTGTACAAAAAAAAGCTTATGTGTCGAGAATTATCCTATGTGGCCATGATTATGTGGATTTAGAGGGAAAAAATTATAGAGAAAATAAAAGAACTATTTTAAAGTATAATATAAATTAAAAAGTTGGCCAAAAAAATAAGAAAATAAATAAAAAATATATTTAATTAATTTTATAATTAATATCAAATGAATTTTTATTTAATTCTTTACAAATATAATAATATAAATTAGAAAAAAGTCAAAAAAATAAGAAAATAAATAAATAAATATCTTTAATTATTTTTGTAATTAATATCAAATTATTTTTTGTTTAATTATTTACAAATATAATAATATAAATTAGAAAAAATTGCCAAAAAATAAGAAAATAAATGAAATATATATTTAGTTATTTTTGTAATTAATATCAAATTATTTTTGTTTAATTATTTACAAATATAATAATATAAATTAGAAAACTTAGCCAAAAATAAGAAAATAAATGAAATATATATTTATTTATTTTGTAATTAATATCAAATTATTTTTTGTTTAATTATTTACAAATATAATAATATAAATTAGAAAAGTTGGTCAAAGACCCCAACTTATTATTAATGAAATTTAATTTTCTATTTATTATTTTGCGAAGGAGTTGAGAGCCATTTTCGAATTTAGGATTGAGCGTTTTGAAGCTTGATTAAAGGGAATATGGAAATACATTTAGGGGAAAATTAAGGGTTTTAAAATTATACGCAAATATTTCAAAAGGGAAGATTCCAAAGATGGGTTATAAAATATTCTTTTATTGATGGCTCTTTTGAGTTTCATCCCAATTTTGACCCCAACTTATTATTAATGAAATTTAATGATTTGATTAATGTGGATAGTTATGGGTAAAATCGCAAAATTTAGTGGTTATAAAATATTCATTGTTGTCGGAGAATATTCATTCGTCGTGGAATATTTCTTTTGTTTGGGAATATTCGCATTGGCCTAGCCTTTTGTGGGCCCCATAACTGAAAGCGTTTGGATGGACGAAGAAAACGACAAATATAAGTTGTTTAAAAATAAACAGAAGTTGTTACCAATTAATAATCATCGTTAAAATACTCTATGGTTAAAACACAAGAAGATTACCAGATCGCACCAATTATCGATTCTTACGTAAGAAGGCACTACTCAATAATGGTTACAAAGAATTATCGCTTCAAGATTTTATCGATTTAATAATTGTTGCGTTGATATTTTATATCATCATTGTTTCAATAATTGTTATTACACAAGATTTTTCATTATCGAAGCAATAATTCATATTATCCTAATAATATTATTAGATAACATTATTGGCAATGTCTAGAAAGTTTTTGTCTAAGGAGAGGTTTGGTCACCTAATCGCGCCGCCAAGAAGGAGAAATTTTATCGAAAGCCCCTCTTTCCGAACCCGCCTCGTCACAATATTGTGATTCTCATAATATTATTGTGAATAATTAATTATTGATTCATATGATGAGGAAAATATTGATTTTATGTGGATATAGATGGAGAAAATTTTTAATGTGACAATTGTTGAAAATTGAAATTTTATCTTTTCTCGATAAAATAATTCATTTAAATATATTATTATATTTTAATAATATAATAATGGTGATATTTTTACAACGAATGTGGGATATATGAGTATATGAGGAGGAAGAGTATTTTGTTGCAATAAATGTTTAAAACATGTTAAACATGTTCATGGACCCCATTTATCGATCGAAATTTGATTATACTTGTAAAATCGCCTGCTTGTAGATTTTGGTCAATTTTTCGCTTGGAATTTGGAAAACTTTCTTTCTTCAGAAAGTTGTAGAGAATTGAATTTCCTATAAAAAGTCAGCGAGATTTGAATTTTTTGATAAAAGGGCTATTTATTGTGAATTATGAAGTTCAAGTTCAAATAATTGATTTTTAGAAGTTTTAATTATTATTTTAAAGAAAAACGTTTTTTTTGCATTTAAGTGGGCTAACATGTGATATTAATTGCTGAAATCAGATCTTTCAAAGATGGGCTAAGGAAATTTATAATATATATTAATATTTTATTAAATTTTCGCTTTGGTGTTCTAAGCATTTTCCTATAAATAGGTGTTTAGGTTAGAATTGAAAATCACACCGTAAATCAAGTTTTCTCTCTATATTATCGAGCGTATTCTTGTGAGTATTTTGAGTATACTTTGAGTATTGTTATATACTGCAAGTTCAGTTCCTTCAAAGCCTATATCCCTGTATTCAAACTGTAAGATCGATCTTTCGAGGTAAGTGGATATTATTTTTTTTCGTAATGATATTATTTCTTCAATATCATTATGTGAAATATCGATCAAGTTTTTATCAAATTTGGAACTTTTGGTGTCTGAGTTACTATTCACGATACTCAAGACTATTCACGATACTGCAGATTATTCACGAATACTAAGACTATTCATCTAAAAATGAAAATTTTCCTTTTCGTCTAAAATATCTATTGTGGATACTAGTTTTGATTGTATCCATGTTTTGATCATTCTTGAATTTTACACCACTATGATTATTTTTGAGGTATTTTTGGACATGGATAAAACAAAGTATTAATCCTTAATCCTTAATCCTTGTCATTTTGTTTCACCGGATTCGCTTTCTTTAAAAATATTTTTCATCATCCTCGCCTTAAATGATGATATTATTGAATATCTTTGGCCAGTAGTGCAAAGATGAATGATTTTCGATGAATATCTTTGGCCCGTAGCAGTAAAAGATGAACAGTGTTTAGATGAACATGATTAATCGATGAATATCTTCGCCCAGTAGTAAAAGATGAATATTTGATTCCGTATATATATCGATTGATGTTACAGGATAAAAGATAGACGATGAACTTTTAAATTCATACATAGAAGATAGTAGTTTGCATTCTCTACTTAACTCTTCTAATGAATTATTATTTTCATGTAATATTGATTTAAAACTTGTCATTTATCAGATTCTATTAGATTTTTCCTCGTCAAGACTAATGATAATTTGTTGTATATTATCTTAGTCATAATATTCTTTTTATCGGGCTAGTTGAGCTCACCCTTTTCCTTTTTGTTCCATTTTTCTTCTCGTGAGGCTAGAATATAGCGAAAGTACTAGCCTGGGTATGGAATGAAGGTTCTAAAGAGAGTTGTTTAGTAGTCCTCACCATTTTTGTAAAATAATGTATCAATAAATGTGATGAGGATTTATTTGAGTATAGATATTGTCTAGAAGATAATATTTGTATTCAAACTCACGCTTTTATCGTTGTAATAATAAAGTTGTAGTTGTTTCGCACTCACGTATCGACAACTCGTAATGGGTGATGTATACCTATTTTGGGGGGCGCCAGCTTGGTATCGAGCTTAGGATATGATCTCCGCATGAGATCTGGGAATAGAACCAGAGGGAGAGACGAGTAAATCCTTCGCTAAAGGTGTGTCCTACCTAAGCTTATTTGTTAGTTGGTCAAGATATAGGATATTATGTGATATATTGATTTCTTAATTAACCCTTGTTTTACGATAAAGATTTGAGAATGTCGATCGAGAATATTAACAATGGAAATGAGACCGTGGAGACGCTCAGACTCACCAACGAGGAGAACGCAACAGTCGGGCAATGTTCCTCCCGTGAACAACACCACCGAAAGCAGATGATGAACGAGGGATGTTTAGAAGCTTTTTTGCAGCTCATGCAAAATCGACGAGAGGAGACTCGTGTTCAAAATACAGGAGGAAATGATAGCAATTCACGGGTTGTCACAGCCAAGCAGCTCAAAGAGTTGGGACCACCGTAATTTAAGGGAAAGCCGATCCGATCACGGCGGAAACACGGGTCAAGCAAATTACCAAGATATTCGATGTCTTGGGATGCACGGAGGAATGAAGGTTCCATTCGCCACCTTTATGTTCGTGGCGAGGCGATCATCGGTGGGAGTCTCGTGAAGCGCACTCCATCCAAACCGCACTCAAAGATGTCTTGGGAGACATTTCAGAACTATTTAATGACAAATACTTTCCCGAAAGTGTTCGGCTATATGAAGGAAGTGGAGTTTATTAGATTAGAGCAAAACAACAACGACGACGTTGTCTCAAAGACGAGGCAAAGTTTGCAGAGTTATCCGTGTTTGCACCTCATTTGGTGGAGAATGAGGAACGATGACGCGGATGTTTCTTAGAGGTTTGAAACCCCAAGATACGTTAATATCTCATTTCTCATAAATTTTCTCTCTATTTAGATGTTGTAAATGTGGCTCAATTATTAGAGAGCGAGATAACGAGTACGGCCAACCGAGGGACCACAACCAGATCATACCGAGAGATAGTAGTCAACAAAACAACGATAACCAATGGAGAAAAAAAAGATGGACAAAAATGGTAACCACTCGGTGGTAATCATGGCCATGAAAATAGAAGAAGCGAGTCGGGAGGAGATTTTAAAAGAGGAGATTTAACAACTAATTATGTGAAGACGACAAAGGTTAAGCAAAGAATCGGTTCTAAGGGAGGAGAACGACCACCCATTATATGCTATAAATGCGGAAAGAGGGACATATCACCAAACCGCCCACAACAGTTCAAGGTATGCTATAATTATGGAAAGGAAGGACATATCGCCGAGATCAGACGCAGAAATAAACCTAGTTCAATGGGGACGGTGACTCAAAAGATCGTCCCGTAAAAGTCAAAGTCAACTGTTCCTCGGAAGAGCGTTGTCAGGATCGGTCAAAATGCGAGGAACCCAAACGAGGTGATCACGGTAAGCTATTTATAAATTTTGCGAAGTTTATACCTTACTTGATACCGGCATACCCATTCATTTATCTCTCCTACTTGTGCTCAACGCTTAAACTCGACTCGAGAAATTAGACTTTGACCTATCTCGTGGAAACTCCGTTAGAGAAACTTTCATCACATCCACTATTTATAAATCTTGTTTGATTCAAGTTGGCACCATCACCTTACACCGTCGACCTTTATCTCTTTAAAGATACTTGCTTTTGATGTGATTTTAGGGATTGATTGGTTAACTACTCATCATGCCAAAATTGATTGTTTTCGTAAGGTTGTTAGTTTTCATATTCCTAACCAACCCGTTCAGATTTAATTCAAGCAACTAAACCATTAAAATCAATCACCGCCATATCTAATCATAAAGCTATTCGCTTATTGAAAAACGGATGTCAAGCTTTCTTAGCCCATGTTATGGATTTGAATAAAGACACGCCAAATTTGAATAATATTCCCGTTGTTATCGACTTTTCCGACGATTTCAAGAACTTCCTGGCCTACACCCCGTAACGTGAAGTTCAATTCTTTATCGATCTTGAACCCGTACAAAGCCCATTTCTAAAACCCCATATCGAATGGCTCCTATTGAACTTCGTGGAGTTAAAGGTCCAACTACAGAATTGTTGGACATCGGTTTCATTCGCCCCAAGACATCTCCTCGGGGTGCTCCTGCTTTATTCAGAAAGAAAGAAAGACGGAGTATGCGACTTTCAGATCGACTATCGGAATTGAACCATGTCACCATCAAGAATAGGTATCCTCACCTCAGATTGATGACTTGTTTGACCAAATAAGTAAGGCACAATTTTTTCAAAGATCGATCTTCATTCGGATATCATCACCAAGATTAGAACCGAGGATATTCCAAAGACCGCCTTCGTAACTCTCAGATGGGCATTATGAATTCTTAGTCATGTCTTTTTGACTAACTAATGCTCCCGCGGCTTTCATGGATATGATGAACCGAGTATTCAAGGAATATTTGGATCAATTTGTTGTTGTTTTTATTGATGACATCCTCATATATTCAAAAAGTCGTGAAGATCATGAGCACCATTTGAAGTCGGTACTCCAAAGGCTTCGTGAAAACAAACTATATGCCAAATTGAAGAAATGCGAAGTTCGCTCGAGGAAGTAGCATTCCTTGGGCACGTGGTGTCAAAACATGGAGTATCCGTGGACCCGCCAAGATCAAGCAATACAAAGTTGGGAGCAACCAAAGTTCCATGATCAAGCACGTAGCTTTTTTGGGCTTAATTGGTTATTATCGGAGATTCGTGGAAGGGTTTTCTAATCGCTACTCCATTAACTCAAATTTAACTCTGAAGGATACAAAATTGGTTTTGGAGCGAAGAATGCGAGAAGAGTTTCCAAGAGCTTAAGAGGAGACTTATTTCTAAGACTGTTCTAACAATACCATCCGGTTCGGATGGATTTGTTATCTACAAATACGATGCTTCGTGCAAAGGGTTAGGATGTGTTCTCATGCAACGGGAAAGTCATAGCCTACGCCTCGCGACAACTTAAAGAGTATGAGAGGAATTATCCTACTCATGATCTAGAGTCATAAAGCAAATGTTTTCGCGCTTAAAGATATGGAGGCACTATCTATATATGGGGAGAAAGTGGAGATATATTCGCACCATAAAAGCCTTAAATATTTCTTCACTCAAAAAGAACTCAATACGCGGCAAATGACGTTGGCTCGAGCTATTGAAAGACTACGACCACACTATTCAATACCATCCCGAAAAGCGAACGTGGTAGCCGACGCGTGTTGAGTAGAAGATCATATGCAGGAACGAGTGCGATGATGTCAAGTATACGACAGAGCCAACTTTAATAGAAAAAGTTAAGGTCGCTTCAAGCCACCGAATCTTGAAATGATGATGTATGAAGAAGAAAGTACAAGAAGGAGCTATTCCTAAGTTTAGAATTGATGAAGAAGGAATACTTCGAGTCCACTCTGCACTTTGGTTCCTAACGACTCGATTTGAAGTACAAGATTATGATGGAGGCACACAATACACCATTTGCAATCCATCTCGAAGTACCAAAATGTATCGTGATCTTCGACATACATTTTGGTGGAACAATATGAAGAGAGAGATTGCAAAGTTTATCTCAATGTGTTTAACTTGTCAACGTAAAGGAGGAGCATCTAGTACCTAAGGGTCCGTCAGAACCACTTGAGATTTCGAAATGGAAGTGGGAACACATTACCATGGATTTTCGTTACGGGTCTTCCTACGGTTTCTCAAGGCATCAATGCTATTTGGGTTATTGTTGATAGATTAACCAAGTCCGCTTCATTTTTTGCCGACACGGAGACTTATTCCCTCGAACGCCTTGCTAGTATATATACGTGAATGAGATTGTGAGGTTGCATGGCATGCCAAGATCCATAGTTTTGGATCGTGACCCAAGATTCACTTCAAGATTTTGGGTTAGCTTTGCAAAAAGCTATGGGCACGGATTTGCGATTTAGTTTCGCATACCATCCTCAAACGGACGGACAATCAGAGAGGACTATTCAAACTCTTGAAGATCTATTAAGACTCGTGGTCCTAGACTTCAAGGGCGCTTGGGATAAGTATTTACCATTGGTGAATTCTCCTACAACAACAGCTTATCGTGCAAGTATAGTGTGTGGCTCCATTCAAGCATTATATGGACGAAAATGTCGTTCTCCAATATGTTGGGATGAGGTGGGTGAAGCAACATTGTTGGGACCCGAAAGTTAGTACGTATGATCACCGAAAAGATCCAAATGATTCGACAACGATACAAACCAAGCACAAGATCGACAAAAAGAGTTATGCGGATCTTCATCGAAAGGACGTGGAATTTAGTATGGGGATCATGTATTGTCATGAAGTTGCTCCATGGAAGGGAGTTACAAGATTTGGGAAGAGAGGAAAGCTCAATCCACCATTTATGGTCCATTTCAAATTCTCGACCGAAAGTAGGAAATGTAGCCTATAGACTCGCGTTACCTCCGAGTATGTCTCGTGTTCATAATGTGTTTCATATATCTCGTATTTCAGAATATGTGAAAGATCCGAACCACGTTATAAAGTTAGAACCTGACGAGATAGCCAAGACTTAACGTATGAGGAGGAGGTACTGCCAAGATCTTGGATAGAAGGAGCATGCCCTACGCCAAGAAAGGTCATACCACAAGTTAAAGTTTTGTGGAGGAATCATGCTATAGAGGAAATGACCTGGGAATTGGAAACGAAATGAAAGCGAGGTATCCTCACCTTTTCAAACACTGTGTACGACGACGTCAATTTCGAGGATTTAAATTTCATAAGGAGGGAGGTCAGTAAGACCCCAACTTATTATTAATGAAATTTAATTTTCTATTTATTATTTTGAAATAGTAAGGGTTGATTTGATTAATGTGGATAGTTATGGGTAAAATACATAAATATTTCAAAATAAGCAAGTGGTTATAAAATATTCATCATTGTTCGGAGAATATTCGTTTGGTCGTGGAATATTCTCTTTGCTTTGGGAATATTCGTACGACTGACAAGTATTGATCTTTTGTGGGCCCCATAATAAAAAAGCGATTGGATGAAGAAAAACGACAAATATAAGTTGTTTAAAATAATAACAGTAGTTGTTATATCGCTAATAATCATCGTTAAAATACTCTAATGGTTAAAACACAAGAGTATTACCAGATCGCACTAATTATTGATTCTTACGTAAGAAGGCACTACTCAATAATAATGGTTACAAAGAATTATCGCTCAAAGATTTTATTGATTTAATAATAATTGCGTTGATATTTTATATTGTTGTTGTTTCAATAATTGTTATTACACAAGATTTTTCATTATCGAAGCAATAATTCATATTATCCTAATAATATTATTAGATAATATTATTGGCAATGTCTAGAAAGTTTCGCTCTAAGGAGAGGTTTGGTCACCTAATCAAGCGCCAAGAAGAGAAAATTCTTATCGAAAGCCCCCTCTTCCGGGAACCGCCCTCGTCATCAATATTGTGATTTCGTAATATTATTTGTGAATAATTAATTATTGATTCATATGATGAGGAAAATATTGATTTTATGTGGATATAGATGGAGAAAATTTTAATGTGACAATTATTGAAAATTGAAATTTTATCTTTTCTCGATAAAATAATTCATTTAAATATATTATTATATTTTAATAATATAATAATGGTGATATATTTTTACAACGAATGTGGGATATATGAGTATATGAGGAGGAAGAGTATTTTTGTTGCAATAAATGTTTAAAACATGTTAAACATGCTCGGTGGACCCCATTTATCGAATCGAAATTTGATTATAGCTTTGTAAAATCGTCTCTTCAGGATTTTTGGTCAATTTTTGTTTGGAATTTGGAAAAACTTTCTTCCGCAAAGTTGTAGAGAATTGAATTTCCTATAAAAATCGCGAGATTTAAATTTTTCGATAAAAGGGCTATTTATTGTGAATTATTGAAGTTTCAAGTTCAAATAATTGATTTTTGGAAGTTTTAATTATTATTTAAAAGAAAAACGCTTTTTTTTTTGCATTTAAGTGGGCTAACATGTGATATATTAATTTTGAAATCAGATCTTCAAAGATGGGCTAAGGAAATTTATAATATATATTAATATTTTATTAAATTTTCTGCTTTTGTGTTCTAAGCAATTTCCTATAAATAGGTGCTTAGGTTAGAATTGAAAATCACACCGTAAAATCAAGTTTTCTCTCTATATTATCGAGTTTATTCTTGTGAGTATTTTAGTATACTTTGAGTATTGTTAGATTATGCAAGTTCCTCAAAGACTATATCCCCAGATTCCACTAGTAAGTACCGATCTTTCGAGGTAAGGATATTATTTTTTCAGAATGATATTATTTCTTCAATATCATTATCTTTGAAATATTAATCAAGTTTTTATCAAATTTGGAACTTTTGGTGTCTGAGTTACTATTCACGATACTAAGACTATTCACGATACTGCAGATTATTCACGAATCACAAGACTATTCATCGAAAAATGAAAATTTTCCTTTTCATCTAAAAAATATCTATTGTGGATACTAGCTTTGATCAGATCCATGTTTTGATCATTCTTGAATTTTACACCACTATAATTATTTTTTGAGGTATTTTTGGACATGGATAAAACAAAGTACTAATCCTTAATCCTTAATCCTTGTCATTTTATTTCATCGGATTCGTTTTTAAAAAATATTTTCATCATCCTCGCCTTAAATGATGATATTATTGAATATCTTTGGCTCAGAAAGTGTAAAAAGATGAATGATTTTCGATGAATATCTTTGGCCCAGAGTGCAAAGATGAACAGTGTTTAGATGAACATGACTAATCGATGAATATCTTTGGCTCAGAAGTGCAAAGATGAATATTTGATTCGAGATGTATATTGATTGATGTTACAGGATAAAAGATAGACGATGAAATTTTAAATTCATACATAAAAGATAGTAGTTTGCATTCTCTACTTAACTCTTCTAATGAATTATTATTTTCAGCTCATAATATTGATTTAAAAACTTGTTGTCTATCAGTATTCTATTAGATTTTTTTCCTTGTTGAAGACTAATGATAATTTGTTGTATATTATCTTAGTCATAATATTCTTTATCGGGCTAGTTGAGCTCACCCTTTTCCTTTTTGTTCATTTTTCTTCTCGTGGAGGCGAGAATATAGCGAGAAGATGTAAGCCTCGGGTATGGAATGAAGGTAGAGAGAGTTGTTTAGTAGTCCTCACCATTTTGTAAAATAATGTATCAATAAATGTGATGAGGATTTATTTGAGTATAGATATTGTTCAGAAGATAATATTTGTATTCAAACTCACGCATTGTTGTAATAATAAAGTTGTAGTTGTTTTTACGTAATAATAAAGAATGGGTGATGTATACCTATTTTGGGGGTGTCACAAATTCTTTGGACTAGAATCCACTCTCAATCATCGTTGAAATTATGTAAATTTGGGGGTTTTTAATTTATAATATTATATTGGTAAATAATTAAATAAAAATCATTTGATATTTATTAAAAAAATTAAATATATTTTTCATTTATTTTTTTCACTAACTTTTCTAATTTATATTATTATATTTGTAAATAATTAAACAAAAATTAATTTGATATTAATTACAAAAAAATTAAATATATTTTCATTTTTTTCTTGTTTTTAGTAAAGTTTTCTAATTTATATTATTATATTTATAAATAATTAAACAAAAATAATTTGATATTAATTACAAAAAATAACTAAATATATTTTTCATTTATTTTTATTTTTTTGGCAAACTTTTCTAATTAATATTATTATATTTATAAATAATTAAACAAAAAATAATTAAATATTAATTACAAAAATAATTAAAGATATTTTTCATTTATTTTTCTTATTTTGGCCTACTTTTCTAATTTATATTATTATATTTGTAAAGAATTAAATAAAATTCATTGATATTAATTAAAAATTAATTAAACATTTTTTTTATTTTCTTTTGTTTGGCCAACTTTTCTAATTTATATTATACTTTAAAATAATTCTTTTATTTTCTCCATAATTTTTCCCTCTAAATCCACATAATCAAGGCCACGTAGGATAATTCTCGACACATAAGCTTTTTTTTCACAAGTCAGTTGCCTACGTGGAAAACCGTTAAAAGTCAACCGGACTTAATGGATTTTCTAACGGTTTGTTAGAAAAGTTGAGTACAATGAGTTGACTGTAAGAAAAAAAAGTTCAGTGACCCATTTGTAAGTTGACATAAAGTACAGTGACTTAAGAAGTATTTAACCCTCGGCTTCGAGGTTTTCTTTTTTCAGCTTCTTCATCGGTTCGACAGTTCAGCCTTCGGGTTCTCGGCTTGAATTGTTCGGTGGATGGGCTCGCCTCAGTCGCCATATGCCGGCTAATGATGTTCGTTTGTGCTTCGGCTTGGGGTCTTGGTCCAGCTCAGTGTTGGCATCGTCACTTTATGCTCTCGTTCCTGTTCATTTTATATGCTTTGTTTCTATTGTATGGTTGTTTAGGCTTACTACCTGCTCATTATATGCTTGTATTTTGTTTACACCTTGTACTTGATTTGGCAGTTGGTCTTTAGTAGGTCTTTAGGGGGTTGTCCCTAATGGTTCTCTCTAAAGCTTCCAGGGTATGCCCCATTGTGATTGTGTAATCTCTTTTTCTTTATACAAACAAACAAACTTAGCGGAAAAAAAAAAAATTGGTTTGGCATAACTTCTCAAGAAACTCTTGAATTTCATGAACATTTAATATTTGTCTAGCTGAATCAAATAGCATAGACCTCTATAAAAATTCGGACATCAACCGAAATATACATATATATACATACATATGTATTCTCATATCTTAAAGAAATCTCAAAAATCTTTTTATGACGTCATGATACCGCATTGTATTTACAGTCCGTTGAGGATTCCGTCATTTGGTGATTTTATCATACTACATCATACCATAGTGGGCTGACGATCCTTAGATCACATCCAACACTAAGTAATATTGCATTGATGACTCCATCGTTTTTGTCACAATCCAAGATTTTATTTATAATTTAAAATATTTATTAAATCAAATAAATATTTTATTGATGATTATTGATGAAGTTGTTGTTTTGTAATTTAAAATATTTCTTAAATTAAATGAATATGTGATTTTTTGTTGCTAAATTTAGACTGAAATAAATAAATGGGGGATTACAAAACCGCAAGGGAGAAACCCAAACAAAAATAGCAGAGACATCATAGGACATGCCCTATGAAGTAAAGACTATAAAAGGGTACAGGCTTCAGCCCAAAAGAAAAAGTTACAGAACATGTAAAAACATAAAAGATAAGACGCCCGAACACGGAACCACCGAGACCAGCTACCACGACGATGACCCACTCAATGTCGAAGTCCAAGCCACAGAAGAAACCATCAGGAAAACGAAGTCATCAGGCCGAACTGGCCTAAGCAGGGCGAAGCCGAAGCCCCACTCTACGAAGACGACCCACTATTGGCCGAAACTCACTCTTCAAAGACAAACCGCTTGGCCGAGCCCCTCCAAAATCCGAAGTCCAAACCATCCACCCTTCGTGGCCAAAGCTCCGTTACGAATGATCCACTTTACGAAGATCCACTCTAGCCGTGACGGCACCAAATCGAGCCCTTCATTACCGAAGCCCAAAAACCCATGCAAGCCCCTCTTTGCCGAAGATCAAGAGCCCATACGAGCCCCTCTTTGTCGAAGACAACCCACTCTACGAAGCTCCACTCTACGAAGAGAACCTACTCAAGGCCGAAGCTCCACTCTACGAAAGATCAGCTTAATGAAAACCCACTCTACGAAAATAACACTCTACGAAGACCTCATTTGGCCAAATCCCTATACTGCGAAGCCCCGCCCATCTGAGCCCATCATTTCCGAAGACTAAAGCCCATCCCGGCCCCTCTTTGTCAAAGCCGACCCACACTACGAAGCCCCACTCTACTAAGACGACCTACTCGAGGCATAAACTCCACTCTACGAAGGATCCACTCTACGAAGACCATTTTTCCGAAGTCACACTTTGCGAAGACCCCTCTTAGCCAAAATCCCCACTCTACGAAACCACTCTACGAGACCCCACTCTACGAAACATCACTCAACGAAGGCCTTACTCGGCCAAGGCCCCATTCTACGAAGGCCCCAGTCGGCCAAAACCCCACTCTATGAAGCCAAACTCTATGGGTGCAGTTACAACACAAAGGGTCTGTAGCATAGTCTAGACTTGATTTTTTGAAATTTAGCATTCGAATGAAGCCCACACTTTATCAAATGAATAATATCACGAATGAGAATCCGAGCAGGGGTGGTAGAATGGGAGAAGATCCTAACATTTCTTTCTGTCCAGATTCTGTAGACCACAGCAGCAAACCCAAAATGGTTGACTAGAGTGAAAATTTTTATAGGAGCGGCTAGAGATAAAGTCAGTAATAGAAGTCCAACTTCTACTAAACCCTCTCCAACTGCGCTGCCGAAGGACAGCTATCAGAAGCTGAAAGGAAAATGAGCATTCAAAGTATAAATGGTTAAAGGTTTCCCTATCTTTCGAGCAGAGCACACACATAGGGTTGATATCCAAGCCAAATTGAGTCAATCTGTCCAGGGTCCGAAGCCCCTTATGAAAAGCAAGCCAGAGAATGAAAGATTGCCGGGGGGCACAATCTTGTGCCAAACCAAGCTATGCCAAGACACAGTAGACCTAGTCAGCCGAATTGAATTCCAGATAGTAGAAGCCTTTATATCCTTGGTACCATCCCATAAAAGACCATCACAGTTTACAGAGTTACAAGGTCTAGAGTAGTCAAAATTATTCCAAAAAATAATGACATCCTGATGGTTCGAAAAAGGTAAGACCCACCTAGAGTTACATATAATGCAATTCACACTAGCAGAAGGACCAAGCCCAGAGTTGACAATCAGAGATGAGTGAACAGAATTTGTCAAAGGTGATTGACCAATCTATGGGTCAAACCATAGGCTAGTATTAGCTCCATTTCCTATGTCATAAGATATGTGCCTACGGGCAATATCCTTGCATTGTAAGACTTTCCTCCAGATCCAAGAGCAGTCAGGGGGAATAGGGATAGCCCAGAAAGATTTAGACTTGAGCAGAGTAATATTAACCCATTTGGCCCAAAGAGATAGAGACAGGGGATTAATGACGTGCCAAAGATGCATCAAGATAGGCGATTTATTCCATTCCGCTAGATTTTTTATTGCTAGACCACCCTCTGCATAGGGAAGACAAATCTTTAACCAAGCAACTTTAGAGCCATGTTTTTCCATGGATGGACCCTTCCATAAGAATCTATACATGGAAGACTGAAGATCTTTCAAAACTGTTGCAGGAAGAATGAAGTGAGCTAACCAATATGCTTGAGAGGCATGAACAACTGACTTGATAAGTTGCATACGGCCGGCGTACGAGAGAAATTTATTGGTCCAGGAGCTAATTTTGGCTTTGACCCTTTCGAGGAGGGGGTAGCAGTTCGCAAGGCTAAGTTTTGAGGTGATCAAGGGAACCCCTAAGAACTTTGCAGAGAACACCCCCAACCGAAAATCCAAAAGGCTAAGGATTTGATCCGATTGGGCAGGGGAAACATGGGAGAGAAAACACATATTCTTTGAGGCATTAATGTGGAGACCCGAGCCCAAGGAGAACTGGTTGAGACACGTCTTAATATTCTTGACAAAGTCAATATCACCATGACAGAAGATAAGAATGTCATCTGCAAAGCAAAGATGGGTAATGGATAGAGGCACATCTCGCCAATGAAACTTGAAAGAAGCCTACTTTGAAGTCTGGGAAAGCATAAGGTAAAGGACTTCCATAATGATGACAAAAAGGTAGGGGGATAATGGGTCACCTTGTCTAAGACCTTTAGCCCCTTTGAAGTAACCACATAGAGCCCCATTAACCTTAACAGATAAGCTGGAAGTGGAGATGCAGGTCTTGATCCAAAAAATAAATTTGGGAGGAAACTTGAAAAGTTATAAAGCGACCCATGTGAAATCCCGAAAAGAGTCAAAAGCTTTCACGAGATCAATCTTCATAATAAGACTGGCCTACTTCCAGAGGATCGTGGTAATTTACGAAAAGTTCTTGAGCAAGAAGAATGTTATCACAAATCCTCAAGTCACGGAACAAAAGCAGATTGGAAAAGAGAAATGATGGAAGGAGAATATCCTTAAGCTTGAACACAATGAGCTTGAAATACACTTATAGGTAGTATTGCAGCAAAGAGATGGTTACGTAATCATTCATAGAAGAGGGTTACGAACCTTGACAAGACAAGAGCAATGGTAGTGGCATTGGACCCCTTAAGCGAGACATCCACGATCGAAAAAGGAACAAATAAGAAGCGATGAATACCTCCCCAACAATATCTCAAGCATGGAGGAAGAAATTAACAGTGAACCCATCAGGGCCAGGACTCTTGTTCTTCTTCATCTGTTTAAGGGTGGACATAATCTCCTCATCAGACACATCTCTGACAAACAAACGGGCTTGTTGAGAGGACACAAGCTTGGCCCCCAGAGAGTTGTTAGTAAATATTTATGAATTAAATTTATTAGATAATATTCTAAATTAATTTAATTTATAGTTAGAGAGTTGTAAGATAACATGAGATGTTATATTGTTGTTTTGATTTAATAATTTAAGATGGTATGTTAAAATTAATAAATAAAATTATAATACGAATATAATTTTGTGATATTTGTTTAAGTGGAATATTTATTTAAAATATAGTATGTATAATTAATTTATTTGATTAATGTGGATATGGAAATCTAAATAAATAATGTGTGATTATAAATTATAAACTAAGTTGTTTATTAAAACAAATTAAAGGAGTTTAATTTAGTTTTGCTAAACAAGACTTATAATATCAAGTCTTTAATTTTAAAGAGTTTTGCCAAACAAAGCCTTATGGCTTTTGTATTTTTAAATTTTGAATTTTTATTATAGTATATAAAATAAATTAATTAATAAATAAAATGTATTTATAATCTATACGTTTATTATTTAGTAACTGTTATATTAAATCTACGCATTATGGCCCTATCGGTTATTTGTTTACGCTTAACTAAGAAGTTGGTATTCTGAGGAAGAAGAGAAGAAAAGTTACAGAGAATAGAGAGAGTTGAGAGGAAGATTTTTGGGGAAGTTCAAAGGAAGTCATGGTGTTCTAGCAAGAATTATCGAACAATAGAAGGTATTTCCATAACTTTGATAATATATATGTGTGCGTGTGTGTGTTATGACATAATTTCCAAGTTCCTGTGAATTCAATTTCCTTGAATCGTTGTTATATTAACTGAGTTGTTGCCTTTGTGAGTAATTGGGATGTTAGAGTATGTAGTTAGGCATGAATTGGTATGCTAATTTCGGTTAAAAGGAAGGAAAAGTAATCACAGTGAATATTCTTCATATGGTTTATTAAAGTACAAAATTCGTTGGTCAGTTTGTATCATAATATGTAAATTGAGTCTTAATTATGCTAGTCCACTAAGAAACGAAGAGAACGTAGTTTGAACGAAGTGATTTGGACAAGAATTGTGATCACATTGATGAATTCTATGGAGAATGTCAGAAAAATGGGCTTTTGTGTAAAAAACATGAAATTAAAGAAATTAAATTAGTTAAAATGGTTGTTAAATTGTTTTATATTGAAGAATATGTGAGGAAACATGTTTTTGATAGTTATATATCAATTGTTTGTGTTAATTTCACTATTTGATGGGTGAAATTCATGTTAGTTGAGCTAAAAGCAGCTCATTGTTCATGTCATTATGTACGCCTCTGTCATGCGTGCACCAGTAAGAATCTTATTTGGTGCGAAACTAAAATCTGTCTTGATTCGCCATACATTGATCTAAGGCAGTGGCCTCTACTGCTGCTACAAATTTGGGATATCGATGTAACTTGGTCTTTGATGTGTTAATGTAATAAACATGAAACATGGAGGTTAAAACAGAATCGTGTCATGTCATTGATAATTTCAAAGTTGTAAAGGATTAGTAAGTTACGAACGCGTCAGGTCAAAGGACATCATGTTTCTCTCTCTAGGAGCTTCTCTTTGTCTTCTCTCTAGATTGTCTAGTTCCCTCATACCTCCTTAGGTTCCTGGATCTGATTCGCTTTCCGGTTCCACCGTTCGTCCTACCTGTACACCTGTTTTCAGTCTGATCTCCTCTCGTCTCTAGCTTGTCGCTCGTTAGACCATTTTCCCTCGTCAGACATTCGACTTTGAGTCGTCTCTCTTTTTCGATTCCTTTTTCTCCCCTCTTCACTATGGTTAGCTTCTCTCATCTTTCGGCCGGAAATTCCACCAGTAGCCCATCTCGAGATCTGTTCGCCGAATTTGGGGTTTCTAGACCTAACTCGCCAGTTGTTGACGAAGATGTAATGGCTGAGTCTTCTGCTGTCCCACCTATTGCTACTACTATTGTGTCTGATTGTTCTGAAGACTTTGATGCTAATAGTCTAGCTGTTCACAGTATAGGGTTACAAGATGGCACTACTATGAAGGAAATTTTCAAAGCTGCGCAGGCTCTCTCAGCAAGGTAATCTTGAAGCGGCCGATGAACGTAGAAAATGTCTGCTGCTTTTGGATTTCAGCAAAGCAAAGGAGTTCTCTATGAGCAATGTAAATGATTACTCCAACAAGGGGAAATCTAATCGTTCTATTAATGACCATGACATGTTTGTGGAAAGTCCTCTGAAGCCATCTTTGGCAGTGTTGTCCCCTCCTGTTTTGGGTTCGTGTGGAGATGTCCTCAAACTGAATTTAGTCGAGGGATTGAATTATGGTCGATCTAATATGAAGATTCCGGGCTTGATTCCTAATGATGAACATCTTAAATCATCCTCGGCAAATGATGGGACTGTCTTAGAAGAAGGGGAATGTCCGGGCTCATCCTTGGGGTTACCTGGCTTAGTGGCTCCAGGTGCTGGGGGCGTTCAAGGGATGAAATCCTGGAGTAAGGTGGTGGCTTCTACTCCTCCCTCTCTAAAGCTGACTTTCTTCCCCCCCCCCCCTCCCCTCCCCTCCCCTCCCCTCCTTCAACAGAGGATGGGTCTATCCTCATTCGACCTCCTTCTGAGATCCTTGTTCAAGGTAATAATTTGTGGAACTCTTGTCTTGTGGGAAGGTTTTTACATTCCAAACTACCGTTTAAGCTAATGGAAGAAAAATGTTCACAAAATTTGGGATAAATTTGGATTGCAGAATGTGTTTTTTCAAGAGGGTGGTTATTTCATATTTAAATTTGGAAAAACTGAAGATCGAGAAAATGTTCTGGCTTTGGGCCCCTGGTATATCTTGAATAAACAATTGCATCTAAAACAATGGAAAGAAGGAATGGATTTCAAATTTGACACTTGTACAAAAGCCCCTATCTGGGTTAAGTTTTTCAACATACCCTTGTCTTATTGAAACCATCAATCATAGCTTTATACAATTTCTAATTCAAGAAAATGTATTCATTTAATTCATTGTTCAATCTTCATCATCAGTAAAGCAAGTAATATTGCATAACGTCATTATTAACTCGCAAAAAGTTTGTGTTTGCAAGATTGAGCTCGACCAAATTCAAACAAATTTAAATATCATCATGTTTCATCATAGCACACAATTCCATATGCACTACATTTTCTTTGATATGCATATACGCATATGATATATATTTTCATATTATATTACATTTCTTTTAATATGCATATCGCATGCATATATATATATTCTTTACTATGCATACATGCATCAATAATTCCTTACAAAGCATACATTCATGTATTATATATATTTCTAATTTATCGAGTTACATCATACAACATGTGTTTCACAAATCACATATAAATTGAGTTCCATAACCCAATTAACTCAGTCATATTTTGACTTTAACAATTCATAGAGCATGATATGTAATTTAGCACATAACCACATTCCATCCACAAACATAACAGAACTGAAAAACTTGCCTTAATTGAGGATTACCGCTATAGTTTACTTTAACTTCTCCTTACGAATCCTACATAATCGTGTTCACATACATGCATATTAGATAACCAATTATGTCACATGTCCTGTGCATAGTAAATAATAATATAAGTCATGATCATTAGTTACCATAACCTATAATCTTTTATTCTTGTCTTATAACCATTCTCGGTTTCTTTAGAAACTTTGTTCGTTAACCTTTTTATGCATAATAAAGTTCTCACAGGACTAGTGTATAAATACTTTACATCTCGAAACATAAACCACTTATATTCTATTTTAAGAATATTCCTCTCTTATAGTAAATTTGGAACCATATGGTTTATGAATAGTTTTTACTGCACAAACATGGCTTACTACATCATTTCTTTAATTTCGATAATTTTCATACCTTTTCAATAGATCATGTGTTAAATCACGTTATCGCCACATACGCGAATGCTGCACTTTATATGTAGCTTAGCTTCGCATTATTCCCGCGAATAACTTACATTTTCGCTTCGCTTGTACTTTAACTTCATACATATAACATTATGTAATTTTGTGTTCAAAATCTCCGTTTCGAACTTCAGACACTTTCGTTTTAACACTTTTATGTCCTATATAATTTTAAACGGTTTCGTGCATTTCATTTAGCTTTATACTCATTTTGCATATTATTTCTAAACTTACGTTTATGTAAACATGTAAACTTATGTTTACATTACATGTTTATTATTTTTCCTTGCGCTCAAAATGAGTTTTCATGACATAAAGTTGTTATATTACATTTTTACTTCAATTACGGTGTGTTTGCTACATGCCAAATCATTAACGCCAACCAAGAATCGCGATCGTGGAATCAATCGCCAAACAAAGACAGCGTTGCTAGTAGTTGGGCCTCGTGGTGGCCTCCTGGTGGCTTAGGCTTAGCTCGGCTCGGCGTTGCTGGTCGATCCCTTGCTTTTGACACTCGTTTTGTGATGTTATATCTTTTAAACCACTCGTTCATATGCTTTGAATTTTGGATATGTTTTAGGTAGTATATCCATCTAATTATAAACATTATAATCCAAGCATTTATAAGCAACCTGCATTTGTCAAAACCACGAGCCAAAAATCAGTTGGGTGAACTACCCAACACAACACTGCACGGCGTGCGCTTTGCTGGGCCTCGCGTGCCCAGCTGGGTTGCTGCCCTCCATAACGAAATGCTTAGTTTGCGCATTTTTAACTTTTCGCTCGTAGTTCGGATTGCAACCAATTTTTGATATATTGAAAACACCATAGTAGACTATATTTAGAAAATATAAGCCACCCATTTCAGAAACTTTAAACAGTCCAAACAAAGTTCCAAAAATGCTCTGTCATAACAGTTTTTAATTGTTTTCCAGCTTGACCATGTTGCGCTAAAACAGTCATAACTTCTTCGTTTCAAAACATTTTTGAGCGATTCTTGAGCCCACGCGAAGCTAACTTCCGCGACTACAACTTTTATTCTTTGACCATTTTCAAATTCTAAACACAGAATTCCAGAAAATTCGTCCAAGGGCTGCTTCGAATCTGTTTTCCAGAATTTTGGCAGATTCGACACGACTACTTTGAACTGTCATAACTCCTTGTTCAAGTCGGAATCAGTCCGTTCCGGAGTCTATGGAAAGCTTTTCAGTGTACTACACATCCCCAAAAGCCCATAATTTTCTGGAAAGTCTAGCTTGCCCCGAATTTGTCCTTAGGGTCAGCAGTCTACAATTTTTCGGTTTCTAATATGTTTTATTAAAATTCTTCACTATAATTTCTTTTTAGCTCCTTTTTGATTTATTCCAATGGAATTATTTCCATAACTCATAGGAGAACAACCCACCATTACAAAACTTAAATTTTCAGTTCTATACCCTCGTAATTTTGGCTCAAGAACTGCCCCCCCAAAAACAGTTTTAATTAGTTCGTTTTACATGTTTTTACTAGGAAATCCGTCATGATTTCACATAACAGATTTTTCCTTGTTCCAATTGGGTTGTGTTCATAACTCATAAGAGTACCACAGATCATCCGGAACTTAATTTTTCAGTTTCAAAAGCACAACACAATTTGGTCCAAAACAGTCCACTAATTGTCCAATTGGAGCTTATTAGTCTTTAAGAGGCCTTAAATCAAACACCTCATATGCAATTCATATAAGAACGTAGAGTTTATATAAACTTTTATACAAGTTTAGCCCAAAAAATCTCCTCCTTATTGCTCCTCACAAGTCCAACCTAAACTCCTTTTACTAATTCTCAATCCCAAACACAAAACACATCTAATTATAGTTTTTTATTATCAAATTTTAATACAACAACTAAAATATTGAACATACCTTTAAAGTTTAGTTTTACCGAATTGCTAGCTTATTTGATAAGCTTATAAGCTTCGTTCACATCGCTGCATGATTCCAATTTCCATCCCAATTCAACTCACAATTTCAATTTTCCACCAAAGCTGTTGGGTTTTAGCCGATCCTTGAAGGAGTTTTTTAGAGATAAAGAAAAGGAAAATGGGACGGATGAGGTATGAGAGTACAAGGCACTTGTTAAGCTTTCTTAGCAAAAATTTTTTTTTTCTTACGAAAGTGAGGAGTAGGGAAAAAGTGATTCTCTCTTCTTTTCTTTTTACTAGCTTAGTGTCATTTACTACCTAAAAATTTCCCCCCACCTCATGCTTGCTTCCCCGACTCATCTTATCCCACTTACTAACTTGGTGCTTTTAATGACACACATATAATATATACAACTCTTATAACATATATACATTTATTTAATTACATAACAAACACATTATCAAATATTCCCATATGTTTCATTTAAGTTCTAGCATATGTATATACCTTCACATAATACACATATATTTATTTTAAATAATAGATATATAATAATATATCCAAATAAACTGCTATCCCACAATTTATTTTTCGATCAAACCAAATATATATAATATATATTTGCTTATTTAATTTTTTTTCCCTCATATAAATTGTTTTCAACAATTATAATAATAACATCATCTTTTCTTATTCTACAAATTGCAATCACCAATTTATTTACATATAATAATGAATAATAATATATTTATTATTATACGAATTATCACATTGCACAACATAATTTCACTTGTAAAATCAAATATCACATAATAAGAATTTTGTTTAATTAAATTCTTATTTTAATAATTCCCGAAAACCCGGATCGTCACATTCTTCCCTCCTTATAAGGATTCCGTCCTCGGAATCACAATACTGAATAGTCCTTAATCGGTTTAAATCTTATTTTGTCTCATAACCTTACCGTTGAATCATGTCAACATATTCCTTAGGTTTTATATCACCTATCTTCTTCCCTTCCTTAATCAATTCTTATAGATTCCAATTCGTGATTGCTGTTTAAACTCGATTATGCTACGAGTATTATTTATTTCTCAGTCTTTTTTTTTTCTAAGGATATTTCTGAACCACCACATCCTTCATATTCTTCCAGAAGTCCTATAATTCTTGGACTTACTTTTTCATTCTTTCACGTGACTAATCCTCACGTGATTATTCCCTATTAATTTCATTATGCAAAAATCATTATTCTCATACCTCTACATGTTTCCTTCTTCAAGGATTCATGTACCATTGTCATATTCTACAACCTACTTCCTTTTAAGGAAGTTCTTTCATTCTATACCCAATCTTCAGAATAGAAATTCCCCACAATTGATTAATAATTGTGAAGCAATATGAATAATTCAAGAATTAAAAAAAAAAAAAAATCGCTTAAAAAGAGATTTCTGTACCATGACAAAAAAAATCATAAAGTTCATAAACATTGTTTCTGAAAAGGTTTCAACAGAAGTTCATCTGTAAACCGACATATCTTACGGACATATAGGTGATCAGCCTGTTTATGCCCTGTGTTGATCAATAATATCTTTGTCGCTATTTCGCGCAAACAGAATTCCTAATTCAAGGGTATTCTGTTTTGATCAACACTATCTTGACGGAACAATTTCTTTCAGTTCCTCTTTGCCGTCCCCAGAACGCAATATAAAATAATCCCATTATAGGAAAATTCTTACTCAATCTGGAGTCCATACTAAATCAATTTAGTTGGAAAATTCAAAAGCTTAATATAAACAATATTTGAATCTGTGTCTAGCCGATGCTAATGGCTTTTAACACTTCTTTATTTATTTAAAATACTGAAAATCATTTTATGACTTTGTCATACTACATCATACCATAGTGGGTTGACGATCCTTACATCACCTCCAACACTTGGTTAAGCTGCATTGATGACTCCATCATTTGTCATATCTACATCATATTAATGATGGATTGATGACTATATAAAATACATTTTGATATTTTTCAACTTTGCCTAGCCAAAACAATTAGCATAGACATAAGAATCAACCGAACTTTTTTAAAACTTATTGGTTCAACAATTTGACCAAATATTTTTTTTTTTATTTTTCAAAACACAATAATGCGATTGTCAGCCCGATTCCAATAAATTTCAAAATCTAGCATAGCTAGATGATTTGGGAATATCCATTTCTTCTTCATCCACTTTAACTATTTCCAAAACTTCACTACACAATTCTGTTCATCTCTAACTCCATTAACTTCCACTATAATAAAAACAATCAGTTCTAAACATACCCTGAAATAGTTCATCAAACTTTCCACACATTATGTGTTTAGGAACTTGCCATAAAAATATGAGTTTAGAAACTTGTCCTAGCAATATGTAGTCCAAGAACTAATCAGGGACTATCCATACGCTTAGGGGCTTAAAAACCTACCATATGATTATGAGTCACAAACTTATCATAAGCATGAGTTTTAAGAACTCGCACCTACTCTTAACATTTTCTAACTATCAAATATAAATATGAGAAAAGAATCACCTTCTCACCATATATATACCGATAGCGCGACACCAACATTTCAACGATTATCAATGTGATAACTAAGTAGTCGTTAAACCAAGCACAAAACTCCTGCCCATTCAAAAGTTTGTACAACTCAGCTACCACATGAGTCCTCAATTGAAATCCCACTTAATCTCATCAAATCTTATCTTGTTCTTTACTCAATACAAATTTTATTTAATTTGTATCTCATCATTCATAACTCTTTCCGAGTTTTATTCTTTGTACAATCTCATAGTACCCTTTCCATATAGCCATTCTGCTATAACTTTCAATCATTCGATTGATTACATATTCTTCTTTGACTTGATCAGATCACGTCGTGATCTTATCTTATAAT
Source organism: Panax quinquefolius (assembly GCA_020205615.1). NCBI lineage: Eukaryota > Viridiplantae > Streptophyta > Magnoliopsida > Apiales > Araliaceae > Panax > Panax quinquefolius. Next base: position 38,068,299 of record CM035165.1, read on the forward strand.
CGTGCTATATTACGATTCTTTCTCATTCTATGATCATTTCATTTTTACGATTTTCTATATCTTCTTCCCAATCATATTGGTTTATATGATTATTAGAATCAGGTGTCCCCTGATCCTTTACTTCTTGCCTTCTAAGATTCTTCTTTGAATCTTTGCGTATTATCTTAATGCATTCTTTATGAATTATCTAACTTCATTTAAAGATCATATAAACCTCATTCAACTTTATAATTGACATCTTATTTCTTTTTCATCTATCTTGCTTACGGTTATAATCTAGGGTACACTAACCTAAGATTTATAACCCTTAGCTCTGATACCAACTGTGACGATCCCAAAATCGGGACCATTTCCCTTCTCGATCTTGTTCGTTAATACTACCTTGTTATAGCTTTAAAACATTACTTAATGTTAAAATAGCTAAAAATGCGGAATCATTTTTTTTTTCTTTCTTTCCATTCATTCATTCCCTGAATCGCAACCTTTACGATTCTTCTATATACTGAAATCATATCTATTATATGATTTATTTAACCAGAGTTATATACATATATTTATACAACTCAATCCTCAACACGAATTCTTTCTTATATAGTAATGTTACTATATCACTTTATTTTTATAAAATATTCATTACAATTCATCTAGAGCAAATATTCTTCGTAGAATATTTTAAACTATACTTAACTGCCAGTTATAAATAACAAAACCATCAATCATAGCTTTATACAATTTCTAATTCAAGAAAATGTATTCATTTCGTCTGTTGTTCAATCTTCATTATCCGTAAAGCAAGTAATATTGCATAACGTCATTAACCTGCAAAAAGTTTGTGTTTGCAAGATTGAGCTCGACAGCCCAGCAAATTTAACAGTATATCATGTTTCACATAGCACACAATTCCATATGCACTACATTTTCTTTGATATGCATATCCGCATGCAACATATATTCTTTACTATGCATATCTTACATGCATCAATAATTCCTTACAAAGCATACATTCATGTATTATATATATTTCTAATTTATCGAGTTACATCATACAACATGTGTTTCACAAATCACATATAAATTGAGTTCCATAACCCAATTAACTCAGTCATATTTTGACTTTAACAATTCATAGAGCATGATATGTAATTTAGCACATAACCACATTCCATCCACAAACATAACAGAACTGAAAAACTTGCCTTAATTGAGGATTACCGCTATAGTTTACTTTTTAACTTCTCCTCACGAATCCCTACATAATCGTGTTCACATACATGCATATTAGATAACCAATTATGTCACATGTCCTGTGCATAGTAAATAATAATATAAGTCATGATCATTAGTTACCATAACCTATAATCTTTTATTCTTGTCTTATAACCATTCTCGGTTTCTTTTTAGAAACTTTGTTCGTTAACCTTTTTTATGCATAATAAAGTTCTCACGGTGACTAGTGTATAAATACTTTACATCTCGAAACATAAACCACTTATATTCTATTTTAAGAATATTCCTCTCTTATAGTAAATTTGGAACCATATGGTTTATGAATAGTTTTTACTGCACAAACATGGCTTACTACATCATTTCTTTAATTTCGATAATTTTCATACCTTTTCAATAGATCATGTGTTAAATCACGTTATCGCCACACACGCTGAATCTTTGCACTTTATATGTAGCTTAGCTTCGCATTATTCCCGCGAATAACTTACATTTTCGCTTCGCTTGTACTTTAACTTCATACATATAACATTATGTAATTTTGTGTTCAAAATCTCCGTTTCGAACTTCAGACACTTTCGTTTTAACACTTTTATGTCCTATATAATTTTAAACGGTTTCGTGCATTTCATTTAGCTTTATACTCATTTTGCATATTATTTCTCGGCTTACGTTTGCGTAAACATGTAAACTTATGTTTACATTACATGTTTATTGTTTTCCTTGCGCTCAAAATGAGTTTTCATGACATAAAGTTGTTATATTACATTTTTACTTCAATTCTGGTGTCTTGCTACATGCCAAATCATTAACGCCAACCAAGAATCGCATCGTGGAATCAATCGCCAAACAAAGACAACGTTGCTAGTAAATTTGGGCCTCGTGTGGCCTAAGGTGGCTTAGCTTAGAAGCTCGGCGTTGCCTGGTCAGTCCCCTTGCTTTGACACTCGTTTTGTGATGTTATATCTTTTAAACCACTCGTTCATATGCTTTGAATTTTGGATATGTTTTAGGTAGTATATCCATCTAATTATAAACATTATAATCCAAGCATTATAAGCAACCCAGACTGTCAAAACCACGAGCCAAAAATCAGTTGGGTGAACTACCACCCAACACAACACTGCACGGCGTGCGCTTTGCTGGGCCTCGCGTGCCCAGCTGGGTTGCTGCCCTCCATAACGAAATGCTTAGTTTGCGCATTTTTAACTTTTCGCTCGTAGTTCGGATTGCAACCAATTTTTTGATATATTGAAAACACCATAGTAGACTATATTTAGAAAATATAAGCCACCCATTTCAGAAACTTTAAACAGTCCAAACAAAGTTCCAAAAATGCTCTGTCATAACAGTTTTTAATTGTTTTCCAGCTTGACCATGTTGCGCTAAAACAGTCATAACTTCTTCGTTTCAAAACATTTTTGAGCGATTCTTGAGCCCACGCGAAGCTAACTTCCGTGACTACAACTTTTATTCTTTGACCATTTTCAAATTCTAAACACAGAATTCCAGAAAATTCGTCCAAGGGCTGCTTCGAATCTGTTTTCCAGAATTTTGGCAGATTCGACACGACTACTTTGAACTGTCATAACTCCTTGCTCCGAAGTCGGAATCAGTCCGTTCCGGAGTCTATGGAAAGCTTATTCAGTGTACTACACATCCCCAAAAGCCCATAATTTTCTGGAAAGTCTAGCTTGCCCCGAATTTGTCCTTAGGGTCAGCAGTCTACAATTTTTCGGTTTCTAATATGTTTTATTAAAATTCTTCACTATAATTTCTTTTTAGCTCCTTTTTGATTTATTCCAATGGAATTATTTCCATAACTCATAGGAGAACAACCCACCATTACAAAACTTAAATTTTCAGTTCTATACCCTCGTAATTTTGGCTCAAGAACTGCCCCCCCAAAAACAGTTTTAATTAGTTCGTTTTACATGTTTTACTAGGAAATCCGTCATGATTTCGTTACAACAGATTTTTCCCTTGTTCCAATTGGGTTGTGTTCATAACTCATAAGAGTACCACAGATCATCCCGGAACTTAATTTTTCAGTTTCAAAGCACAACACAATTTGGTCCAAAACAGTCCACTAATTGTCCAATTGGAGCTTATTAGTCTTTAAGAGGCCTTAAATCAAACACCTCATATGCAATTCATATAAGAACAGAGTTTATATAAACTTTTATACAAGTTTAGCCCAAAATCTCCTCCCTTATTGCTCCTCACAGTCCAACCTAAACTCCTTTTACTAATTCTCAATCCCAAACACAAAACACATCTAATTATATAGCACTTTTATTATCAAATTTTTAATACAACAACTAAAATATTGAACATACCTTTAAAGTTTAGTTTTACCGAATTGCTAGCTTATTTGATAAGCTTATAAGCTTCGTTCATCTGCTGCAGATTCCAATTTCCATCCCAATTCAGCTCACAATTTCAATTTTCCACCAAAAGCTGTTGGGTTTTAGCCGATCCTTGAAGGAGTTTAATGAGATAAAGAGAAAAGGAAAATGGGGACGGATGAGGTATGAGAGTAGACAAGGCACTTGTTAAGCTTTCTTAGCAATTTTTTTTTTTTTTTCTTACGAAAGTGAGAGTAGGGAAAAAGTGATTCTCTCTCTTCTTTTCTTTTTACTAGCTTAGTGTCATTTACTACCTTAAAACAATTTCACCTCATGCTTGCTTTCCCCGACTCATCTTATCCCACTTACTAACTTAGGTGCTTTAATGACACACATATAATATATACAACTCTTATAACATATATACATTTATTTAATTACATAACAAACACATTATTCAATATTCCCATATGTTTCATTTAAGTTCTAGCATATGTATATACCTTCACATAATACACATATATTTATTTTAAATAATAGATATATAATAATATATCCAAATAAAGCTGCTATCCCACAATTTATTTTTTTCGATCAAACCAAATATATATAATATATATTTGCTTATTTAATTTTTTCCCTCATATAAATTGTTTTCAACAATTATAATAATAACATCATCTTTTCTTATTCTACAAATTGCAATCACTAATTTATTTACATATAATAATAAATAATAATATATTTATTATTATACGAATTATCACATTGCACAACATAATTTCACTTGTAAAATCAAATATCACATAATAAGAATTTTGTTTAATTAAATTCTTATTTTAATAATTCAAAATCTTTGGTAGGTGACCCAATTCCTTTTTTTCCTATTCTTCACGCCGATGGGGTGTTGGAGGGTCTTTCGACACCGATTGCACTCCATCAAGAATCCTCTAGTAGGTAAGCTAAAGATGATTAATGAAAAATTTGGGCGTGATCTAAAAGCAAAAGCTCGTACTATTTTGGAACACGTCAATCCTCTAAGAAAAGATTAAAAAGTGGGGAGATCTCCCCAACTTAATTTTATAGTTTTATGGTAAATTTTTGCTCTATGAATATTAGAGGTGTAAATATGAAATCAAAGCAAGATAGTGTCCTTGCTCTTTTGTGTAAGCATAGAATATCTTTTGTTGGTCTAGTTGAAACTAGAGTCAAATTTCCCAAATCCATTCCTATTTCCAAAGCCATCTGTAGTAAATGGACTTGGAAGTTTAACTATGATTATCATGTGAATGGGCGAATTTGGGTTGGATGGGATCCGTCTCTTTGGACGATTAATATTATTTCTAGCTCTTCTCAGTATATGCATTGCTCTATTATTTCTGTTGCTTCCTCTATTCATTTTTTTGTTACTTTTGTCTATGGGTTAAATACTGCTTCTGAGAGGAAGGAGCTTTGGAAAGACCTTCGGTTTTTAAGTCTTTCTGTGGACTTACCTTGGTGTATTCTTGGAGATGTTAACGAAGTTTTATCTGTTTCTGAAATTTTGGGAGGGGATGTATCCTGGACCAGGGGTATGCAGGATTTTTTGGATTGTTCTACTGACTTGCTTCTTTCTGATCTCCGTGCAATTGGGCCCTTGCTTACTTGGTGGAATTCTAGTGACTCGAAACCACAATTTAAAAAGCTGGATAGGGTCTTGGTAAATTGTGATTGGCTTCAAAAATTTCATGATTCTCAAGTAAAGTTCTCTCCTCGGGATCTCTAAGATCTTTGTCCGGCAGTTGTTCAAACTGGTTTGTTGCTGCCTAGAATTCCTAAACCATTTCAATTTTATAACTTCTTGGGTGAGCTTGCAAACTTTCATGAGATTGTTCAATCTGCTTGGAATATCTATGTTCTCGGGATCCCCTCGTGCTCTGGTGGTAAGCTTAGATCGGTTAAACGGGCTCTTTCCACTCTGAATAAGGAAAATGGAAATCTTACCTCCAATGTGGAAAAGGCTAGAGACATTCTTCATGGTTCTCAGAATGCGGTTTCTTCTAACCCTACCGATCTCTCTCTCCTAATGGCTCAAAGGCATCATACTGAGAACCTCTGGCATGCTCTTAGCTGTGAAGAAAAGTTCTTAAAGCAAAAGTCTAGAATTCAATGGCTAAAGGATGGGGATAAAAACTCGGGTTATTTCTACAATCAAATCAAGAATCGTTGGAATCAGAATAAAATCCTTGCTATTGAAAACAAGGATGGGGTTCTCTATACTGAGTAGAAGGATATTCAAATTATTGTTGTAGAACACTTCCGTTCTTTGTTGGGTTCTTCTTCTAGGGTGGGGGACTTCTCATTCCCGGATCTTGCCCCCTTTGCTTCAAAAGTTGTCTCTACTGATCAAGCCTCGTTGATTGAGAAAGATATTACTAATCTTGAAATTTTGAACACCTTGAAGTCCATGAAGAAAAACAAAAGTCCTGGTCCTGATGGTTTTTGTTAACTTCTTCATCCTTGCATGGGACATTGTTCGTAGAGATTTTACTCAAGCTATCCAATCCTTTTTCACTCAGGGATGTCTTCTTAGGGGTACAAATGCAACTGCTATTGCTCTAATCCCAAAGGTTCCTAATCCTTCTTCTATGAGTGATTATCGGCCTATCTCTTGTTGTAACACAACTTACAAATGCATCTCTAAGATTATTGCTGTTAGGTTGAAAGGTATTCTCCTTTCTATTATCTCCTCTAACCAGTCAGCTTTCGTTCCGGGGAGGAGGATTGGTGATAATATATTGCTGGCGCAAGAGTTATTCAGAAACTATCATAGAGCTTATGGTAAACCTAGGTGTGCTTTGAAAATTGATATTCAGAAAGTCTTTGATTCTGTATCTTGGGATTTCATGCTTATTGCTCTCAATCTTTTCAAATTTCCCCCAAAGTTTATTTACTGGATAAAGGCTTGTATTTTTTCCCCTTATTTCTCTGTTAGGGTGAATGGCTCTCTCTGTGGTTATTTTAAAGGGGCAAAAGGTCTTCGTCAAGGGGATCCTCTATCTCCTTATCTTTTTGTTATTGCTATGGAAGTGCTCTCTATTATTCTAGCAAAGGATACAAGGTCACCGGTCTTTAAACATCATTGGAAAACAAAGACGCTCTCATTGTCTCATCTTTGCTTTGCGCATGGTCAATTATGGCCGTTGGTTGTTGTATTGGCTCAGTAGGTTGCCACTGCACTCCAGCTTTACGGCATAGGTCTGTAATGAGGAACCCATGAAGCAAACTACCTGTATTACTCCCACGTAATGCCCGGTCAATTGATTCTTGAATACAATCCCTCACATCAACATCGTAAAATGCAATTGAATTATCTAGATGATAGTGGTGGTGCACAATCCCATACAGAAGTTTAGCCCGTGCCTTCGTCACATCATTTTGGTGGCGCGTGGGCATTAAACGAGCACATATAAATGCATGCCATGCTTTACCATATCGACTAAGTGCTGATTGAGGAAAACTTATCTTTTCATTCGTTCCGGCTTGAGTTACCCATTGAGTCCCTGGCTTGCATAATTTGGCAATCAACTCGTCCAGCTCCGGCAACGCATCTTCATACCGGTCATCGTGTGGTGTCTCCAACCCAAAATAAGCATTGATCGCATCGGCATGAAATGCCACCGGTTTACCGCGAACCATGGCAACATGATTGACATGCTCCATTGCATTAGCATAAAATTCCTTAACTATGTTGATTGCCGCCGGAAGTGGTTGTTCTACTAGCTGAAACCAATGACGTTCTACAATTTGTAGAGCCATATCTCCATCCAAATTTGCATTTGGCTTCAATCCTCTTTCTAGCACCAAGTTCTTCTTGTCGATGGAGGTCTTGAATCTTTCTGCGGCCATTTCACTCACAAATTTTGTATGGTCATAAGCAGGCCGAGTCGTGGAGGATGATGCTCGTTGGCGTTTATGGGAAGACATGTTGTTTCCGGTGTGATTGGACACAAGCAGGTGGTTCTGGACTTTTATCAAACAGGTGGTGGGCGGGTGGATTGTTTCCCCCAAACTTGGATGATTGATGTTGCCTTACTAGCCAAATCGTTACAAACACAAACCCACTCCCTTGGTGTGCAATTCCCCGAATTGACCAATCAATTGATGTCAAAACAGAAAATTTTGTGAAGGATGAAGGGAATTTGCCTACCTTGAAGAAGAATCCCAATCTGTCTGCTATTGTGCAAGGGTTGGGATAGAATTAGGATTTGATTGTTGTTTGTAAGCCTTGTAGTACCATAACTTTTAGGAGGGTGGGTCGTCATATTACTGTTTGCTATTATTCTCATTGCACAAAAAAAGAAAAAGAAAAAAGGGTGCCAATTTGTGGTCTTTCAGATTATTACAATAAAATTATTGATAAAAAATTAAATAGACCCGTTTGTTACAATTCCCGATGATCCCATCATAATTTTAAAATTAATTTAGTGTTTATAATTTTAAAATTAATTCTTTCATTTCCCCCTAAATATATTGCATATTTTTGGATTTTATATTTTATAAATGGCTTAATTATAAATAAAATTTTATTTGATATTAATTACAAAAATAATTAAATATATATTTTTTATTTATTTTCTTATTTTTTGGTACATTTTTTAAATTTATATTATGTTTTAAAATATTTTTTTCATAAAAATTTTCCTCCAAATCCATATAATCACCGCTTACGTCATCACATGGGACTTGCATAACTCAATTGCTTATTTGTCATTTTCCATTAAAGTCAAAGCTTTTAACGGTTTTTTTAATTTTGTGTTAGAAAAGTCGAGTTCAGTGAGTTGACTGTAAGAAAAAAAAGTTCAATTATCCATCTGTAAGTTGATATATACTGAAAAAATATTTAACCCAATCTGGATTCTAGAGGTTCAATCAATTGTGTATGGACCCACATCAATCAAGACGCACCAATCATTAATATAAAATCTTTTGATACTTTTAGTGTGAAAAAATGACTTTTCACTACTTTTAAATTGAGAAATTTTCAATTAATTAATTTTATTATACATGTGTAATCAATCATCTTGCAATTAAAAACTCACTCCTATCTTCTCTTTTCTCTCAAAAAAAATCTAGCCTACATATTTTCAGATACGAATAGGGTCTCTAATATATAATAAAGAAATCATTTCCCAATTTTTTTTATATTTTTATGTTTAATTGTTCTTATTTTTTATCTTCTCTTTTAATTGTTCGGATTTTTTTTTCAATTTAAGAAGCCTTTCTTCTCCTAGTTTGAGATTTTCTTATTTTACAGAGCTTTTTTTTCATGATCTCTCCATGAAGAAAGTTTGATCGACATTAATCGATGAAGACAAATCTATTCAGATTTGGGTATGAGATTATCACAACGTTCTCATTTTTGTTGCTCGTGTTAGTCTTTATATTTTTGTCTATTTTTTAGGAATATTTATGTTCTCGAGTTTTGAGTTTCAATTTGGGACGTTAGGAGGTATCACATCGACTCTAGTATTTTTGTAATTCGATTCACTTATCAATGAGAATTATTCTATGTTCTTATTCTAAGGTTTTGTAAAAAAGAAAAAAATCAACTTACAATTTTGGTGCGTTTATCTCAAAATTTGGGTTTGTAAATTAAATAAGTTGTATTTGAAATAAGTCGCTATTAGACAATCAAGATTTTCAATTGTAATATTTTGAAGCTCTTAGGGTTAAGTAAAATAAATTGATATTACAAGAGCAAAATTTATGTTACTTAAAGTGATATGAATCTCTAAAATAATTATAAAAATATTTTTTAATATATATTTACTTTGTCAGTATCATTTTTGTCTAGCAATATTAACACTTAAAGCGGATGATTTTTCATAACTTGCAAAAAATTTTTAACTTAATTAATTTTATTATACATGTGTATTGGGCGAAGGGTTCTAATGTTGACAACAGATGAAATGGTTATAAATATTTATTATTTACTTGTGATACCCCATAACGCTAAAGAAAACTTGCATTGAATAACAACTCTCAAGATATTTAAATACTTACAAAAATTCGTTCGATATTATAGAAAAAGAAAACTTCCGTTTCTGATATGATTTTCAATTCTGACTTAAGCACCCTATTTATAGGAAAATGCTAGAACGCCAAAGCAGACTTAACATGCTACCTGATGGCTTTACCTGCTGCTATTCACACACACCACCATTGAAAAAAATTTCTAAGCACACCTACAAGGACAAGAGTGGGGCCCACCCATTCTAGAAAATTTTCAAAAATGTTTTAAATTTAAACAATATTCAGGAACTTCAATAATTCATAACAAATAGCCCTCTTATCAGAAAAATGCAAATTTTATGTCAATTCCATAGGAAATTTAATTCTCTACAACTTTGTAAAAGAAGGTTTTTCCAAATTCTAAACAAAAAATGACCGAAATCCACACACGGATGATTTTTAATACCTCCATTCCACGGATGATTTTTAAAAATGACCGAAATCCACATACTGATAAAACACATCAACATTAATTCCTTCATTTATATCCACATAAAATAAATATTTCTTTATCGTATAAATCAATAATTAATTATTCACAAATAATATTACAGAATCACAATAATGACAACCAAATCGTTCCCAGGAAAGAGGGGGCTTTCCGATAAGGATTTCTTCTTACTGACGCGCAATTAGGTGACCAAACCCATTTTCTAGACAGAACTTCCTTATACATTGCCAATAATGCTATCTAATAATATTATTCAAATAATATGAATTATTGATCTGATAATAGAAAATACTGTTCAGTGACAATTATTGAATCAGCAATAATATAAAATATCAACGTAGCAATTATTGAATCAATAAAATAAAATATTGAACCACCAGCATTTGGCACAGCGGTTAAGGATTGATTGGGGGTGAGCCGTAAACCCGGACGTTTTCAATTTCGCCAAGAACAAGTGTTAAGCGAAGAAATGGTCAGTGGTGGCCCTGAATCGCCAAATATAAAGTCGGTTCTAAGAAAAGGCTAGTTCATTTGGGGATTAGTCGACCCATGGCCTGAAACCCCACATTATCAAAAAAAAAAAAAAAAATAAAAATAAAATATTGAGCATTAATTATCGTAACAATTATTGAGTAGTGCCTTTTACGTAAGAATCAATAATCCAAAATCATGTGGTAATACCGTGCTTCTTGTGCAACCATGCGTTTTAATCGTATTTTAACCACCGGGTATTCTAACAAGGTGTTAACAGAATAACTACTACGCGAATTATTTATAAAAAAATTCATACTTGTCGTTTTCTTCATCCGACAGTTTTTCGTTATGGGGCACAAATGGCTGTGCCATCATACGAATATTCCCCGATAGCAAGAATATTTCACGACCAAACGAATATTCTCCGACAATAATGAATATTTTATAACCACTTGCTTAATTTACAAAATTTGCACATTTCACCAATAGCCAAAGCATTATATCAAATTAACACCTTATTATTCAAAATAATAATTAGAGAAAATTCAATTTTATTTATAAAAAGTTGGGATCTTACAACCTCCTCTCATTATGAAATTTCATCCTCGAAATTGACGTACGTACCTGGTGTTTCGAAAATGTGAGGATACCTCGTTTTCATTTCCGATTCCAACTCCCACGTCATTTCCTCAATAGCATGGTTCCTCCACAAAACCTTGACTTGTGATATAACCTTTGTGCGTAGGACATGCTCCTTCCTATTCAAGATCTTGATAAGTACCTTGTGACGCCCCCAAAATAGGTATACATCACCTATTTTGAGTCACAAATACAATACGTAATACAAATCTGAAACTTACTTAATTATACAACTGTCGTGTAAAGTACGACAAAACATAAACTGTGAGTTTTAATACAAATATTGTCGTCTAGACAATATACAAACTCAAATTCAATATTATTACATTTATTTTCCCACTATTTCACTGAATAGTGAGGACTACTAATGCTATCATCTGGTCCGTCACTCCGTTCCCCGACTAGTCCCTACTACGTTCTCATTTCCTGAAGAGAACAATAAAAGTAAAAGCGTGAACTCAACTAGCCCAGTATGAAATATTATGACTAAGATAATGCTGAATATATTATCGTTAGCCTTCAACAGTGTTAAACTGATACAATATAACAACCATCAAGTTTAAGCTAGCGGTGGAACAAGCAATCCATTAAAAGAGTCAAGTAGAGAATAAAATCTACTATCTTTTATGATTTAGAAGGTTTTTCATCACTTTTATCACGAGACTCGACTTAATAAATAATCCACATCATCCGCACTACTACTACCAATGATATTCATTAGTATCACAACCACAAATTATCCGTACACGCAACGCTAAGGATATTCAGAATTCATCAATGGTCATGTATATGCCAACAACTCATCCATCAATGCACTACGGGCCAATGAGGACTTTTACCACATCATTTGTAACACACTACCATGATTACACCGAATAATCCCTGGTCATAATCATACCAAGTCCATCTATGCACTACAGGCCACAGATGACTTTTAACAAAATATAAACATGAGTATGATGACAATGATATAAGAATTCAATAAAACAAGCTCAAAAATTAATTTGTCCAGGAACCAATAACGTCCAAATTGTCAACATGATATTTCTTTGTGGAGTAAAATTCAAGAATGCTCAGAAGAATATTTACATGAAAAGATACTGGATGAAGCGCAAATATCAAAGATATTCCACTAATTTCATGGATTATAGAAGTCAAAACTTTAACCAACTGAGTATAATAAAGAATGGAGTAACAAAAGAAATCACCAGACATGCAATAGACCGCACATGCAGTTTATTCCAACAGAATAATAAATAACGGAATCAGGTCCGGCGTAAAATGCACAGAGCATGTGATATTCAGCGAGAATAATAAAGACGGAATCAGTCCACAGAAATGCATGAATATGATATTCCAACAGAATAATAATAAAGAACCGAAACCCAGTCCGTGTAGAGAACGCATGTGAGCAGGATGTTCCAAGCAGAATGATAAATAATGGAACTGTGTCCCGCGTAACGCATGAACATGATGTTCCAACAGAATGATAAAGAATGGAATAACAGAAGAATTAAACCAAGTATAGGGTAGCCCGCGTATACAGGTTATTCCAACAGAATAATTAAGATTGGAATAATAGAAGTTCTTTTCATGGATAAGAAAGAAATAATACTCCCTACCTTAGACAAACTGGATGCGGGAATAGTGAGGTAGCAGACTTCTCTTCTTCTTTCTCTCTATAATTTCTCTCTATAATAATCACTCTAAAGCTTTTGTGAATTGGTGAGAAATGAAGGAAGAATGAGCTTCTATTTATAGGAAAATATATTTTCGATAATTGCACATTTTCGAGCTCAAAAAATTATAGTACAATACCTCCAACTTTTCTTTCATTTTTAATTTAGTCCTGCAAGTATTATCAAACTTTCACCACCTCCCCTAATAGTAAATAATATGAATCAATAGTTCAATCATGTGAATCAATAGTATAATCATGTGAAAAATACGAATTACAGTATAGTACCTCCATCTATACCTCCATTTTTAACTTAGTCATGCAAGTATTATCAATTTTGCACCAACTCCCCTAATAGTACAAGAATGTGATTCAATAGTACACACATGTGAACAAATAGTTATATAAGCATGTGAATTAGTAGCAATTAATTGCTCATTTATTCGATAAATTACCCGATTTATCAATATAACCCCTAGACATCAATTATCATCGGAATAGATGTCGATTTCCACTAACACTAATAATCTCAATACAATGGAACTATCAATATCATCTTTAATCAACACGAACTTATTCATCATTAATATTATAACTCATAATATTTAACAACCAGGTCGTTCCCAGGAAAGAGGGGGCTTTCTGATAAGGATTTCTCCTTATTAGCGTGCAATTAGGTGACCAAACCTCTCCTTTGTGTAACTTCTAGACATTGTCGATATTGCAAATAATAATATGAATAACTTTGTCGTCTCAATTATTGATTTAATAATATAAAATATTATGCAAATGATACCGTGATAATAATTGAATCAATAATATGAGATATGATGCAACAATTACTGTAGCAATAATTGAGTATAACCGAGTGACTTCTCACGTAAGCATCAATAATCAATACCGGTGTGCTACTTATGCAACCACGCCAGATATTCATGTACTTTAAACAGGGTGTTTCAACAAAGTTAACGGTAAAACTTCCGCCGTTATTTTTATAAAGTATTTTTGTCGTTTTCTCAATCCGACAATAATTCTGTTGTGGGGGTCCACCAATGATTGTGCCGTAGTACGAATATTCCCTGTTAAAACGAATATTCCCCAACCAATCAAATATTATATAACAACTTGCATACTTTGCAAAATTTGTAAATATTACCCATAACTATAACATTATATCAAATCCACACCATAATATTCAAAAATATATTTCGAGAAAATTATTCTATATTTATAAAAGTTGGGGTCTTACATACCTCCTCGTACGTTAAATCTTCGGTTATCTCGTCTGGTTCTAACTCAATAATGTGGTTTGGGTCTTTCACATATTTATGAAACACATATATATGAAACACATTATGAACACGAGACATGCTTGGAGGTAATGCGAGTCTATATGCCACATTTCCTATTCGGTCAAGAATCTCAAATGGACCAACAAATCGTGGATTGAGCTTTCCCCTCTTCCCAAATCTTGTAACTCCATTCCATGGAGAAACACGTAACAATACATGATCCCCAATATTAAATTCTACGTCATTTCGATGAAGATCCGCATAACTCTTTTGTCGATCCTGTGCCGTTTGTATACGTTGTCGGATCATTTAGATCTTCTCTGTAGTCATACGTACCAACTCTGGTCCCAACAACGTTGCTTCTCTCACCTCATCCCAACATACTGGAGATCGACACCTTCGTCCATACAATGCTTCGAATGGAGCCACACCTATATTTGCCTGATAACTGTTGTTGTAAGAGAATTCCACCAATGGTAGGTACTTATCCCAACTCCCTTTGAAATCTAGGACACATAGTCTTAATAGATCTTCAAGTGTTTGAATAGTCCTTTCTTATTTCCCGTCCGTTTGAGGATGGTATGCCGAACTGAATCGTAAATCTGTTCCCATAGCTTTCTGCAAACTAACCAAAAATCGTGAAGTGAATCTTCGGTCACGATTCAAAACTATAGATGTTGGGTTTTGGCACAGAAACGCACATCAGAAATTAAAATTTTAAAGCAATTTCCGATACCCTAAAACAGGATCCATGCGAAAAATAATTAATTCAGTGGTTAGATATTATACCGATTATAGAATTTTCTGAAACGCTCTGAATATGACGCCCCCAAAATTAGGTATACATCACCCATCTTGAGTCACCAGATACATGGTACAGAATTCAAATACAACTTAATAATACAACTGTCGTGTACAATACGACAAAACATAAACTATGAGTTTGAATACAAATATTGTCTACTAGAGAGTATAAAAACTCAAAAGGAGTCCTTATTACAATTATTATAACACAATTTTATAGAATAGTGAGGACTACTAAAGCACCATCTAGGACCATCACTCTGTTCCCCGACTAGTCCCTGCTACATTCTCATATCCTGAAGAGAACAATGAAAGTAAAAGGGTGAGCTCAACTAGCCCAGTAAGAAATATTATGACTAAGATAATGCAGAATAATTTATCGTTAGCCTTCAACAATGTTAAACTGATAAAATATAATAAATATCAAGTTTAACTGCAGCGGAACAAGCAATCCATTAGAAGAGTCAAGTAGAGAATAAAATCTACTATCTTCTATGATTTTAAAGGGTTTTTCATCACTTTTATCGCTGAGACTCAGCTTAATAAATAATCCACATCATCGAATTACCCCTGCACTACGGCTAAGGATATTCTATAGTATCACGACCATAAATTATCCATGCACTACGGGCCAAGGATATTCGTGTATTCATTAATGGTCATGATCATGCCAACAACTGTCCATCAATGCACTACGGGCCAATGAGGACTTTTACCACATCATTTGTAATATTACGGTCATGATTACACCGAATAATCCCTAGTCATAATCATACCAAGTCCATCTATGCACTATAGGCCACGGACGACTTTCAACAAAATATAAACATGAGGATGATGACAATGATATAAGAATTCAATAAAACAAGTTCAAGAATTAATTTATCTAGGAACTGATAACGTCAAAATTGTCAACATGATACTGCTTTGTAGAGTAAAATTCAAGAATGCTCGGAAGAATATTTCCATGAAAAGATCTTTGGATGAAGCTTGAAATATCAAGGATATTCCACTAATTTCATAGAGTATAGAAGTCAAAGTTTTAACCAATTGAGTATAATAAAGAATGGAATAATAAAAGAAATCACCATGCATGCGATAGGCCGCCGAAAGCGAGTTATTCCAACGAGAATAATAAATAACGGAACGGTCCGGCGTAAAACGCATGCACGGGATATTCAATGAGAATAATAAAGGATGGAACCAGTCCGGCGTAAATGCACAAAAACAGGATATTCCGTATGAATAATAAATAATGGAACCGAGTCCGGTAAAGCGCGAAGTAAGGATATTAAACGAGAATAATAAAGAATGGAATATTAGAAGAATTTCACCAAGTATAGGGTATCCCGCGTATACAGGTTATTCCAACAGAATAATAAATAATGGAATAAAAGAAGTTCTCTTCATGAATACAAAAGAAATAATACCCCTTACAGGTACAACAAATAATATTCCCTACCTTAGAAGAAACTGGATATTGGAAAAGTGAAGTAACAAAATACTTTTCTTCTTTCTCTCTATATTTCTCTCTCTAGAGTTTCAGTGAATTTGTAAGAAATAATGAAGGAATGAGCTTCTATTTATAGGAAAATGGAATGAATAGTAACTAATTCATGAACGGTCAGATTGATTTACTTTTTAAGCGAGACGGTCCATATTGGTTTACTATTAAAACTTAAAACAACTGGTCCATCTTGATTTACTATTAAAACTTTAAACCAAATGATCCATATTGATTTACTATTATAACTTTCCACCGGTGGTCCATATTGATTTACTATTATATCTTCAACCAACTATTGCGAAAAATTAGCACATCTCCTCATGGAATAATATTGTACCCAAAATTAATTTGGACCGAAAAGAAATATATTTTACGGGTGAATAGTACTCTGTGAATAGTAACTCGTGAATAGTACTCCGAAACGAAAAAGTGTCCCGAATACCCGATTGAACAATATATCCTCCAGACATCAATTATACTAACACAAATAAGTTCAAACACATGGAACTATAAAATTCATCTTTAATCAACACGAACTTATTCATCATTAATATTATAATTCACAATATTTAACAACCGTGTCGTTCCGTGAAAGAGGGGCTTTTAGATAAGGATTTCTCCTTATTGGTAGCGCAATTAGGTGACCAAACCTCTCCTTGACTGAACTTCTAGACATTGTCAATATTGCAAATAATAATATGAATAACTTTGCCGTTTCAATTATTGATTTAATAATATATCATATTATGCAGATGATACTGTAACAATAATTTAATCAATAATATGAGAGATATGATGCAACAATTACTGTAGAAATAATTGAGTATAACTGAGTGACTTCTCACGTAAGCATCAATAATCAATACCGTGTGCTACTATGCAACAACGCGTATTACTGTACTTTTAACACCAGGTGTTTCAACAGTTAATGGTAAAACTTCCGCCGTTGTTTTCATAAAGTATTTTTGTCATTTTCTCAATCCGACAATAATTCCATTGTGGGGTCCACCAATGATTGTGCCGTCGTACGAATATTCCATGTTAAAATGAATATTCCCCGACTAATCGAATATTATATAACCACTTGCGTACTTTGCAAAATTTATAAATATTACCCACAACTATAACATTATATCAAATCAACACCATAATATTCAAAAATATAATTCGAGAAAATTATTCTTTATTCATAAAAGTTGGGGTCTTACAACCTCACCTTCTTATGAAATTTCATCCTCGAAATTAGGGTACATACCTGGTATGTCGAAGAGATGAGGATACCTTGACTTCATCTCAGATTCTAACTCCCAAGTTATTTCCTCCACATCATGGTTTCTCCACAAAACTTTGACTTGAGGTATAACCTTGGAGCATAGAACATGATCCTTCTTATCCAAGATTTTAACAGGTAACTCTTCATACGTTAAATCTTCCTCTATCTCATCTGGTTCTAACTCAATAATGTGGTTCGGGTCTTTCACATATTTACGTAACATAGATATGGTAAAAATATTATGAACACGAGACATACTTGGCGGTAAGGCGAGTCTATAGGCCACAGTTCCCACTCTCTCGAGAATTAAAAATGGGCCAATGAATCGAGGATTGAGCTTTCCTCTATTTCCAAATCTCGTAACTCCTTTCCATGGAGCAACACGTAACAACACATGATCTCCAATATCGAATTCTACGTCCTTTTGATGAAGATCAGCATAACTCTTTTGTCGATCTTGTGAAGTTTTTATACGTTGTCGGATCATTTGAATTTTTTCCGTAGTCATACGTACCAACTCCGGTCCCAACAACGTTGCTTCACCCACCTCATCCCAGCATATTGGAGAACGACACTTTCTTCCATATAACGCCTCAAATGGAGCCATGCCAATACTTGCTTGATAACTGTTGTTGTAGGAAAACTCCACCAATGGTAAGAACTTGTCCCAACTTCCCTTGAAGTCAAGGACACAAAGTCTTAATAGATCTTCAAGAGTTTGAATAGTCCTCTCTCCATTGTCCGTCCATCAAATCCGAGGATGATATGCCGAAGCTAAATCGTAAGTCTGTGCCCATAGCTTTTTGCAAACTAACCCAAAATCGTGAAGTGAATCTTGGGTCTCGATCGAAACTATGGATATCGGCATTCCATGCGGTCTTACAATCTCGTTTATGTACATCTGAAGCAAGACGTTAAAGTTTATAAGTTTCTCGATGTCGGTAGAAGAAATGAGCGGACTTGGTCAATCTATCAACAATGACCCAAATCGCATCTATGCCTTGAGAAACCTTAGGAAGGCCAGTAACAAAATCCATGGTAATGTGCTCCCACTTCCATTCGGAATTTGAAGTGGTTGCAATGGACCTTTGGTACTTGATGCTCCTCACTTGACTTGTTGACAAGTTAAACACCTTGAGATAAACTCTGCTATCTCTCTCTTCATATTGCTCCACCAAAATGTATGTCGAAGATCCTGATACATTTTGGTACTCCCAGGATGGATTGCAAACGGTGTGTTGTGCGCCTCCATCATGATTTTATACTTTAAATCAGGGTCGTTAGGAACACAAAGTTTGGAGTTGACTCGAAGTATTCCTTCTTCATCGATTCTTGCTTCCGGCATAGCACCTTCTTGTACTTTCTTCCTCATACGCATCAGCTCTAGGTCTGTAGCTTGAGCAGCTTTAACTTTATCAATTAAAGTTGGTTCTACTCGTATATTCGCCATCATCACATGGGTCCCTAGAGTTTTTAATTCTATCTCCATCCTTTGCAAGTCACACAAAATGGGCCTTTGCGTTGACAATATCCCACTCGTACTTGTATATGATCTTCTACTTAATGCGTCAGCTACCACGTTCGCTTTTCCTGGATGGTATTGGATGGTATGATCATAATCTTTCAACAGTTCAAGCCAACGTCGTTGTCGCATGTTGAGTTCCTTTTGAGTGAAGAAATATTTGAGGCTTTTATGATCCGTAAAGATCTTCACTTTCTCCCCATACAAGTAATGCCTCCAAATTTTAAGTGCGAAGACAACAGCTGCTAACTCTAGATCATGAGTAGAATAATTCCTCTCATATTCTTTGAGTTGTCTTGAGGCATAGGCTATGACTTTCCCATGTTGCATGAGAACACATCCCAACCCTTTGCCCGAAGCATCACTGTAGATGACAAATCCCTCCGAGCGGATGGTATTGTCGTAACAGTCTTTGAAATGAGTCTCCTTTTGTGTTCTTGAAAACTCTTCTCACATTCTTTGCTCCAATCGAACTTTGTATCTTTCCGAGTCAGCTGAGTTAATGGAGTAGCGATTCGAGAAAATCCTTCCACGAATCTCCGATAATAACCAGCTAAACCGAGAAAGCTACGTACTTCGGTCACTGATTTAGGTTGCTCCCAGCTTTGAATAGCTTCTATCTTTGCCGAGTCAATAGATATTCCATGACTTGATACTACGTGCCCAAGGAATGCTACTTCCTCAAGCCAGAACTCGCATTTCTTCAACTTGGCATAAAGCTTGTATTCACGAAGCTTTTTTTTTTTGTGCTAAATTTAGACTGAAATAAATAAATGGGGGATTACAGGACCGCATGGGATAGACCCAAACAGAATATCATAGACACCATAGGACATGCCCTATGGTATAAAGACTATTTAAAAGATACAGGCGACTGCCATAAAGAAATGTTACAGTATATGTCAAAGCATAATGAAGGCGCCCGAACACTGAACAACCTGAACAAGCTTCCACTCGTGGCCGAAGCCCCACTCGACGAGGACCCACTTAACGAAGCCCACAAATCCGAAGACTAAGCCACTCAGGATAACCTTCAGGAAAAAGAAGTCAAAGACCGACTAGGCCGAAGCTGTATATAGCCGAAGCCCCACTCTACGAAGACCCAACCGAGGCCGAAGGTCACTCTACGAAAATCCAGCTGAAGCTCACTCTACGGAGACCCAGCCGAGGACGAAGCTCGCTCTACGAAGACCCAGCTGAGGCCGAAGCTCACTCTACGAAAATCCAGCCGAAGTTCACCCTACGGAGACCCATCCAAGGCCGAAGCTCACTCTACGAAGACCCATCCGAACCCTACTCTACGAAGACCCAGCCAAAGCAGGATCTCACTCTACGAAGATCAACACCCCACAAGCAAATTCCCAACCAAGTCCGAGGATCACTCTACGAAGACCCCAACGAGGCCGAAGGGAACTCTACGAAGACCCCACTCTACGATCAGTGCTCGAAGACCAAGGACCCACTTTACGAACTGGAAGAAGCACTCTATGACCAAGGCGCACTCTACGATCATTGCTCGAAGACCAAGGCCCCACTCAACGAACTGGAAAAGCTGGCCAGACTGGGAAGAGGACCCATTCACTGCCGAACTCTACAAAGCCTTCTAGCCAAAGCCTCTTAGAACTCGAAGACCGGAAGCCCTCTCAAGAAGGTGTCCCACTCTAGGCCAAAATACCACTTTTCGAAGAACCTTTACGCTAAGACCACTCTCAGGAGATTCTGCTAGGCCAGGCTTCAGAATCAAATTACCTAGAGCACCAGATGATAGTAACAGGCCATAGACTTAAGCTTTTGGAATCTAGCATAAGTGTGGAGACGACATTTGATGATATGAATGAGATCCCGAAGAATGACCCGAACAGGTGTAGCCTTGTTGGAGAAGATCCTAGTATTACGCTCCTGCAAAATCTGATACACCACAGTAGCAAAGCCAAAAATAAGTAATCCATGCTTAAGACTAGAGCCAGAGCTATAACAGAGAAACTCAGTAATTGAGGTCCATCTTCGATTCATCCCACGCTAGCCACAACGTCTAAGAATAGTGACCAGAAGCTGAAAGGAGAATCTACATTGAAAGAAGAGGTGCTGAAATGTTTCCCTTTCTGTAGAGCAGAGGACACAAATGGGATTCACGTCCATACCAAACATAATAAGTCTGTCGATTGTCCGAATCCCCTTTTGGAAAGCGAGCAAAAGAAGGAAAGAGTACCGGGGCGGCACCATATTATGCCAGACCCTTTTAGACCACCCTACATTTAAACCAATTTTACGGATGAAACACCAGAAAGTAGATGTTTTAATGTCTTAGCCTTAGTGCCATCCCAGAGAAGAGTATCCTGAGCATCAGAGTTACATAATCTGGACATATCGAAAGAATTCCTGAATTCTATAAGGTCATTATGGTTTGAGGCTGGAAGAACCCAGTTGGAGTTAATGATGATTTGACTAACAGAGGCCGCCGGCCCAAGGCCAGAGTTTAGAATCAAGGAAGAATGGATAGAAGAAGCTAGAGGAGTATGACCTAGCCATGGATCAAACTAAAGGCTAGTACAAGCACCATTACCGATAGAAAAGGAGATGTACCTGCAAGCAATAGGACGGAGCTTAAGAACTTTTCTCCAGATCCAAGAACAATCCAAGGGAATAGGCATAATCCAGAAGTATTTGTTTTTGAGATGGACAACTCGCACCCACTTAGCCCAGAAAGAGGAGAAGGGAGAAATGATTTGCCATAGATGCATCAAAATCTGAGCTTTGTTCCACTCTTCAAGGTTCTTGATAGCCAACCCCCCTTCGGCAAATGGGAGACAAATTTTGTTCCAAGCAACTTTAGCGCCAGATTTACCCATAGAAGGCCCTATCCAGAGGAATCTGGACATGGAAGATTTCATATCATTGATAGCCGAAGCAGGGAGTATAAAGTGGGCTGACCAATAGGCTTGGATAGAGTGAATAACCGATTTGATCAATTGCAATCTACCAGCATAAGAGAGAAAACGATTAGTCCAAGAAGTAATTCTGGATTTCAGCTTTTCAAGGAGGGGTTGACAATTTGCAAGAATAAGTTTGGTTGTGATCAACGGCACCCCAAGAAATTTTGCAGGAAAGGAGCCCAACTGGAATCCCAGAGTAGACATGATATCCTCACTAGTGTCAGGAGGAACATGGGAAAGAAAGCACATGCTCTTCGAGGCATTAATACGCAGGCCAGACTGAGAGGAGAACAGATCCAGGCAATTTTTTATGGTATTAACAGAGCCAATGTCTCGACGGCAGAAGATGATGAGATCATCCGCAAAACAGAGATGAGAGAGGGAGAGGGTATCTGTCTTCCAGTGATGATGAAAAGAAGGAAGCTTGGATGCTCTAGTAAGCATAAGGGATAGAACTTCCAAGATAATGACAAAAAGATAAGGTGAAAGAGGGTCCCTTTGCCTAAGCCCGTTGTATCCTTTGAAGTAGCCACAAAGAGCACCATTGACCTTGACAGAGAAGGTAGTGGAGGTAATGCAAGCTTTAATCCAGAATAGGAATTTCGGGGGGAAGTTAAAGGAACGAAGAACATCCATTAGGAAATCCCAAGAGATGGAGTCAAAAGCTTTCCTAAAATCAATTTTTAGAGCACATCTAGGTGGCCCGTAGGGTCTATGATAATTCCTGAAGAGTTCTTGAGCAAGAAGGATGTTGTCACCAATCCTTCTACCTTTTATAAAAGCAGCTTGGTTTGGAGAAATGATAGAAGGAAGGATACCCATGAGACGCGAGGCAATAATCTTAGAAATGCATTTATATGTGGTATTACAACAAGATATTGGTCTATAGTTATTCATGGAAGATGGGTTGGCATTTTTGGGAACAAGAGCAATGGCCGTTTTATTAGTGCCTCTGAGGAGACATCCTTGACGGAAAAAAGATTGAATAGCAGTAGTGAAGACCGGGCCCACAATATCCTAAGTAGGAATAAAAAAGTTAACATTAAAACCATCCGGGCCAGGACTCTTATTCTTTTTCATGTGCTTCAAAGTATTAAGAATTTCCTCATCGGTAATATCCCGTTCAAGCAACAGAGCTTGTTGAGATGATATCTTGGAAGAGACCACAGATTCTAGGTCCGGGATAGCTTGATCAACAGCAGGACTGCCCAGCAGAGAGCGAAAATGGTCAACCGCAATACCTTGGACAACTGAGTGACCATAACATAAATCCCCCTCAGCATTTTCAATATATAGAATTTTATTATGGTTCCATCTGTTCTTGATTTGGTTAAAGAAGAACCCAGTATTTTTGTCCCCTTCCTTAAGCCATTGTATCCTAGACTTCTGTTTCAGAAGCTTTTTTTCACAAAGAAGGTCAGCCCAAAGGGTGGCCGATTGGGACTGCTGGAGAGAGAGGAGGAGAGGATCGGTGGGGTTTAAGGTAATAGCCTGCTGCGTAGCATGAAGAAGAGCTCTAGATTTTTCAACATTGGAATGGAGATTACCATTAACACGATTCAGGAATATTAAGGCCTTCTTGACAGCTTTGAGCTTACCCAAAAGAATTTGCAATGGGTCCCCAGAGGCAGGAGTATTCCAAGCATATTGCACAACTTCCATGAAATTTTCTAAACTAGCCATGAAATTGAAAAACTGGAATGGCTTCGGAAGGCGGGGAATGACCAGGCCAAGATTCACCACCACAGGGAAATGGTCAGAAAGCTCTCGAGGAGTAAAAAGGGCCTGAGAAGTAGGGAAAGAATCCAGCCATAAGTGATTAACCATAGCTTTGTCCAGCTTTTTGTAGGTCAGATTAGCTAACTGAGAGTCCCACCAAGTGAGGAGAGGACTAGAGGCTCGCAAGTCCACCAAGGATAAATCAGAGAGAAGGTCTTTGAAGTCTTGCATGCCATAATCCCAAGAGATAGCACCTCCATTGATTTTAGATAGAGATTGGACAACATTAAAATCACCCAGAAGAGACCAAGGCAGGTTTATGTTCTGAGCAAGATCCCGAAGATCTTTCCACAAAGCCTTCCTCTCAGTAGGAGTGTTGAGCCCATAAATAATAGTAACAAAAAATTGGGAATCAAGACTAATAGAGGAGACAAAACAGTGTATAAATTGAGAAGACGAAGATATTATATTGACTTTCCAAAAAATAGGGTCCCAACCAACCCAAATTCTACCATTATTATGAAAGTCATAATTAAAATTCCATTCCCAGCGATTACAAATAGACTTTGAGATTGCAATGGCCTTTGTGCTCTTGATCCTAGTCTCAATAAGACCAACAAAAGAGAGACTATGTTTAACAATGAGAGCCTGGACACTAGCCTGCTTGGGAGACTTATTAACACCTCTAATATTCATAGAGCAAAAAGATAACATAAAAGATAGGAAAATTTAAGTAGGGGACCTGAGGCTCCCCCCTCCTTTGATCTTTTTCTTAGAAACTTGGCCTGTATCACCAGAAGTTTTGGCCTTATGCTTAAGGTCACGGACATCCTTCTCATCAATTTGTCTTAACTTGGTCACAAGGGGGTTGGGCGGGGGAGTGTTATCTGTATCCGAAAAACCATCAGAGGGCGCAATGAGGTTAAAAGAGTTAGGGCTAGGCAACACTGAGGGGAGGGGGGAAGATGAGGTGCCAGCAAGCTTGGGACCTTTAGACACCAACGTCCAGCTATCAGAAGGTAAGCTATTGGGAGGAGCAGGCGAGATGATAACTCAAGAAGTTCCAGGATGAACCAAAGAGGCCGGATCCGAAGGGGGAGGTTTAGGAACCCATTTGAAGTTGGCGGAGGGGCACCGAAGAAGAGAATGCCCAAATGATTTACAGTGAGAACATAGCTGAGGTTTATTTTGATATTCGACTTTAACAACTACGACTTTTTCGGTCTTAGATTCCTCATCAAGGACCACAACATCCAGACTAGATGGAAAGGCAGAGGAAGAAGAGACTTCAATGCACATCCTTGCAAAGTTCATTGGTTCCAGCTTTTCCGTAACTTTATCCACAAACAGAGGTTGCCCTATTCCACTAGCAAGATAGCTCAAACCAGTGGCAGATAGGTAAGACATGGGAATATTATGAAATTTCACCCAGACAGGGGTTTTAGTGCAGGATTCAGATTGGAAATCCAATCCCTCCTTCCAGTGTTTGAGATAAAGTAGCTTATTAGAGATGTACCAAGGGCCAAGAGCAAGAATATTATCTCGTTCGGCCGGAGAGGAGAACTTAAAAACAAAGTATCCTTTATCTTGGAGGAAAATCTTCTGCAGGCCATGCTTATCCCAAAGCTTATGCACACTTTCTTCCACAAGTTTGAAAGGAAGCCTGGAGTGAACGAAACTCCCAATCAAACAATAGTTCCAAAGACTATTCCCTAATTGAAGAACCTCAGAGGGGGGCTTAATAGTGATGGAACCATTCTCACTAGAAGGGGGAGAAGGGGGAAAGTATTCAAGGTTTAAGCAGGACTTCGGGGGGGCCATAGCCACAACAGAGGTCCAAGATTTTGTTCCAGCCAAAACAGCTGGGTTAATAGTAGGGCCAGAACCAAGCACACCATCCTCACCCCTTGGAGCCAAGGTGGGGCCAGGACTCTCAGCCAAACTAGAGGCTGCATTCTCCGAACGAGGAACTTGAAAGGGAACTTTAACGACCATATCATGGTCATCAACTTGTCTAATAGATTTACCTTTACTAGCATAATCGTTAATATGTTGAGCAGAGAATCCTTGAGCTAAGATAAAGTTCATGAGAATGTTTGTAACACCCCCTTCCCGAAAAGGAAAGAAAGGTCACGTGCAAAGCACAACAAAGCTCAAAATTAGTAAATAGAGCACTAATAACTTCAAAATATTAATAATGATATCCATCAATGAAGTACTAAATACAATTCTCCAAATAGAGTCAAAATAACCAAAACCAAAATTCGAAACAACCTAGATGGATGTGTTTGCTATGTTTCTCGGCAGCTGCACTGGCTGTGCACTGTGTTGGATGTGCTGCTTTTACTATGATTCATGCATGTTAGAACTGCGGTCTGTTGGTTTCTTGGCAGCTGCACTGGATTTGGTTTGTTTTGACAGACATCTAAGGTGTCCATGTTTTGTAGTCTGTTTCCTTTTGTCTGTTCCCTGTTGATCTTGTTTGCTAGTCTAGTTGTGGTTTACTTTAGCCATCATAGGGCCTGTCCTATGATGGCTATGGTATACTATTTGGGGCTCTGTCCCGTGCACTTTGTACTTATTCTTTCTTTTATTCAGTCTAAATTTAGCAAAAAAAAAAAGAAACAACCTAGATGGTCAAAGATAACTCTCTCATCATACTAGCCCTAAATCAACCCTACAAACTGCTTGAAAGAAAAAACAAGACGAAAGTCAATCGCTTCAAAGACGAATACATATATACAAAAGATATATGACTGATATACAAAAACAACTGAGACAAAATACTGAACAAAGCCTCAAGTGTAAATACTGACGAAAATATATTCTCCAAAAATCTTAATGGAATATATATGAATCAACATAATTGACGAAACCAATAGAAGAATAAAGAAATAACGAACTGAAGTAACTAACTCAATGAATTGAACTTAACAGAAACAAACAAAACTAATGCAATGAAATAATAAGCTGAATCAAATGGTTGGGTGTTATTTCATACCGATTGAGCTCAGAAATATACATTGCTACACAGGCAAGTCAAAACAATGACACATAGGCAAGTCAAAATAATGCCACACATGCAACCAAAATAATGCCACACAGGCAAATCACACATTAGACCGCGAATCCAAATGTATGCAAATCGGATAGGTGTGTTTGGCACAACATCACAAATCCGCAGAACAGAAAACTAGGGTTAACCCATACGCCTCCCACAACAAAACACCAAATGGCCCACTTCCTCCGGAGCCCAAAACGGAGACGCCGTGGACTAATCACACTGCCACGGAAAGTGTCATGCCTCTCGTGCCAAGACGACATGCCTGTGGTACCCCCACAGGTGGTTATAGCTCAGGTATACCCTACGGTATATTCTAACAAAAATACTATGTCATAACACATGCAACATAATACAAACAAAAAGGTTTTATATGTACATGCTGAACCAAATCAAATTATAGTCACAAGGTCTCAAAAGAAGGTAGCAACATGTACCGCTCTACAATTATCAAAAATAAATATTAAACATGATATCCTAATTCAAAGAGTACAAATACGAGTCATGTGTATCAACTCCAAAATGAAACTAATATATTTATTTCACATGAAACAATTATGTGAAATCATAACATAATTCGAAATAAGGAAACAAACGAACAAATCAAATTTCACAAGAGTATCGCTAAAAGAGTACAGAATCCGTACCTGGATTAAACAATGTAATACCCAAAATTTATACTCCAAATTTAATTCGTTACACTTCTTCCGTCCAAACTAATCAAAAGAATAAATAAATAATCAATTTATAAACATAATGATAATTATATTATTAACTTTAATAACTCTTTATCTTTTATAATTCTATTAATATGAAATTGTCTAATTATTATACTTTATTACTTCATAATATTTTAAGCAGGTCACTCATTATGGGACAAAAATATTTGCTCGCATCAAGTTCCATAAAAAATAATATAAACTCTTAAGCTATGTGAACATGAATTTAGTTTACAGAAGTTATTCAATTACTCTGGAACTATTTACAAGTCACCATATTGTTCACAAATTCATTTTCAATCTCTGTCCATTATTTATCCATTCTCTGATTATTAATTGCTAGATTCATATATATATATATATATATATATATATATATATATAAATGATCCTATTACTAATGATGCACACCTTTGATTGACCACATATAAACTGTTATATAAGTGGAAAAGAAAAACCCACACATTGTGTTATGGAACTTGCATGATGACATCACCGAATACCCACACATTAGTATTAATTTTAGATTGCAAAGAAAAGACACATGCAAATACATATATAAGTTATCAATTCTTGTTTCTTATGTCATACCAGTATAATCTGATTTCGCCTCTTTCTTTTGTTTAGCCGCGGCTGTATTCTCCTTTCTTTTTCTCAGTCGGTATAATGAAAGTAAGATTAGGTTTTGTTATTAATTTATTAAATATTAACTCTCCTAATTTAAATAGGATTTATTATTACCAACAAATATAAATTAAACCCAATAAATTTTAAAGCCCAAATTGTACTGAATTAATTTACCCATCACCTATTAATATTTATTAGCCCACACAAATTAAATAACTAGTTTGACCCAAATAAATGGCAAAGTCCAAACAATATGTTTTAAGAATATAAATTTAATATTATTATTTTTTTCGGGATATTACATTACCTCCCCCTTAAAAAGGATTCCGTCCCCGGAATCAAAAGAAAAGAACGAAACTAATTTTTAAAGAGATGCGGATACTCCGCTGTCAATATGAACTCCTCTATCTCCCAAGTGGCTTCCATTCAGGATATTTTATTTTATTTTTCCTCAAAATTTTAACAAATGGGATTATCTTCCTCCTCATACCCCACTCTTGACAATCTAACATTACCTCAAGTTTCTCCCTTATTCAAAATTATAGAGGATGAAAGACTGAAGGAACCTGATTTGGATTCATTCAATTTCGACATCAGATGAATAAATTATAATTTTTTCTAATGGACTGCAGCACGTATACGTATATATTCTACTCGAAAATTCAACTAATCAAATTAGAATAGTATTAAAGTTACAACTTCACTCTTTAAATATAAATATAGCTCAATATAGGAGCTACCAAAACTCTAATGGACTTTTCATTTTTAATTTAATCGATTTTTTAATTATCTACTAAAACAATTTAACTTTCCAAACAAAACAAAGAGAAAAAAAATAGTCACTTCCATTTTTCAATTTGAATACAATTGTATAGAATAAAATTAATTAATATTTAATTTTAAAAAATATGGGTTATTACATTTTTCACACCTTAAAAAAATTCCGTCCTCGGAATTCAAATAAGCTAAAAAAAATTTAGTTACGACGTAGCGCCGCCATTTGTAACGATCAACGCGAATAAGTTTTCGGTCCACGTAGTTATCAATGTATTTGTAAAAGATTCGTCAGCTACCGTGTCAAGCCTTGGTAAGGTCCTTCGCGTTGCATCAAATTAGTTCACATGATCCACCGTTGGTGCGGGCCGTCGCTAATATCTTTGAGTTTAATTCTTGTAAACGTACTCTTCGGAACATAATTCAAAATCATAAAAATTTCTCTTCATCCAAATACGATTCAAATACCCAAAATATTTAAAATTATTTTTAATTCGTAAAACGTTTATGTTCCACACATGACAAAGATTTAACAAATTATTTTTATTTAATTTACATAAAAATCATACAAAACTCCAAGGATATCGGCTAAACCAAACAACTCTACAAATTATATCAACTTTTCCTAAATCCTCAAGAACTTCAAAATATTCAAACTCCAATTCGAATTAGCTAGTTCTTAAATATTATTACACCAAAGAATATACTACTAAGATCTCTTTATCATCATATCAACTCTAAGTCAAATATTCTACTATCTGCATAAGCAAACTATAAATATTCAAGTTCTCTCAAAATTAATTGAATTTCATCATTTACTATCTAATCATATAATAAATCAATCATCCCTTATTGCAAACCTTAATCCAATAAATTTCAATATCTCCTCATACTCCAATATCGTACAAGAAATGATTAATCTAATTACCTCGAATATCAACAACTCAAATTACAAGAAATCCTCTATACTTAATAATTTTTACTTTATCATAGTATCCCATCAATACACAAATCTCAAATTATCCACAAGCTTAACATAAATAAAAACCTAACTAAAATCAAATCCTCAATTCAACGATCATAATGATGTCACATAAAAAAAACAACTCTAACAAATAATTTTTCCAAAATCAAATTCTCGTCGATACAAATAATCACATCATAATCGTATAATCATTTCTTAACTGAATAAAATATGACATTATTCTCCTTAATGATCCAATCACAATCCTTAACTAATATTATTGCTCCAACGCATAACAATAATAATCTTAACAAATTATCTAGTCTTTCTCAAATCAACTACAACTCAAAGAGCTAAAAACACTTGGTCAAAATCAAGACCAACCAAATAGAGAACAAAATCGAATCAAACTCATACGTCTACCCAGTGATTTACCCACAACTCACAGGTCAAACCTAAATAGGTTTTCTACAAGAAAGAACCTAAGCTTTGATACCATCTCTGTAACACCCCCTTCCCGAAAAGGAAAGAGAGGTCACGTGCAAATCACAACAAACCTCAAAATTAGAAAATAGAGCACTAATAACTTCAAAATATTAATAATGATATCCATCAATGAAGTACTAAATACAATTCTCCAAATAGAGTCAAAATAACTAAAACCAAAATTTGAAACAACCTAGATGGTCAAAGATAACTCTCTCATCACACTAGCCCTGAATCACCCCTGCAAACCTGCCGAAAGAAAAACACAGCATGAGCCAATTGCCCAGTACGAATACATATATACAAAAGATATATGATTGATATACAAAAACAACTGAGATAAAATACTGAACAAAGCCTCAAGTGTAAATACTGACGAAAATATATTCTCCAAAAATCTTAATGGAATATATCTGAATCAACAGAATTGACGAAACCATTAGAAGAATAAAGAAATAACGAACTGAAGTAACTAACTCAATGAATTGAACTTAACAAAAACAAACAAAACTAATGCAATGAAATAATAGGCTGAATCAAATGGTTGGGTGTTATTTCATACCGATTGAGCTCAGAAATATACATTGCCACACAGGCAAGTCAAAATAATGCCACACAGGCAACCAAAATAATGCCACACAGGCAAATCACACATTGGACCGCGAATCCAAATGTATGCAAATCGGATAGGTGTGTTTGGCACAACATCATAAATCCGCAGAACAGAAAACTAGGGTTAACCCATACGCCTCCCACAACAAAACACCAAATGGCCCACTTCCTCTGGAGCCCAAAACGGAGACGCCGTGGACTAATCACACCGCCACGAAAAGTGTCATGCCTCTCGTGCCAAGACGACATGCCTGTGGTACCCCCACAGGTGGTTATAGCTCAGGTATACCCTACGGTATATTCTAACAAAAATACTATGTCACAACACATGCGACATAATACAAACAAAAGGGTTCTATATGTACATGTTGAACCAAATCAAATTATAGTCACAAGGTCTCAAAAAGAAGGTAGCAACATGTACCGCTCTACAATTATCAAAAATAAATATTAAACATGATATCCTAATTCAAAGAGTACAAATACGAGTCATGTGTATCAACTCCAAAATGAAACTAATATATTTATTTCACATGAAACAATTATGTGAAATCATAACATAATTCTAAATAAGGAAACAAACGAACAAATCAAATTTAACAAGAGTATCGCTGAAAGAGTATGGAATCTGTACCTGGATAAAACAATGTAATACCCAAAATTTATACTCCAAATTTAATTCGTTACACTTCTTCCGTCCAAACTAATCAAAAGAATAAATAAATAATCAATTTATAAACATAATGATAATTATATTATTAACTTTAATAACTCTTTATCTTTTATAATTCTATTAATATGAAATTGTCTAATTATTATACTTTATTACTTCATAATATTTTAAGCAGGTCACTCATTATGGGACAAAAATATTTGCTCGCATCAAGTTCCATAAAAAAAATAATATAAACTCTTAAGCTATGTGAACATGAATTTAGTTTACAGAAGTTATTCAATTACTCTGGAACTATTTACAAGTCACCATATTGTTCACAAATTCACTTTCAATCTCTGTCCATTATTTATCCATTCTCTGATTATTAATTATATATATATATATATATATATATATATATATATATATATATATGATCCTATTACTAATGATGCACACCTTTGATTGACCACATATAAACTGTTATATAAGTGGAAAAGAAAAACCCACACATTGTGTTATGGAACTTGCA
Organism: Panax quinquefolius; assembly: GCA_020205615.1. Classification (NCBI taxonomy): domain Eukaryota; kingdom Viridiplantae; phylum Streptophyta; class Magnoliopsida; order Apiales; family Araliaceae; genus Panax; species Panax quinquefolius. The sequence continues at coordinate 38,100,647 of CM035165.1, forward strand.
TGATGACATCACCGAATACCCACACATTAGTATTAATTTTAGATTGCAAAGAAAAGACACATGCAAATACATATATAAGTTATCAATTCTTGTTTCTTATGTCATACCAGTATAATCTGATTTCGCCTCTTTCCTTTGTTTAGCCGCGGCTGTATTCTCCTTTCTTTTTCTCAGTCGGTATAATGAAAGTAAGATTAGGTTTTGTTATTAATTTATTAAATATTAACTCTCCTAATTTAAATAGGATTTATTATTACCCACAAATATAAATTAAACCCAATAAATTTTAAAGCCCAAATTGTACTAAATTAATTTACCCATCACCTATTAATATTTATTAGCCCACACAAATTAAATAACTAGTTTGACCCGAATAAATGACAAAGTCCAAACAATATGTTTTAAGAATATAAATTTAATATTATTATTATTTTTTCAGGATATTACATTAGCTCCTCCTTAAAAAGGATTCCGTCCCCGGAATCAAAAGAAAAGAACGAAACTAATTTTTAAAGAGATGCAGATACTTCGCTCGAATAGACTCCTCTATCTCCCAAGTGGCTTCCCGCTCCGGATATTTTATTTTATTTTTCCTCAAAATTTTAACAAATGGGATTATCTTCCTCCTCATACCCCACTCTTGACAATCTAACATTACCTCAAGTTTCTCCCTTATTCAAAATTGTAGAGGACGAAAGACTAAAGGAACCTGATTTGGATTCATTCAATTCCGACATTAGATGAATAAATTATAATTTTTTCTAATGGACTGCAACGCGTATACGTATATATTCTACTAAAAAATTCAACTAATCAAATTAGAATAGGATTAAAGTTACAACTTCACTCTTTAAATATAAATATAGCTCAATATAGGAGCTACCAAAACTCTAATGGACTTTCCATTTTTAATTTAATCGATTATTTAATTATCTACTAAAACAATTTAACTTTCCAAACAAAACAAAGAGAAAAAAATAGTCATTTCCTTTTTTCAATTTAAATACAATTGTATAGAATAAAATTAATTAATATTTAATTTTAAAAAATATGGGTTATTACAATGTTACTCTTCTTACGTTCATCAGCTGCATCAATCCGTCCTTGATGCGACAGGATTTGAGCTGCCTTGAAAATTTCAGACATAGAGGACCCAAGATGAGCTCCAATACTATCTTCTGCCACATAATAAGCCTCAAAGTCTGAAGAAGCCTCAATATCAACCGGGACCACAACAGGTAAGGGGGCCGATTATGCCATAGCAGTTACTTCAACTGAGGGAGAATTGGGTCTAGAAACCCCAAACTCCACAAACATGTCTCTCGAATTGCTACTGGTCGAATTACCAACAGAAAGGTGAGAATGGTCAACCATGGAAGCTGGTCGGAGAGAGGGGAAGAGAGACGAAGGGGGACGGAGGAGGAAGAGAAAGGACCTAAAAGAGGGAAACAAAAAAATTTGGTAAGGACGGAAAAGTTTGGTGAGGATGGGCGGGAGACTAGAAAAGGAAAGAGGGGATAACGGAAGTAGATGGAAGGAAACGGAAATCTAGAGAGAAGGGAGAGAGCACATCCTAGAGAGATAAACTAACCCATGTCTCTCAACCAACCCATGAATGTTCACGAAGCTTTTTGAGTGTCAGCCTCAAGTGTTGCTCATGATCTTCACGGCTTTTGGAATAAATAAGGATGTCATCAATACAGACGACATTTCCTAGTACTTCATTTCCTCAAGATTTGGTGTTCACTTAATCAAAACATTCATTTCTAACTACCCAATTATAATAAATTGAATAATAAAACACATCCATCTGAAAGATAAAACTTAAATAAAATCTCCCAGGTTATGTAACCTTTAATTACAAACATTCAAATGCGGAAAATTAAATAAACTTCATTACAATCTTTAAACCATAGTCTGAAAGTAAACTTTCAAAACTATTACAAGTCTTCAGATTTATTCATCTTTCATTTTTCCCTCTTTGGTGCTAGTACGTCACCCGTTTCAACTTTAGTCAGTAAGAAATTTTACAGTGCAAGAGTGAGCAAACAAAGCCCACTTGAAATAACAATAAATAAATCTTTAAACTTTTACATCAATTGCCAATATTAGGCTCAATAGAATCGAACAATATATTCTATTAACTTTCAAAAATTTTAACATTCACCGAGGGTCTAATGACCACTTAATCATGTCCATGATTATAAGTAATCTTTCAACTTTAACTTTAATGAAATATAAGACTATAAGGACTCCACGACTTTGGGGGGATCAACCCTTCGCATACAATGTATTGTGTACAACCATTTTAACGCTAAGCGTAAACCTCTAATAAAAGAGTTGTTCATCTCAGTATTTAGAATACGAGTCCGCACCAAAGTAAGTTTGGTTTGGATACATTATAGGGTAATTTAGGATTCAACGGTAATCAACTAGGATTAGTTGATTACAAAAGAAATAACTATATGCTATGGAATAATCATAACTGAATTGATAATTGTAAATTAACATTATGCTTTAGGAATAATCTAATAGCATAAGCATTGAATAATCATAAAATTCAAGGTTATTGAGAATTTGGGTACTAAACATGTATAATGAATAGTAATTTGAACGATATAGTTGTTCAATACTATAATATTAAAATAGAACAACTCGCATGCTAAATCACAAGTTACATATTAAAGAACTTGCTCAATAATAAAATATAAGATTTGGAATACTTGTATTCTCATGAACCAATAGATACAAGAGCTTTATCAATAATAAACAATCTAACTCTACGAAAGTTTAAAGTTAGCAACTTGTGTAATTGAAATTGAATTCAAAACAATAATGTACTCAACAAAATCAAACTCGCATAATGAAGTTTTAGAGTTAGAGAACTTACTCAATTATAAAATAGAGTTAGAAAACTTGCCTTTAGCACAAGCTAAACCTTACAACTTGAATCAATACCCTATACATATGCCATATTGACATAGTTAGTCATTACCAACATTGTATATTTATATAAACAAATATATACATCATATAGGTTAAATTACCCTTTCACATAATCAACTATGTTACAAATAGGTAACACTTGATAGCATGTTCATTCATAGCTTAATACTACTGAAATCATCATTGAAGAATCCTATTATTAACACATAACATTTATTTTCCAAATTTGTGTACTTAAACAAACCTGCTGAAACTTTTTTGCTAACTTCACACTGTATTTCACGATTTATATTGTGGTTCGTATTACACATTGAAGTTAGCGCCATGCACATGATTTTGTACTCTTGGGCATACTGCCGCTGAGTCCGAAACTCGACGAGACCAAGCTCGGCAACAGCATGAATAAAAGCCAAATTAGCCTAAAAGCTCGAATCTAATAGACTGATTAACATGTAATACACATATAGACTTCATATAAACATATTGTGAAGACTTCTAACATGATTCTACCCATAAAATAACTTAAACATCAAATTTACAACACCCAATTTCAATATTTTGGCAAAACTCCATTTTGATGTTTTCATTGAAAATCAACATTGTGATTTTGTTTTTCAACAAAAGCAAAGAAATTCAAAACACCATAGATATGATTATACATACCCTATCAATTCCAATAATCAATTTATATATTTTAACAATTAATCAAACCTTAATTTCATTTTAAACTAAGACATACTCATATAATTTTCATATGAACATTACGTAATATATTTTTTTCATAAAACACATACATACATGAATTAATTTCTCTATAATCATATATAAACTCATGAAATAACCTTATAATCAACAATCACACAAAACTATATACAATACAACAATTTATCTTTTATAAAAATTTCATAGAGAACTTTTTGGGAAGAGGAAAACTAAATTTTTAAAGAAAAAGGTTAAGCTCCTACCTTTGATTAAGAAGATGATGGCTACTTTTGATTATCAATTTCTTTTATCCAATTCCTTTCTCAAACCTGTTAGAATTTCTCTCAAATTCTCCCTAGATTTCTTCTTCTTCTTCTTCTCTTTTTCTTCAATTGAGTTCTTTCTTCTCTCTAACATATGTACTAGAAAATATAACGTATATAGTAATAATATATATTAATTATATAATATAACTCTAGATATCAGTTATGTAAGTTTTGAAATTTAAAAGTCATAAGGCTTGTTTGGCTAATCTTAATAAAATAACACATTAATCCTTATGCCTTGTTTGGTAAAAAACAATTGGATAAAAGACTTAATAGGCATTATGCCTTGTTTGGCAAAACTGAATTAAACTCTCTTAATTTATTTTAGTAACTCCTTTATAGCAAGGTTATTTGTCACACTTCTATTTAATTAAATAATCAATTAAAATATTAGTCTTTTAAATTACTTTAACACATAAATCATTATCACAAAACTATAATTTCTTTATAATTATAATTTTATTTAACTAACTAACACTTTATTTAAATCAAAATTCCAATTAGAATATTATAATTGATTTAATCATTATTAGCTCTCTAACTTAATTATTAAATTAAATTAGTATATAACCTCATAATAATTAATTTTCTTAGCTCCTTAATTATTTATTCAACAAATAATTAACTAAACCACATCAACTCAAATTGCCATTAAATACTTATATAATTCAATAAATATTTAATATTACACTTTAAAATTCGGAATGTTATATCATTCCCTCCTTACAAGGATTCTCATCCTCAAAATCACAACTCAAACAAATCATTCGTTACATTCTTCCTTACTTTACAAAGATTACATCCTGTAGAATCGATGACTGATTAAACAAATAACTCTGTGGTACTCTTTCAACATTTTCTCTCGAGTTCCCACGTAACCCATTAGGTTTGTAATATTCAAGAACGCAATCAAATTGCATAAAAAGTGCGGAAACGTGTTAAAATCAGAGTTTAAAAATTTACAAACCATATACCCGGATCACCCTTTATGCACAATTATTAATTAAACGAAAAGATAAAGAATAAAATCATACCCTTGAAGATCGAGCTTCCTCAGGTACAAGTTCACCTCCAAATCTTTTCGCGTTCAACTTGAATTCACCGGGTTTGGTTCCTTCCTTTGATCAACGTTAGCCACCCAAGTGTTTGGCCTCTAGAGGTGATCCACCAAGGAATAATAATGATTCAAGAAGAATGGATATTGGCTCAACCCTAGTTTTTCCTATCTCTATAGAAAAAGGGCGTACTCTCCAATAAATTGGAATTATGTCGTATGTTGTAAAAGTCAACAACCACATCACCCATAATAAGACTCCTCTTATTTATAGATGTGGGCAACCCACCTTAACAATTAATGAATTGGGTTTTATTTAATTAATTAAATTCTTTTAATTAATTAAGCTCCCTAATCTTATTAGGGATAATTAATTAAACTCCTTTAATTAATTTTCCCTCCTAATCCTATTAGGAATAAATGAGAGTACTTATATTAAATTAATTCCTAAACTCTTTTAGAAATTAAAATAATAATAATTGTAATAATATTAATAAGACTCCTCTTATTAATTTATATTTAATATTTCTAAAATATTAAATAATAAATATTAAGCTATTTAATTTATTCTATCACCATAGATTAAATTAAATATACTTAAGATATTATTACGATTATGCCATTAACTTCTTAAATAATTATTCTTCCTTTTATGGTGTGACCCTTTAGATTCTCCATATTAAACCGGTTGTGAATAAATCAATTAGAACAATTCTAATCTTATTTAAATAAATAAATTAAATAATTAATTTATTTAAATAAATAATATTTATTCTACAATAGGGATAAGCCTCCCTAGCGATCAACGACTTTCCAGATAATATAGATTTCAACATCGATCATAAAAGAACCTTTGAGTAAATAGTTCTGCATACAATTCAATCCTTCCACCATACAATGTCCCAATTAAATATAAGACATGGAATCTTTCACAAGTCTTATTTTATTTAATTATATGTATTTCGATCCTTAAATGCACAACTCCAAATAATGCAATTTAGAAACTCCTTTCTAATTTCATTACGCTTGGCCAAGGACTCTTTGGGTTGTTATTTATCGAATCACATAGGACATTTCTCTTCTTTTAATAAGTGGTAGATTCTTTATTGATCATACATTATCTCCATGTACAACTTATTATACCCAAGCATACCTTTGATATACCCTAAGGGTCTTAAGGAATAAGTCAAAGTATAACTCATCATACACAAGATACTATGATGATCTCAAGTCCAAGGATTACTTGTACTACTATCTATCACTACAGAATTCCTATTGATTGTGCAAGTAAAACTCCATTAGGTATTCCTTAGCGAGCCACGTTCGATGAACTTATTCTCCAATAAGCACCTACATACTTGCTTTAGTGTCTCCACACAAATGATCATGAGATCAATCATCCTCATCCAATGAGCAAACAACGATGTACCAATCTATCCGGATTCACTAATCCCCAATTTAGTAATCCAATGATTGGGAACTATTTTAGTTTTAAGCTTTCTAAGAATTTAGATCTCATTAGAATGATCATCATCATTATTCTAAAAGCATTGCTTAAAACTATGGGTTTATCACATATTATAAAACAAAGATCATGTAGATAATTAAAAGCCTTTAATAAATTAATACTTTTATTAATAAATGAATAAGATTGTTACAAAGTATATGCTTTATCATCAAACATGATTGGCTTTGTGTGAATACTACTTTCAATCTCCCACTTGCACTAAAGCCAATCGTCATGGTAACTCATACTCTTCTTCTTCTCTAAGTGACGATTATCCCATTGTTGGATAAGCTTTAGTTAATGGATATGTAATGTTGTTCATGAGAGTCCACTATCTCTATAGTGATTTCCCATCTTTCAATGATTCTAATAATCAAATGAAAGTGCCACAACACATGTTTAGATCCAAGATGAGACTTAGGAACTATTCCTAGTTACGTAATGAACTTTTAATCCAAACAATCAACTTGCGACTTCATTTATAGCTATATACTTTGTCTTTATCACTAAACCAAAGCAACTCTTTTACCGTTTGGAACCTTTCCAATTCATCGCACCATTATTCAAGATAACACTTTACCTTAAAGTGGATTTTTCATCGTCGTGCTTGGTCTCATGCGAAAAACTTGAGTCCGTAAAGCCCTCTAGTTTTAATTTAGACCCACCATGTATGCTCACATCCTTAGTGCTTGGGTTAAGAACTTTAAGATGTTTTTCACTGTCTTACAGTGATCTTCTTCAAGAATATGACCGATCAACATTAGATCTTGTATATTTCATTGCATACATGATAGTCACTCATGCGATCTCTCTTTTCGGGAGTCTGTGGGGACTATTAAGAGAGATACACTCCATGGCTCATCAACATGAGACATCTCTTGGAGTTTGCCATGCTAAACGACTTTAGCATCAAATGAATATACGTTCCTTGGGTTAAGTCGAAAGCATCCTCTTAAATCTATCTATATAGATTTATATCCCCAATTAAGATACTCTTCCAAATCATTCATGGAGGAATGTTTAGACAACTTTATCTTTACTTGATTGTAGCATTGGTATGTCATTCCTTATCCGTAGTATATCAACATATAGTACTAGGAATGTCACGATGCTCCCAATCGACCCTTTTGTACACACTAGGTTCATTCTTATTTTTGATAAAATCAAACTCTTTTGATTGCCTCATCAAAACGAATGTTCCATATTTGAGAAACTTGCTTCAATCCATTTCTCTGAGTGTCTACAACACTTACCTCATCGTATGTAACTGGATCATCATCTTCTATGATTCATACCTCATCATCATCTATGATGAATCCATACCTCCTAGGTATCTTCGGTACTATTCCAGATTTATGATTCGGTTGTGGTACATTAGGTCTATCTACAGGTTCCTCTTATTTGACTTATAATGTTTTGTGGATCATGAACTCTTCAAGATCTATAATCCTCCCACTAGCCCCTCTAATGATAAACACCTTTATCTTAAAAGGCAGGGTGTTTCGCAATAAACACCTTTTGCTATGTAGAATTATAGAACATATACCCTAAACTTACTTTAGGATGTCCCACAAATCTGTACATGTCAAATCTTGTCCCAAGCTTATCCTTTGAAACCTTTTCACATAAGTTGGACAACCCCTTATCTTAACATACTTAAGATTAGGAATCCTCCCTGTCCATAACTTTTATGGAGTCTTGGGGCAGGATTTTGAGGTTACCTTTTGTAGATATGCAGCCATTTCTAGGACATGACCCTAGAGGGATACTGAAATGTCGGTAAAATCATTATGGACCGCACCATGTCCAACAAGGTATGATTTTTCATTCAGATACATCAATCAATTATTGCGTATCAGGATGTGTCCATTATGAGAAAACCATTTGAGATGATCTAGAAACTTATTGCACAAGTATTTATTCCTTGATCTAATCAAAGAATCTTAATACTTTGCCAATTTGTTTCTGAATTCTTTGAACCTTTCAAATAATTCATACTTGTATTTCAACAAATACATACATTCAACTCTTTGAATGATCATCTCTTTTTCTTATACTAGTTTGTTCAATTTGCAAAATTATTTTCACGTAAGTCAAGTATACAAAATCCATTAAGTAATATTTCAGTTCTTTACAAAACATTATTATTATAAATAGAACAACAATTGTTCTTAATTATAATACCAAAAATTTTATTGTCCAACAATAAAATGGAAATAATGTTTCTAACAAGAATTGGAATACAATAACAACTTATTAACTTAATAGATTTGCCGTCAGTAGGCGCGGTGCTAAACTATAAGTTTCTATAGCTAATGCAACAACCTTTGCTTCATTTTCCACATATAGGATTACTTATCTTTGTTTAACTTTCTACTTCTGCTTGGTCCCTTCATAAATCTATATTTATGATAACCAAAGTCGGTATCCAATACCCAAGTAGAACCTTGACTTAAAGAAAAATTTATTTCAATCATGAACAAAAACTGTATTGTAACCGAAACTTCACTAAGCTTCTTTGGTTAGCCTCTACAAGATGCTTCTCGCGCTTTCTTTCAAAGTGTCGAGGCTTATTGCGGAAGGGAAGCAAACTCCTTTGCTATCCGTATCAGTTTTGTTCTTATTATCCTTTGTTTTTGCCCTTTCTATTTATACCTTCTTGAATCGTTCTTCTTTTCCAGAAGATCCTTTGGCCCCTACCAGTAAGACTCGGTCTTTCTTTGTTGGAAAGTGACTCTCAACATTTTTCAACATGATAAGAAAATCAGCGAGGCTGGTATCTAGCTTGTTCATATGAAAAATTCACAACAATTGTGAAAGGAGTCAGGGAGTGAGTGCAAGATCAAATCTTGGCTCAACTCTCCATCCATGACAAAAACTGTTGTCCTAATTGATTAATCAAATTGATTATGTTAAGAACTTTTTTTATGCGTATTTATAGTGCCATTGGCCATTCTAGATCGGAAGAGCTCCTTAGATATCTCGATATCTATCGATCCTACTTTCCTCACCATTAACTACTTGATGTGCGGGAATATAGTAGGAGCATCCATAGTTTCATCGCCGATTTGAAGCTCGTTACTCATGGATGCGAGCATGATGCATCGAGCCAACTATGCATCATTTTGCCACTTTCTAAAAGTAGCAATCTCTTCCTCAGAGGCATTATCTGCAACCATTGCAGGGATAGGCGTATTAAGGACATAAGATAGCTTTTTAGCCGTGAGAACTATTCTCAATTTCCTTAACCAATCCGTTTAATTCGGTCTGGTTAATTTAGCATCTAATATGCTTCGCAGTGATAGTAATTAAGACATTGTAAAATTTTGTAAATGAATTTGTATTTAACAACATTTTAACATACATTCTTTTATTAATTACCAAAATAAATTAGGTCTTGTTTTAAATTGGTATCTCCCACTATTTTCTTCAAACTATATTACCCTCACTTATATAGTTCGGCAAAATCTAATTAAAGATTTGCTAGTGAGAATAAGGATCCCATTTCAAATGTATATAGCCTTGTGGTGACACAACAAACTATATATAAATAAATAGGTAGACAACTTTTGTCAATTACATCAACTATGCAACTCCTTTTCTTTTGCCTCTTAGATTATTTTGATCAAGTGGTGGCACATCCGAATCAAAATTATCCAAGTTAAGTCCAACCTAGCACTCCATATATTCAAAAAAAAAAAATATCATCCTTGTGGTGACACAACAAAACAATATTGTTCAATTTTCTTTATAAGCATCAAATGTGATAAATTAACATCTTAAATACTTAATACTTGCCTTGTGGTGACACAACAAACTCATATTAAATATTTAATACTCTATTAATTTTATCATGCTAGAAGCTTGACGTTCGATATTCCAAATATCTTTGAACGCTTAGGACTTAATATAAAAATTGAGGGGTTTGTTATTAATTTGTCTCATCTTGTTTAGCGCGCATTTTATATATATATAAAATACGCGTCATATTAATGAACATGCGAAGCATGTTTGCATAATATATAATATATATAGTACAAGCATGCATATAGAATACTATATTCTACCCGGATTGATTATGGACTTTTATTCTAGTTTGGTTCACTAGAGCCACCAAGTGAACCAAAAGGTCAAACCCTAGGGGTGCAAAGAAATAATATTTAAATATAACTATTACATTTAAACCGGGCTCCATTACAAACGGGTCTTCAAGCGCTCCTTGCTCCTTGATCTCCAATTTTTCAAAATTAATTCTAACTATTCCTATTACAAAACTATTTAAAATAAATAGAAACCTTGATCGTGATCGAGGGGAAGTACATAGGAGGAGATAGAATTTACATTAAGAAAAAAAAATAGAGAAGACAAGGTACGCAGTAACCCCATTTAATAAAACCCATACATTCATGCATCCAACTAAAATAAAATCCAATCACATTTGGTCAATAGTCCATAATCAATCCCATTTATTATCATACACATCATCATATGCATCAATAAATAACATTCATCTTATGAATAATAAACATTTAATATATATATTGATATCATTTAATGGGCAAATTTAGTTAGTATAAAATCTAATTTTGAATTAAAATAAACTCCTTTATTTTAATCCAAATTTAAATCAAAATAAAACTATTTTATTTTAATTTATCCAATTTTGAATAAAATAAACTATTTTATTTTAATCAAAATCTTTAATCAAAATAAACTCCTTTATTTTAATTAATTATGGAATCCAATTCCATGTAAAAAAAATAACTCCTTTATTAAAGGAAACATTTAATTCTTTTTTCCTATTCACAAATAAACTCCTTTATTTTGAATAATATGAAATCTTTTTCATATTTAAATAAACTCCTTTATTTAAGGAAACATGGATTCTCTTTCCTATTCACAAATAAACTCTTTTATTTTGAATAATATGAAATCTTATTTCATATCTAAACAAACTCCTTTATTTAAGGAAAGATGGATTTACTTCCCTATTCACAAATAAACTCCTTTATTTTAGGAAAAATAAAATCCAATTTCAACTCCAATTAGTTATCATGGAATCCAATTCCAACTCTAATTAGTTAGCATGAAATTTAATTTTAAAATTAAAATAAATTTTATATTTTAATATCAAAATAAACCCTTTTATTTTAAGATTAAAATAAACTTTTTATTTTAATTATAAAATTATTATTATATATATATAAATATATATTACGTTAATATATATAATATATATAATCACCAAATCCATGAATCTTGCAATATATATATATATAATATTTAGGTTCTATATAAGTAATTAATCTCCTATGACTTTTTCAATATGATTACTTTTCCAAAAGATGATTCTTGCAAATAAAGGCTTATATTATATACCGGAATAATCATATATATTTATATATATATATATATATATATTACGATTATACATAATATATATATAATTCCTTTATTATGTGAATCACTTATTAATATTACGTAACCTTTTGTAAGTTACGTGATCCACTTCTCGACACCATGAGATGAGATAATAAGACACATAATAAAACCGTAGCTTCCATTAACAATAACCGTATATTATTAATTAACAGGATTCGTGAATTGTTGCCTTGATCATGCTGCAAGCAGAACGTGAATCACTTAAAAAAAAATGAGCTTTGCAGGACACTTAAAAAAAACGTGAATCACTAATTTCCGTTTTTTTTAAAAATAAATTTTATACAACAAATTATGCCCAATTAAATTGTTCTAAACACATATCAATATACATATCAAATTAAAATAATTAATAATTTGCATAAAGGTTTGGCTCGATGCCAATCGTTAGGTTTGTAATATTCAAGAACGCAATCAAATTGCATAAAAGTGCGAAACGATGTAAAAATCGAGTTTAAAATTTACAAACCATATACCCGGATCACCCTTTATGCACAATTATTAATTAAACGAAAAGATAAAGAATAAAATCATACCCTTGAAGATCGAGCTTCCTCAGGTACAAGTTCACCTCCAAATCTTTTCGCTTTCAACTTGAATTCACGGGTTTGGTTCCTTCCTTTGATCAACGTTAGCCACCCAAGTGTGTTTGGCCTCTAGAGGTGATCCACCAAGGAATAATAATGATTCAAGAAGAAGGGATATTGGCTCAACCCTAGTTTTTCCTATCTCTATAGAAAAAGGGCGTACTCTCCAACAAATTGGAATTATGTCGTATGTTGTAAAAGTCAACAACCACATCACCCATAATAAGACTCCTCTTATTTATAGATGTGGGCAACCCACCTTAACAATTAATGAATTGGGTTTTATTTAATTAATTAAATTCTTTTAATTAATTAAGCTCCCTAATCTTATTAGGGATAATTAATTAAACTCCTTTAATTAATTTTCCCTCCTAATCCTATTAGGAATAAATGAGAGTACTTATATTAAATTAATTCCTAAACTCTTTTAGAAATTAAAATAATAATAATTGTAATAATATTAATAAGACTCCTCTTATTAATTTATATTTAATATTTCTAAAATATTAAATAATAAATATTAAGCTATTTAATTTATTCTATCACCATAGATTAAATTAAATATACTTAACATATTATTACGATTATGCCATTAACTTCTTAAATAATTATTCTTCCTTTTATGGTGTGACCCTTTAGGTTCTCCATATTAAACCGGTTGTGAATAAATCAATTAGAACAATTCTAATCTTATTTAAATAAATAAATTAAATAATTAATTTATTTAAATAAATAATATTTATTCTGATAGGGATAAGCCTCCTAGCGATCAACGCGACTTTCCGGATAATATAGATTTCAACATCGATTATAAAAGAACCTTTGAGTAAATAGTTACCGCACAATTCAATCCTTCCACCATACAATGTCCCAATTAAATATAAGACATGGAATCACTTCAGTCAAGTCTTATTTTATTTAATTATATGTATTTCGATCCTTAAATGCCTAACTCAAATAATGCAAATTAGAAACTCCTTTCTAATTTCATTCGCGCTTTGCCAAGGACTCTTTGGGTTGTCATTTATCGAATCACATAGGACATTTCTCTTCTTTTAATATAAGTGGTAGATTCTTTATTGATTATACATTATCTCCATGTACAACTTATTATACCCAAGCATACCCTTTGATACACCCTAAGGGTCTTAAGGAATAAGTCAAAGTATAACTCATCATACACAAGATACTATGATGATCTCAAGTCAAGGATTACTTGTACTACTATCACTACGAGGAATTCCTATTGACAGCAAGTAAAACTCCATTAGGTATTCCTTAGCGAGCCGCGTTCAAATTGAACTTATTCTCCAATAAGCACCTACATACTTGCTTTAGTGTCTCCACACAAATGATCATGAGATCAATCATCCTCATCCAATGAGCAAGCAACGTATGTACCAATCTATCCGGATTCACTAATCCCCAATTTAGTAATCCAATGATTGGGAACTATTTTAGTTTTAAGCTTTCTAAAAATTTAGATCTCATTAGAATGATCATCATCATTATTCTAAAAGCATTGCTTAAAACTATGGGTTTATCACATATTATAAAACAACATCATGTAGATAATTAAAAGCCTTTAATAAATTAATACTTTTTATTAATAAATGAATAAGATTGTTACAAAGTATATGCTTTATCATCAAACATGATTGGCTTGTGTGCATACTACTTTCAGCTTCTTCAGCGTTGTGGTTCCTCCATATTACCTTCACAGAAGGTATCACTTTATTCTTGAGCACTTGTTCTTTCCTGTCGACTATCTGGATAGGAACTTCTTCATAAGACAAATCTTTCTCAAACTGCAACGGTTCATACTCGATCACATGTTTGTAGTCGGGTTTATATGGTCGTAACACCGAAATGTGAAAAACATTATGAATGTTTTCCAACTGTGGAGGTAGAGCTACCTCGTAAGCCACTTCTCCCACTCTTCGCAGCACTTCAAAGGGTCCAATAAACCTCGGGCTTAGCTTTCCCTTTTTACCAAAATGAATTTTCCCCTTCTAGGGAGAAACTTTTAGGAATACAAAAGTTCCTACGTCGAATGCACGATCTTGTCTGTGTTGATCAACATACTTTTTACATGCATCTTGGGTCGCTACTAATCTTGTCCTGATGAGTTTGACAACGTCAACAGTTTGTTGTACCAGTTCTGGTCCTAACAGTTGGCGTTCACCGACTTCATCCCAGCACAGTGGAGTTCTGCACTTTCTGCCGTACAATGCCTCGTAAGGTGGCATGCCGATGCTCAGCGTGATACTTTGTTGTTGTAAGCAAATTCCACCAAGCGGTAATTGTTCTTCCCAGCTTCCTTTAAAGTCTATGACACATGCTCTCAGCATATCTTCCAATGTCTGAATTGTTCGTTCACTTTGGCCATCTGTTTAAGGATGACAAGCTGTACTCATTCGCAACTATGTCCCCATGCATTCTTGTAGTCTCTTCCAGAAATTTGATGTGAATCGCAGATCTCTATCGGACATAATTTATACTGGCACTCCGTGCCTCGAAACGATCTCTTTAATGTACAATCTTTCCAACTGATCAAGATTGAATCTAATCTTTATTGGTAAAAGTCTGACTTGACTTAAATCGATCATCCATTATCACCCAAATTGCATCGCATCCTCTCTGAGTAGTTGGAAGACCCACCATAAAATCCATCGTGATGTGTTCCCACTTCCATTCCGGTATTTCCAACGGTTGAAGTAACCCGCTAGGTCTTTGATGTTCGGCTTTTACTCTTTGGCATGTCAAGCATTTCGCTACGCATTCTGCAACGTCCCTTTTCATATTTGGCCACCAAAAATGTCGGCGCAAATCTTGATACATTTTTCGTGCTTCTTGGATGAATTGAATATTTTGAGCTATGAGCTTCGGTCAAAATTTCTTCTTTCAGCTCTGGTGTTGCTGGAACCCAGATTCTTCCCTCAAACCGTAGTAGTCATTCGGTATCGATCTTGTATTTTACATTACTACCCTCAATCAGATTCTCTTTGATTTTCCCACACTCTTCATCTTGTAGTTGAGCATCCTTCACTTTGTCCACTAACGTTGGACCAGCTTCTATCTAGAATAGTTGTTTGTCAGATTCTTTTGGAAATTTGATTTCCAACTCCAGTTTTGTCATTGCTGAAATGAGCTCCTCCTGAGTTGTTATCAACATCAATTTCCCCCGACCTTTCCTGCTTAAAGCATCTGCCACCACATTCGCTTTGCCCGGATGATAAAAGATTTCACAATCATAATCTTTTATCAATTCCATCCACCTTCTTTGACGCATGTTCAAATCCTTACGAGTGAAAATATACTTGGACTTTTGTGGTCTCATGTAGATCTCACATTTTTCTCCATAAAGATAGTGTCTCCATATCTTGAGCAAATACAAGCGCAGACCTAATTCCAAATCATGAGTCGGATACCCTTTCTCATAATCCTTCAGTTGTCTTGATGCATACGCAATAACTTTGCCGTTCTGCATAAGAACACATCCTAATCCTTTGTGTGAGGCATCACTGTACACCACAAAATTTCCTGTATTATCTGGTAATGTCAACACAGGTGCCATACTTAACTTTTTCTTCAAATCTTGGAAACTCTCTTCACACTTCTCCGTCCAAATGAATTTTGCAGCTTTCCTTGTCAAATTTGTTAGCGGAGTGGCTATCTTAGAAAAATCTTGAATAAATCTTCTATAATAACGGCCCGGTCCAAGAAACTCCTCACTTCGATGGTGTTCTTGGTTGTTCCCATTGATTCTGACTTCCACTTTTGATGGATCTATGAAATCCCATCCTTGTCAATAACATGACCCAAAAATTATACACGGTCGAGCCAAAATTCGCACTTAGAGAATTTTGCATACAGTTTCTTAAGTCTTGGAATACACTAGAATGTCGTCAATAAATACCACTACAAACTTGTTTAAGAATGGTTTAAACACCCTGTTCATCAAATCCATGAACGCGGCAGGGGCATTTGTTAAACCAAAAGACATCACCGTAAACTTCGTAATGTAAAATCAGGAGTTCGAATGCCGTTCTAGGTATATCCTCCTTTCTTACCTTCAATTGGTGATACCCACTTCTGAAATCAATTTTGGAGAAATATTTAGCACCCTTCAACTGATCAAACAAGTCATCTATTCTAGGTAACGGATACCTATTCTTAATAGTGACTTTGTTTAACTCTCTATAATCAATGCAAAGATGCATTGATCCGTACTTCTTCTTCACGAATAATACTGGCGCTCCCCATGGCGATACGCTTGGTTGAATATATTTCTTGTCAAAGAACTCTTTGAATTGTACCATCGGTTCCTTCATTTCTCTACCGAGCCATTACATACGGGGCCTTCGATATCGGTGCTGTTCCTGGCGCTAAGTCGATCACGAACTCAATTTCTCTGTCAGGCGGAAGTCTTGGCAAATCCTATGGAAACACGTCTTCGAAATCCCTCACTACTGGTATTTCTTCTAGTTTCACACCCTTCTTCTGAGTATCGACTATGTAAGCTAAATAGCCCACACAACCTTGACTCAACAATTTCTTGGCCTGCATAGTCGTTAGACATTTCATTTGTCTAGGCGACTTGATACCATGAAATACTACCTTTGATAGAGTGATAAGGTTTACACACTTCTTTTGGCAGTCAATTACCGCTCTGTATTTGAACAGCCAATCCATCCCCAAAATTACATCAAATTCCCTGAGTCTAATCGGAATCAAATCTACCAACAAGATATTCTCCTTAATGTTCACCCTACAGTTCTTGTATACGAATCTAACAGGGATTAATTCTTTATTTGCAATTTCTATGTTCAAAGGAAAATTCAGTTCTTCTCTAGGCAATTCTAACCTCTTAGCAAATTCATCAGATATAAACGAACAAGTAGCACCCGAATCAAGTAATACATATGCATTAAAATCATTGATTGGGATAATACCTGACATCACATCTTTTGATTGCACAGCATCTTGTACAGTCATGTTGAAGGTTCTGGTTGTGGGTTTGTTTGATGCTGCAGGTCCTGCAATGGCCCATGTACTTCCATTGTTACCTCCATTGCTTCTGGTTGTCACTCCTTCCCTCTTTTTAGGGCATTCACGAGCAAAGTGATCCTTAGATCCTCACGTGAAGCACGCATTCTTCTTTGGTTGAGTGCAACTTGGAGCGATGTGACCCTCCTGGCCACAATTGAAGCATACCCGCTTCCCCATTAAGCACGCACCCTTGTGAAATTTCCCACATGTCGCACACGCTTCAAACTTTTTGTTTTGCTGGTTACCCTGATGGTTTCCAGCACCCATGTTCCCATTCCACTTCCTCTTCAAGCCATTGTTGTTGTTGTTGTTGTTTCCACCGCTACCACTCCCATTCTTAGTCTCATTTTCATTCTTCTTCTTCTTTTGTTCCTGGTTGAACTTTGTCACCGCCTCGCCTCCACCTTCAACGAGTACTGCTTTCTCTATCACTGCTGTAAATGTCTTCAACTGGAACAGGGATACCCTACTATACAGCCAGGGCTTCAGTTCCTGTTCAAATCTCTTTGCCTTACGCTCGTCTGTGCAGACTTGATATGGCGCAAACCTCGCCAATTCATTGAATTTTGCGGCATACTCGGATACCGTCATCATCCCTTGTTTTAGTTCTAGAAACTGCACTTCTAGCTGACTCTTCGAACTCTTCGGAAAATAGGTCTCGAAGAACAACTCCATGAACATATCCCAGGTCATCACTCCTGGCCCTTCACGAGTTTTATTGGCTTGCCACCAATAACTAGCTTCTGCTTTTAACATGAACGTTGCGAAAGCAGTCTTCTGATCATCCCCTACCCTAGCGACATCGAATACTTTTTCTATCTCCATAATCCAGGTTTGTGCTTCGACTAGATTCATAGACCCACAGAATTCAGGTGGTCCAACCGCCTTGAAATCCTTAAACGTTGTACCATGGTTTTGTGGTTGATTTTGCAACGCTCCTGTCAGTAGTGTCACTAGTTGTTGAGCAGGGGTTCCGTCGACATTGTTGTTATTAGTAGTTCTCTCATTGTTGTTTCTCTGTCGGGGTGGTTCACGTCTGGGAGGCATTTTCTGTTAAAACAAAACATCTATTAGACTATTACTCAGCTTCTTTAATTATTTTCTAATTAACTTGCCTCCATAACAAAATAACCACATAGCACATAACACTTTGAATAAAGTAACAACTTTTATTTATTCAAAACCTTTTTAGAAAACATAAAACAATAGTATCACTGCTATCTACATTACTTTCCTGAACTACAAAAGTTTCAGGACAACATCATAGTCATATCCCATAGGTTGCATGACACTTGGGATTTACAATTTATTTAACCTTTCACTCATCGTACAACAGCTACGATGTTCTATTAAGATACTTCTTAGCCCTATCACGTTCTTCCTCCAAGACTCGAAACATTGTTCTGCGATCTAACACGAATGATGGCAGCGTCTCGAACTGAATCGGATATCCCATGACCCGATCTTGAGCTCGATTAATTGCGGTGTTAAATACTTTATCCATCTCTTCCATCTTCATCCTCTTTGTTTGTGTGTCTATTACTGATCTTTCAGTTCGTTGAAAAGCTTCCTCGTAAGCATCTTCAGCTCTTGCCCTCTTAGCAACTTCTTCTCTCAAACTTGTTCTTGGATCGGCGACCACTTGATCGATTGCTCTTTCTCTCCTTGATGCATACTAGTTTCTCCTCGACATTTGTTAATCGTTCCTCACGATCACCGGATCTAGTCTTTTTATGTCATTGCGATTACATTGTTCACTACTATCTCCTGCAACTCCTCAATCTGTATCCACGAAGTTCCGCGTTACGGTTATGCACCTCATCGTATATACGGCCATCTATCGAGTTAAGTGGAATCCTTTCCTCCTCGTCCTCATCATCCTCATCCTCCCGTGGTAACTCAATGGGATCCTCCTCATCTATTTCCACGTCATCATCCTCATCTTCAACTACTGTGACCAACGGGGCTGACTCCCGTGGCAGTAGTTGTTCCCAAACCACCGAAT
Source organism: Panax quinquefolius (assembly GCA_020205615.1). NCBI lineage: Eukaryota > Viridiplantae > Streptophyta > Magnoliopsida > Apiales > Araliaceae > Panax > Panax quinquefolius. The sequence goes on from CM035165.1 coordinate 38,120,265, forward strand.
GTCGTGAGGCTCCTCCTCTATAAGCATTTGAGGTCCCTCATCCCTAACTTTATTTGGATTCTCAGACATTAGTCATCCTGACAACAAAGTTTTAAAGTTTTAATTATTAATCATTACTACTCGACACTCACGAGTACATAAACTATAAACACATAAGCACATATATGTTTTATTACTTCTTTCTTAAAACTCGATAAGAGTTATCTCCACTATGTTTTCAAAGGTTACTTCCTAAGGCTTCCCCCCACCTAAGGTTCATAACCCAAGGCTTTGATACCAACCTGTGACACCCCCAAATCCTGGTACTTCATTTCCTCAAGATTTGGTGTTCACTTAATCAAAACATTCATTTCTAACTACCCAATTATAATAAATTGAATAATAAAAACCTATCCATACAGGATAAAACTTAAATAAAATCTCCCAGGTTATGTAACCTTTAATTACAAACATTCAAATGCGGAAAATTAAATAAACTTCATTACAATCTTGAAACCAAAGTCTTAAAGTAAACTTTCAAAACTATTACAAGTCTTCAGTATTTATTCATCTTTCATTTTCCCTTATTGGTGCTAGGTACGTCACCCGTTTCAACTTTAGCTGTAAGAAATTTTACAGGCAAGAGTGAGCAAACAAAGCCCACTTGAAATAACAATAAATAAATCTTTAAACTTTTACATCAATTGCCAATATTAGGCTCAATAGAACTGAACAATATATTCTATTAACTTTCTGAAAATTTTAACATTCACTGAGGGTCTAATGACCACGAATCATGTCCATAGTTATAAGTAATCTTTCAACTTTAACTTTAAACAAATATAAGACTATAAGGACTCCACGTACTTGGGGATCAACCCTTCGTACAATGTATTGTGCACAACCATTTTAACGCATAAGCGTAAACCTCTAATAAAAGAGTTGTTCATCTCGATTATTTAGAATACTGAGTGCGCACTAAAGTAAGTTTGGTTTGGATACATTACTGAGGTAATTTAGGATTCAACGGTAATCAACTAGGATTAGTTAATTACAAAAGAAATAACTATATGCTATGGAATAATCATAAGCTGAATTGATATTTGTAAATTAACATTATGCTTTAGAAATAATCTAATAGCATAAGTATTGAATAATCATAACATTTAAGGTTATTGAGAATTTGGGTACTAAACATGCATAATGAATAGTAATTTGAACGATAGAGTTGTTCAATACTAGAATATTAAAATAGAACAACTCGCATGCTAAATCACAAGTTACATATTAAAGAACTTGCTCAATAATAAAATATAAGATTTGGAATACTTGTATTCTCATGAACCAATAGATACAAGAGCTTTATCAATAATAAACAATCTAACTCTACGAAAGTGTAAAGTTAGCAACTTGTGTAATTGAAATTGAATTCAAAACAATAATGTACTCAACAAAATCAAACTCGCATAATGAAGTTTTAGAGTTAGAGAACTTGCTCAATTATAAAATAGAGTTAAAAAACTTGCCTTTAGCACAAGCTAAACCTTACAACTTGAATCAATACCCTATACATATGCCATATTGACATAGTTAGTCATTACCAACATTGTATATTTATATAAACAAATATATACATCATATAGGTTAAATTACCCTTTCACATAATCAACTATGTTACAAATAGGTAACACTTGATAGCATGTTCATTCATAGCTTAATACTACTGAAATCATCATTTAACATTCCTATTATTAACACATAACATTTATTTTCCAAATTTGTGTACTTAAACAAAACTGTTAGAACCTTACCTTAACTTCGCGTTCTTGCGTATACGATTTACACTATGGTTCGGTTATTTGTGGCTTTGAGTTAGTATTTATGACGCGGGTCACGAGCCATTGGTTGGTATTTGCGGTATAGGCGTCGGTGATGTGTATGAGATTTATATCTTTGGGCCATGACTGCTGTGCGAGTCGAACTTCGGCGACCAAGCTAAAAGAACGACATGAATAAAAGCCAAATTGCCCTAAAAGCTCGAATCTAATAGACTGATTAACATGTAATACACATATAGACTTCATATAAACATATTGTGAAGACTTCTAACATGATTCTACCCATAAAATAACTTAAACAACAAATTTACAACACCCAATTTCAATGTTTTTGGCAAAAACTCCATTTTTGATGTTTTCATTGAAAATCAACATTGTGATTTTGTTTTTCACCCAAAACAGTAAATTCAAAACACCATAGATATTATTTTACATACCCTATCCATTCCAATAATCAGTTTATATATTTTAACAATTAATCAAACCTTAATTTCATTTTAAATTAAGCCATACTCATATAATTTTCATATGAACATTACGTAATATATTTTCTTCATAAAACACATACATACATGAATTAATTTCTCTATAATCATATATAAACTCATGAAATAACCTTATAATCAACAATCATACAAAACTATATACAATACAACAATTTATCTTTTATAAAAATTTCATAGAGAACTTTTTGGGAAGAGGAAAACTAAATTTTTAAAGAAAAAAGGTTAAGCTCCTACCTTTGATTAAGAAGATGATGGCTACTTTTGATTATCAATTTCTTTTATCCAATTCCTTTCTCAAACCTGTTAGAATTTCTCTCAAATTCTCTCTAGTTTTCTTCTTCTTCTTCTTCTCTTTTTCTTCAACTGAGTTCTTTCTTCTCTCTAACATACGTACTAGAAAATATAACGTATATAGTAATAATATATATTAATTATATAATATAACTCTAGATATCAGTTATGTAAGTTTTGAAATTTTAAAGCCATAAGGCTTGTTTGGCTAATCTTAATAAAATAACACATTAATCCGTATGCCTTGTTTGGTAAAACACAATTAGATAAAAGACTTAATAGGCATTATGCCTTTTTTGGCAAAACTCAATTAAACTCTCTTAATTTATTTTAGTAACTCCTTTATAGCAAGGTTATTTGTCACACTTCTATTTAATTAAATAATCAATTAAAATATTAATCAATTAAATTACTTTAACACATAAATCATTACCATTTCTGACATGTTGATTCCATCCACGCTTGTTGTCATCGCTTCGATGACTGCTCTCTTTTGGTTGCGTTGACTCGTTATCGCGCTCCACTAACTGAGCCCTATTTACAACATCTGAATACAAACATAGTTTATGAGAAATAAGATGTTGACGTATCTCCGGCTTCAAACCTCTTAAAAACATCCGCGTCATTCTCTCTTCATTATCCACCAAGTGGGACGCAAACCGGGACAACTCGGCAAACTTGGCTTCATACTGCGACACGATCATATTATTTTGCTCCAATTTGATGAATTCTACCTCTTTTATATGACGAATACGTTCGGAAAAGTACTTGTCGTTGAATAGTTCTTGGAACTTTTCCCAAGACATCTTTAGTGCGGCAGGTTGAGTACGCTTTACCGATTCCCACCAGTAATCTGTCTCTTCTAGCAACATAAAGGCGGCAAAGGGAACCTTTTGCTCTTCGGAGCATCCCAAGACATCAAATATCTTGGTGATCTGCTTTATCCATGCTTCCGCCTTAAGTGGTTTTGGCTCTCCAATAAACTCCGATGGTCCCAGCTCCTTGAACTGTTAAGTGGGACCGTCCGAGGAGTTTCAGTGTTTCCACCTACATTTTTTGGCGAGGGCCGCTCTCGCTCTTTGTTGCATGAATTGCATAAAGCCTCCGAACATTTGATCATTCATCATTCGGTCAGGTGTTGTTGTTTGCATGAGGATTGTTGCCTTCACGATGCACATTATATCACGATTATTGATATGTGGTGAATCAAGCGTCGCTTGTGCTCCATTGCTATTCTCAACATTCTCGGATATCATTTTGAGACATCGCCACAAAACAAAAGGTTAATTGACATGTAACATTATCCCTATATTACGTGAGCCAATTAAATACCAAAAAAAACTTAGGTAGGTCATACTAGCGAAGGAATTCCGTCTCTCCCTCCTAGTTCTATTCTCACATCTTAGCAGGATCATATCCCTAAGCTTTGATACCAGTTGTGACGCCCCAAAATTAGGTATACATCACCCATCTTGAGTCGCCAGATACATGGTACAGAATTCAAATACAACTTAATAATACAACTGTCGTGTACAATACGACAAAACATAAACTGTGAGTTTGAATACAAATATTGTCTGCTAGAGAGTATAAAAACTCAAAAGGAGTCCTCATTACAATTATTATCACACTATTTTATTGAATAGTGAGGTCTACTAATGCACCATCTAGGACCATCACTCTGTTCCCCGACTAGTCCCTGCTACGTTCTCATATCCTGAAGAGAACAATGAAAGCAAAAGGGTGAGCTCAACTAGCCTAGTAAGAAATATTACGACTAAGATAATACAGAATAATTTATCGTTAGCCTTCAACAATGTTAAACTGATAAAATATAATAAATATCAAGTTTAACTGCAGCGGAACAAGCAATCCATTAGAAGAGTCAAGTAGAGAATAAAATCTACTATCTTCTATGATTTAAAAGGGTTTTTCATCACTTTTATCGCTGGGACTCAGCTTAATAAATAATCCACATCATCGAATCACTTACACTTTTCTGATTAAGGATATTCTTTAGTATCACGACCACAAATTATCCATACACTACGGGCCAATGACATTCGTGTATTCATTAATGGTCATGATCATGCCAACAACTGTCCATCAATGCACTACGGGCCAATGAGGACTTTTACCACATCATTTGTAACATTACGGTCATGATTACACCGAATAATCCACGGTCATAATCATACCAAGTCCATCTATGCACTACAGGCCACAGATGACTTTCAACAAAATATAAACATGAGGATGATGACAATTATATAAGAATTCTATAAAATAAGTTCAAGAATTAATTTATCTAGGAACTGATAACGTCCAAATTGTCAACATGATACTGCTTTGTAGAGTAAAATTCAAGAATGCTCAGAAGAATATTTCCATGAAAAGATACTGGATGAAGCGCAAATATCAAGGATATTCCACTAATTTCATGGAGTATAGAAGTCAAAGTTTTAACCAACTAAGTATAATAAAGAATGGAATAACAAAAGAAATCACCATGCATGCGATAGACCGCACATGCAGGTTATTCCAACAGAATAATAAATAACGGAACCGTGTACAGCGTAAGCGCATGCAGACGGGATATTCCAATGAGAATAATAAAGGATGGAACCGGTAAAGGCGTAAGCGCTGAGCACGGATATTAAACGAGAATAATAAATAATGGAACCAGTGCGGCGTAAGCGATGTGAGGATATTCCGACAGAATAATAAAGAACGGAATATTAGAAGAATTTTACCAAGTATAGGGTATCCCGCGTATACAGGTTATTCCAACAGAATAATAAATAATGGAATAACAGAAGTTCTCTTCATGAATACAAAAGAAATAATACTCCTTACGGGTACAACAAATAATATTTCCTACCTTAGAAGAAACTAGATATTGGAAAAGTGAACTAACAAAATACTTTTCTTCTTTTTCTCTATAGTTTCTCTCTCTAGAGTTTCAGTGATTTCGTAAGAAATAATGAAGGAATGAGCTTCTATTTATAGGAAAATGGAATGAATAGTAACTAATTCATGAACGGTCCAGATTGATTTACTTTTAAACAGATGGTCCATATTGGTTTACTATTAAAACTTAAAATAACGGTCCATACTGATTTTTTATTAAAACTTTAAACCAGCGATCCATATTGATTTACTATTATAACTTTCCACCAGCGGTCCATATTGATTTTCTATTATATCTTCAACCAACGGTCTGAAAAATTAGCACATCTCCTCATGGAATAATATTGTACCCAAAATTAATTTGGACCGAAAAGAAATATATTTTATGGGTGAATAGTACTCCGTGAATAGTAACTCGTGAATAGTACTCCGACACGAAAAGTGTCCCAAATACCCGATTGAACAATATATCCTCCAGACATCAATTATACTAACACAAATAAGTCCAACACAATGGAACTATAAAATTCATCTTTAATCAACACGAACTTATTCATCATTAATATTATAATTCATAATATTTAACAACTAGGTCGTTCCCAGGAAAGAGGGGGCTTTAGATAAGGATTTCTCCTTATTGGGCGCATGATTAGGTGACCAAACCTCTCCTTGTGAACTTCTAGACATTGTCAATATTGCAAATAATAATATGAATAACTTTGGCGTCTCAATTATTGATTTAATAATATATCATATTATGCAGATGATACTGTAACAATAATTTAATCAATAATATGAGAGATATGATGCAGTAATTACTGTAGAAATAATTGAGTATAACTGAGTGACTTCTCACGTAAGCATCAATAATCAATACCGTGTGCTACTATGCAACAACGCGTATTATTGTACTTTTCAACAGTTAATGGTAAAACTTTCGCCGTTATTTTCATAAAGTATTTTTGTCATTTTTTCAATCCGACAATAATTCCGTTGTGGAGTCCACCAATGATTGTGCCGTCGTACGAATATTTTCTGTTAAAATGAATATTCCCCGACCAATCGAATATTATATAACCACTTGCGTACTTTGCAAAATTTATAAATATTACCCACAACTATAACATTATATCAAATCAACACCATAATATTCAAAAATATAATTCGTGAAAATTATTCTTTATTCATAAAAGTTGGGGTCTTACACCGAATCTCCAACGCAATTCCTCATGGTACTACGTCTCTACGGTATCCACACGAACGCACGCAAACCGTCGCACGATTCTGCAATAAAAGGAGCTGCGGTACTAGCCACCAAAGGAACAAGATTTTCGAACTTTTCTCTAGTCTCTCTCTAAGAGCGGCTAGGGTTTGTGAGTTTTTGATCGTTACCTAAAATGACTGCTATATATCATATATATAGTAGTTAATAGGAATTAATCAAAACCCTAATCCAATTAAAATAAAATCCAATATATTTATATATATTAAGTCTTACTTAATTAATATACCTATATATAAATTATCCTATTAATTTAAATTCGTAATTTAAAATTCTATCAATCATATTGACATATTTAAATCTTTACAATTTAAATTAATTTTCTTTTAATTACGTTCTTTGTGTGTGACCCTATAGGTTATTATTACGTTGGCAATAATTTTAAAATCATATTATAAAATTATAAACAGTGAGCGACATCTAGTAATGCATCACTGCTACCCAAGTAATAATAAGATCGATGATTCGATGCAACCTTTTCATGACCAATGTTTCAATGTAATTTAATCCTTTTAACCTTGACATCCTAGATTAAACTCGAGTCATGGAATATGTCATACTCTTCATTATTTAATCTGAGTTTTCTTGATCAATGAGTAGACTATATGAAACAAATCACTATTTGAGCATGACCATGCATTTCATAGTCCTACTCAATCAAGAGGCCTATGGATATCACCCCTAATATATAGGATGGTTAAATTCCATCTAGATCACTCATATTCCTCACACGATTCATGATGTACTCAATAATCACCTTTATAGTCCACCCTATTAAAGGTGACATTTGATGATACCAAAGTACATAAATTCTCGTGTAGAAATATAGTGATTTCAGGTCGAAGGACCATTACATCATTGTCACTATGAGAATCACTAATGACACTTTGATGCTCCACATAGAATTCTCATGGTGGGTCTGTCCAGTACATCGTTCTCTAACACATACCTATGCATTGACTTAATATCTCATATATTTATGACCAATGAGATTTGGTCATCAGTCAATCCACATACTAGTCTCAATGCATCATTGTTGTCCTATCAACAATGGTACTCGACTAAGGACATTTAAGAGCAATGATACTAATTGTAATTATATAATCTCATGTTCAAGTCACATACTTGAAACTATATAAATTGTATCACTATTCTAAGGAATTTTATTATGTTAACATTTATATAACGCAGTAAATAAAACCATAATAAAATCATTCATTTATTTAATCAAATATAATATCAAAATATTAAGCAATTATATCAAATAATTGGCCTATAGGGCATAAACTCTAACAGTCTCCCACTTGCACTAGAGCCAATCACTCATGTATCTAATACCCATGGAACTAGTGTGGTAGTCGGTAGCCTGCTTTGCGACAAAGCCTTGGTCGATGGATCTGCAACATTATCATCTGTTGGCACTCTTCCTATATGTACATCTCGTCTAGCAATGATTTCACGGATGAGATGGTACCGCCTAAGTATATGCTTGGATCGTTGGTGAGATCTGGGTTCCTTAGCCTGTCCAATGGCTCCATTATTATCACGAGATATAAGCAACCGGATCAACAATGGTTGGAACAACACCAAGTTCGATGATAAACTTTTTAATCCATACTGACCTCCTTGGTTGCACTAGAAATAACAATATACTCGGCCTCTGTTGTAGAATCATTCTCGTCTCTTGCTTGAACTTTTCATTAACAACACCACCATTAAGGCAAAAACACAAAAACCGTTGAGACTTATAGTTATCATTGTTAGTCCGGAAACTAGCATCTGTGTAACCCTTTACTGGCAGTTCGTCTTCACCTCCATATACCAAGAATGAATCCTTAGTCCTTTTTAAGTACTTGAGGATATTCTTGATCGTTGTCCGATGACCTTCACTGGATTATTGTATATCTGCTTTCGTCATGCTCAAAGCATACTGAGACATCCAGACGAGTACATATCATTGCATACATGATAGATCTAATTACTTAAACATAAGGGATCTTTCTCAGACGCTCCTCATCATCTTGTGATTTAGGACATTGGGCCTTAGAGATCTTTACACCATGAGTCACGGGTAAGTTTCCTCTTTTCGCCTCTTGAATGTTGAACCGTTTCAACACTTTATCAATATATGTACTTTGACTTAGTAGAACATTTTTTCGATCTATCTCTATAGATCTTGATACCTAAAATGTAAAGGCGACACGCCCCAAATCTTTCATGGAGAAACATTTTCCTAACCATGTTTTTTACAACTTTGTAAGGAAGGAATGTCATTCCCAATAATTAATATGTCATCAACATATAATACTAGGAATACAATGTGACTCCCACTAACCTTCTTATATACACAAGGTTCATCTTCATTTTTAATAAAGCCAAATTCTTTGACTACTTCATCAAATCGAAGATTCCAACTCCAAGAGGCTTGCTTCAATCCATAAATGGATCATTGCGACTTACATACCTTTCGGCATCCTTTAGAGTGACAAAACCCTCGGGTTGTGTCATATACACATCCTCGAGGAGATTTAGTTAAGGAAAGCAATTTTGACATCCATCGCGATTTCGTAATCATAAAAAGGCGCATGATAGCAAGTAAGATCTCGATGGATTTAACCATTGCCACTGGAGAGAAGGTTTCATCATAGTTAACACCTTGAATTTGTTTGAAACCTTTTGCTACCAGTCGGCCTTTATAGGTTTGTACATTACCATCCATGTCGGTTTTTTCTTGAAAACCCACTTGCACCCGATTGGTTTTACCCCTTCGGGTGGATCAACCAGAGTCCATACTTGGTTAGTATACATGGAGTCAATCTCAGATTTCATGGCTTCAAGCCATTTCTCGAATCTGGTCCATTCATAGCTTCTTGGTAGGAAGTAGGCTCATCTTGATCTATTGAGCATCACATCGCCGTTTTGAGTCACAAGATATCCATAATATCTCTCGTGCTCTTAGCGTGTCCTACCGGATCTCTGAATGACTTGTGTAATTTGAAGCGAGTTCACTTTCCACAATATCTTGTGGTTTCTGTTCACGTTCAACTCGAGTTCAATGATATTTTGTGGTTCTCGAATTTCTTGAGTTCTACTTTCCTCCTTTGTTTCCTTTAGAGACAAATTCTCTTTCTAGAAAAATACCAGTTCGAGCAACAAACACCTTGTTCTCAGAAGGTTTGTAGAAATAATACCCTTTTGTTTCCTTTGGGTATCCCACAAAATTACATTTGTTAGATTTGGGTCCGAGCTTGTCAGAATCTAGACGTTTTACGAAAGCCTCGCAACCCCAAATCTTCATGAACGACATACTAGGACGTTTCCCAGTCCACATCTCTCATATGGTGTCTTCTTAACCATCTTTGTAGGACACGGTTAAGTGTGAATGCAGCTGTCTCTAGGGCATGACCCCAGAAGCTTATTGGAAGATCTGCATGACTCATCATTGATCATACCATGTCCAACAAGGTTCGATTCCTCTTCTCAGATACACCATTCCATTGTGGTGTTCCAGGTGGAGTGAGCTGTGATATAATACCACACTCCTTTAGAATGTCATCAAAGTCTTGGCTTAAGTATTCACCTCCTCGATCAGATCAAAGGGCTTTTATGCTTTTGCCAAATTGGTTTTGAACTTCATTTTTGAATTCCTTGAACTTTTCAAAGGATTCGGATTTGTGTCTCATAAGATACACGTATCCATATCTACTAAAGTCGTCAGTAAATGTAATGAAGTAATAAAACCTACCTCTTGCTAACGAACTCATGGGTATACATCACTCTTTTTTTTGCTAAGTTAGTTTGTGTATAAAAAGAAATGAAATTACAAAAGTAGAGGGGCATACCCCAGAAAGACATCAAGCATCCCCAAGGGGCTAGCAACAGAATGTAAAGATTACAAGATTACATAAGCGGTGACATGATGGCGATACGCAGATGACTAATAAGGAGAGGTAATTTAGACAAGCCGATTACAATAGTATTGATAAGAACCGGTGGCTTGGTTAAAAACAAAGGAGCTAAACAACCTAGACTTGATAATGTGGACTACATCGGTGCAAAGCGGTGTGGGGGATGAGTGTGTTAGTATGCGATCTCTTGATTCTTGCCTCCCAAACTTTGTAAAATGATACCGCAAGTGATAGCCCCATTATTTGTTTGGAGAGTTTCCGTCCTCTCTGAAGGTGTTGATCGTGGTGGTTAAGTCGGTCCGATCCAAAGCGCAGTCCACCCCCAGAGCTTAAAGCGATTTGCAAGATGATTGTGGAGTAGTCACATGTGAATAAGAGGTGGTTGAAGGTTTACGGGCATTTCTTTTAAAGAGGCGATTGAACACACGCCCGAATAACCCTTCGTGATGTCATTTGTTGGAGTTCTTCCTAGAAATCCCAGCCAAAGAATGAAAGAAAATCTGGGGACATAAATCTTATTCCAAACAATCTTAAACCAGGCCACCTTGGCTTGTTTATAACGGATACTATCCCAGATATCGTATGCTTTGACATGAAGGATATCTTTTGAAGTCTAGTAGATGGAGTCGATCGGGCGGAAGGAACAATGATGAGCGATTATGGCTAGGCGGAACATAATGACTTCATGATGGTTTGATTGGGAAGTAACCGGTTGGAATCACGAATTATGGTCACAACTTTTGCATTTGCGAGGAATTTGTGAATTTGTAAGCAAGATTGGGTCGGGTTGATGGGAAAATTATTAAGCGAGGGGTCATTCCATAAGGCTAAATCTGTTCCCGTTCAATTTTGTAGCGTAAGTCTTTGTTGGGCAAGAGGTCTCGACTTGAGAATTTGCCTCCAAATCCAAAAGCAATTAGGGGAGCCCAATTTGACAAATAGATTTCCCTTTTAGGACTACGGTTTGCACCCATTGAGCCCATATAGATCGCGGATTGTCATGCGGGATCGTGTAAGGTGCGGAGAATGATGGACTTATTCGGTCAAGGTGCATTTGACTCCAAGACCACCGCCGGTGGTGGTCGGCGATGTAATTTTCTCCATGAAACCTTGGCCCCATGATGGTCCAAGGAAGTACCTTTCCATAAGAACCGACGGAGGATAGATTGAATTGCACAAATGGCGACTTTAGGGAGAAGGAAGTGGGAGCTCCAAAAGTGTTGAATGGCAAAGAACACTGATTTAATGAGTCAAGGCGGCCGAATATCTGAGCACTTTTGTTGTCGAGGATGTGACTCATGGCGTGATACGGTGGATCAAAGGCGAGATAATCTTAAGAGGTGAGCTTTGTGGAGATAAGAGGACACCCAAGAATTTGGTAGGTAGGGAACCCAAGGTGTACCCCAGTTCTTAGGTGACAAAAGAAGTGGTTACAAGATCAACACAGATGAGGAAGCATTGGCTTTTATGGATGTTGGGGATGAGGCTGAAATCGGGGAAAATGAGTGAATGCAAGAGTGGATGATGGTGATAGGTTTGACACTAGCATGTGAACACAAGGATGTCGTCGTGAAGAAGAGATAAGTGAGGTCCAAGTGGTGGTATGCCAATGTGGTTTGAAGTCGGATAGGTTTGATCCCCAATGTAGTTTCAAAGAGAGCATTTCCATGATAAGAATGAAGAGGTATGGGAGAGGGGTGCTTTGTGCGAGACCCCTCGAGCTATGAAAGTAACTGCAAGAGAGCCATTAACTTTGATAGAGAACATGGTTGTGGTAATACATGGTTGGACCCAATTGATGAAGGCGGTAGGAAATCCATAGGATATTAGGACATCAAACAGAAAGTCCCAATTGACCGAATCAAAAGCTTTTTTCAGATCAATCTTAAAAGCACACCGTGGAGGACCAGTGCTGCGATGGTAGTTTCGAAATAGTTCTTGGGCAAGAAGGATGTTGTCGCTTATTTGTCTCCCTTTGACGAAGGCTGCTTGTTCTTTGTCAATGAGGGAGGGAAGGACCAGTTTCAATCTGTTAGCAAGGATCTTGGAGATGCATTTATAAATGGGTTTGCAGCATGCAATGGGTCTAAAATCAGCCATAAAGGATGGATTCTGACATTTAGGAATGAGGGGAATGGCGGTAGAGTTAAAACCCTTCGGAGAGCATTAGTGAAATCCTCGCCGACAATGTCCCAGCAAGTAAGAAAAAAATTGACATTGAACCCATCCAGACCCGGGCTTTTGTTTTTCCTCATTGACTTAAGAACAGTGAGGACTTCAGTAGGAGAAATTGGTGCCGAGAGGCTATCAGTTTGTTCAATGGACAATGTCTTAGTGGGAGTGATCCCAAAGCTCATGAACCCTTGGTATTGAGGTTTGTTGGGGAGGGTTGAAAAGATCACGGAAGTAGTCGACCGCTACACGCTTTGCAAGCGCCTCATGACACGAGACGATTTCACCCACAGAGTTGTGGATGGCTAGAACTTTATTAGTATTCCATCTGCTTTTCACTAAGTTGAAGAAGAATTTTGAATTCCTATCACCAAGAGCTTGACCCAAGTAGCTCGAGATTTACAGTGCGAAGGGTTTCCTCAAGGACAAGGCATGCGGAGCGAGTGAAGGTAGGATTTTTCCCGGCAATGCGTGTGGGGTCATAAGGGGAGGATGATAGTAAGGATTGAATTCTATGAAGTTCATCTTTGTTCGATTTAACCGCTTGAAATGAGATTCCCTGCCGGTGGTTGAGAGTAACAAGAGCTTTCTTGTGAGTTTGAGTTTCTCAAAGAAAATGCGAAAGGGGTTTCCATACACGCGAGTTCTTTGCCATGCCAAAGAGACACACTCGGTGAACCCTCCAAGAGGAACATGTGATTGAAAAATTGGAATGGCCTCGGGGTTTTAGTGTTAATAAGCCCGGTCTGAGAGGATCATGGGAGAATGGTGACATACCCCTAGGACCAAAGGAAGCTTGAGCAAGAGAGAAGTGGTTAAACCAAGTAGCATTACCCAAGGCACGATCCGGTTTCTTATTAATAGGTGATTGGTTTGGGTTGTTCCACTAAGTGAGAAAGGACCCAAATCCTCTAATGTCGCCCACACCAAGAGATTGGAAGCAGATTTTGAGATCCTCCATACCCGAGTCCCCTGAGGTGTGCGATTCTGTCGGTTTCATGAAGATTTTGAATTTCATTGAAGTCACCCAGAGACACCAAGCAGAGTGGTGTATTAATGAGAGATGAGGTCTCTTCATAATTCTTGTCTTTACGAGGTAGAGTTTGAACTATACACAAAAGAAACCAAAAGGTACAATCTATGGAGATATGCGTGACTTTACAATGGATAGTTTGGGAGGAGACAAAATGACATCCACACGCCACACAAATGGATCCCAAATGAACCCAAATATCGACCATTGATGTGGCAATCATAGGTAAAACCCAAGTCCGGTTGTTACATATAGCACGAGATATCCTTGAAGCATTATGTTGCTTAACTCTAGTTTCTAAGAGGCCAACAAGGGAGATACTGTTGTCCAAAATAAATTGTCTAACATAAGCCTGTTTAGGCTTTTTATTTAATCCTCTAACATTATAAGAAGCTAAACTTAACATAAATAACACAATTATTGGGGGGGTTTTCCACTTTGGGCCTTGCCTTTGTTCCTTCTCTTGGCAGCTTGGGAAAGTTGGGAAGGATCATTCCCTGTTCGCAACTTCTGTTTGAGGTCTTTCCCTTCCTTCTCATCGATGGCTTTCAATTTGCTCAAGAATTGACTATTGATAGGAGGGGACTCATTGTCAAAGTAGGGAGAAGCATCCGGATCAGTGAAGTTAGCAATTGGTGAGAAGGCGTTGGAGGAAGCCAACATAGATTCCATAGGTTTACAAGGGTTTGATACAGAAGTTTCCCACTTTTCCCACCTTTTGCTATTGTGATCCAATCATCAGTGATTTTGTTAGGCTTAGTAGAGAGGGTAGGATTCTGAACAGGGGTAGATTGAATAACAGAGATTTGAGCCTCTCTGGCCAGGGGGTCTACCCCAAGGGGGGAGGAAGGTTGTGTAGGAGTTTTAGGCTTGGCAATCCATTGGTAGTTGGACTTGGGGCATTTCAAAGGTGAGTGGCCAAAGACCTTGCAAGACGGGCAAGAGGGTGGCCTACTTTGGTATTCCACCTCAACGGAAACCACTAGTTCTTCAGATGTCTCTTTATTGAGGACAACGACATTCAAGGAGGCAGGAAAGGAGAAAGAAGCGTGGACCTCGATACATACCCAAGCAAAAGCCATCCATTCATTTTTAGATGTCATCTCATCAGGGAAGAGTGGTTTACCGATAGCACTGGCAATATAGCTAATACCTTCATCAGACCAGTAGGATAAAGGAATCTGGCTGAGTTTAACCCAGATAGGAAATCTATCCCGTCCCGCTTTCGTGAATTCCACACCTTCTTGCCAAGGTTGGAGAATAATAGCTTTAGAAGTGAAATGCCAAGGACCTGAAGCCAAGATGTGATCTCTGTCCGAGATAGAAGAAAATCTGAAAATGTAGTAGCCCTTGCTATGAAGAATCACATTGGTAAGTCCTAAGTTTCACTAGAGACGCCTGGCTATCGGCTCCACCACCTTGTACGGTAGGGTAGAATGCAGGAAATACCCTACTAGACTAGAAGACCATAGTTTGTTTCCACGCTTGAGAGCATCCTCGGGGGGTTTAACAAGGTGATACCCATGCTCAGAAGAGGTAGGAAGAAAGGAAAGAGTTCTGGATGGTTTATCATTGCATTTGGTGACAACATCGCACCAAGATTTTTTGTGCGAAGGTCCACCATCCTCGGCAGGAGGAGCCTGACTGGGTGCAAGTTTAGCATTTGTATTAAGAGCTACTGCAGAGGTAGGATTAGTTGTGTCCATGAGCAAGGTAGGAGCAGAGGGGTGTGCCGGGACTCGCACTGACACGGAAGGCTCACCAACATGAAAGTTTGACTTCAAGGGAAATAGAGGAGAATCCCTCGAGACAGAGCCCAAGTCCACCTGATCCAGGTTTTTGTGGCAAGCCATCTTACCGTTTGAGACAAACTTATTGAGATTATCAACCGAGAACCCATGAGTAGAGATGAAATGCATAAGGTCCAGGTTCTTTTTACGCTCAAGCACAGCCTCATTTCTGTCAGCATCGGAGAAGTGTTGGACAGCTTTGAAAATGTCAGTGACGTTAGTACCCATAGCAGGATCAAGGTTACTAGTAAGCTCAAGAGCAACTAGGGAAGAGTCGTTAGAACTCGTTAGGGAAGGAGCGAGGGAAGTAGGCTCCATAGCATTGAGGCCAGCCTCAAGGGGGACAGCATCCGATTCAACCATCTCCTTAGTAACAACAGCAGGGGAGTTGGGTTTGGAGATCCCGAATTCAGCGAAGAGGTCAATAGATTGACAGCTTTTAGTGTTGCCAGTCGAGAGGTGAGAATAGTCTACCATAGCTGATGATCGGAAGGGGAAGAAGCAGAAGGTAGCCGAGCGAGGGATGATGGTAGAGCCGGGGAAAGACAAAAGAGGAAAACAAAGAATATAGGTGGAGACTGAAAAAGTAGGTGGGGGTAGGCGGGAGACAAAAGGGGAAAGAAGAGGTTAACGGTAAGGGGGGCAGTTTAGGGAGTCATAGAGAGAAGCGGGAGAAAACAATCTAGAGAGAGAAAGAGCCATCAAGGGTCCCATGACAAAATTTTGTGTCCATATACATCACTATGTATAAGTCCCAATACATCGCTAGCCTGTTCACTATGTCCAGTGAAATGGGCTTTAGTCATCTTGCCTAATAAACAAGACTCGTATTTCTCATATGATTCAAAATCAAATGAATCCAAGAACCCATCTTTATGGAGTTTGGATATACATTTCTCATTTATATGGCCTAAACGACAGTGCCAGAGATATATCGAATTTGAATCATTTGATTTAAATCATTTTGTATTTATGTTATAGATAGGCATTTCTAAATCAAGAATATAGAGACCGTTAAACAATTGTGCAACACAATAACAAATATCATTTAAGTAAAACAAACAACGATTGTTCTTTATTATAAATGAAAAACCTTTCTTGTCCAAACAAGAAACATAAATAATGTTTTTGCTTATAGCAGGCAAAAAATAACAATCTTTTAATTCTAAAACTAGCCCAGTGGGTAAAGATAAATGATAAGTTCCTACGGCCAGTGCAACAACTTTTGCTCCATTCCCAACTCGTAGGTCAACCTCTCCTTTCACCAAAGTCCTACTCCTTCGGAGTCCCTGCACATTAACACAAATGTGAGAACTACATCCAGTATCCAATACCCATGATGTAGAAGTAGACAAGTTGACTTCTATAACATATATACCTGAATCAGAAGTCGTACTTCCTTTCCTTTTCTTCACTTCTTCCAAATAAGCATGACAGTTCCTCTTCTAGTGTCCAGGTTTTCCACGAAGTGACACTCACCTTCTTTAGCCACCCCACCTTTAGGTTTTAAAAGCCTGTTTGGTTTTGGAATTGGGTTTGGCAAAAGATTTAGATCCTATCTTCTTCTTGCCTTTTCAATTTCCCTTAGCATTCCCCTTTTGCACCATCATTATGGGAGCGGGTCCTGCCTTTTTCATGTTGTTCTCGGTAGTTCTTAACATGCTCAACAACTCAGTAAGGGGTTTCTCAATTTCATTCATTAGTTCATAACAAATTGAGAGTAGTTGCTGTTCAAAGATTACAAAACAAGATCAGTTTGGGCTTCCGGAGTGATTGGAAAACCCAACCTATCAAGGTACTCAATATACCCAATCATTTTCAAAGACATGTGGACCAAGCTGGATCACGTTCACCCATTTTTGCAAAGTGATCTGATGCCTTGCTTGTATCATACCTCTCTGTCGAGCATGCCTTGAACAATTTCTTGAGATGCTCGATCATCTCATATATCATCCATCAACTCGTGTTGCTTTCGAAGCTCGGCGTTCATGGTTGCTAGCATGACACAACTTCACGCCCGAGCATCATCTTGATGCTTCTTGTAAGCGATTCTGCTTTCATGACGTGGTGCGTTGACAACCGATCTTTGCAGAATGGGCCCATCGAGGACATATAGCTTGCGCTCTTGTTTGAGGACAATCCTCAAGTTCTATGCCGGTCAAGGAAATTAATTCCACTCAGCTTGTCCTTCTCAAGGACTGATCGTAATGAAAGACTATTTGTGTTGTTGTTGTTTGCCATTGATATCTACAATTTATAAGTGCAAAAAATAATAAGTCAAATTACAGAGTTGATATTATGTAATTGATAATAGTACATTCAAAATATACCTCCCACTATTTTATTCAAATTAATAGCCCTCACCATTAATTCGAAAAACATTTTCTATTAAATCTTTCTAGTTAGCCAAGATCCTTATTTCATTATGCCTTAAGTTAGCTTTGGCTATTCTCTCAAAGCATAATTATTTAGGTAGACAACCCCTTGTCAATTATATCATATATAACTTCTGGATAGTTTGGTAAACAACATTTGTTTCTAGTCCATCTAATAGTACCTATCAAACTCCATGCCTCTAAGTCCACAATCCTATTGAGACAACTTAGTTAAGTCGAGCCCAATGATTTTAACAGTTTGGATATCACAATTATCCTATCGCATCTTACCTAGATAAATAGGGTACTTTGCTTTGGCAAACCTACATCTATTGATCAAGGTCTTGATGAGTGTTATTCATTGGAAGGCATCTGATTTTCACTGATATCCTTCATTTGCTCAAATGTCAACTCCATACAAATGCAAGATTTCAAAAAATTAAGACAAGATATGGTTTTGGGCATCTTTCATTAAACAATTTTTGATACTCTCTTGAGGTCTCTTTTAATAGCAGGGCCTGGATTTGTTTTGGTTGCTTTATGGCAGATTTCTTTATGGCAGATTATTCCTTGTCCGGCTGTTGAATGATGTTGTCTGCTCAATTCTGGTATGGGAATTGCTGCAGTCTGCTGCTGGTGTAGCTGTGTTGACTGCAGTCTGCTGCAGTGGCTAATGGGAGTTACTGTGTGTGTCTGTGGTCTGCTATTTTGGGGTGTGTATGCAGCTTGGTTTGACTGCAGATTGCTGTTTGGGCTAGACTGCAGGAGTTGTGTTGTTAGATTCTGGACGCTGGTATGATATGCTGCTATGCTTGTTAAAGTTTGCTGGAATGCTTGCTTGTTTTCTGTTGGGGCCTAGTTGGGGCTTGGTTTAGCCCTGTGGTATATAAGTCTGTCTGTCTCAAAATGTCTGCTGCGAGAGGATTTTGTGTCATCCGCTAAGAGCTGTTTTGGGGTGCTAGCTGCTATGTGGTTTGGGGTGCTGCATTGTGGTTTGCTGGCAGAGGATATCTGCGTGTTGTTGGGTTTCCTGCTAATTTTCAGTAATAGGTGGGTCTACTTGTTCTGGTGTTGTCTCAGGATATGGCTGGTCTATTCTGGTTTGGCTGGGGCTATGGTTTCTTTGTGGTTTGTTTCAATGTCTCAGCTCTGGCCTTTACACTGCTGGGGTTCCATGCCTCAGCATCTGCTTTGATGTTGTTGCTATGTTGTTGGATCTTGGTTGCTGTATCTTTGGCTGGCTGGTAGTGCTGCTGGAATTGCTTCTGCTGCTTTTCAATGCTTGTTGGTTTGTCTCGGCTGCTGCTATGATTGCTGTGGTCTTCATAGTGCTGCTGTAGCTGGTTTGTTGCTGTTGATCGGGTCGCGGGTTTTCTGCTGCTGCTGATCTGGTTTTGGCTGTCTGGTCTCGGCAGTGGATTTACTGCTGCTGCTGATCTGGTTTTGGCTGTCTGGGTTTTCTAGTTGTTGTGGTTATGATCCTGTTAGGCTTGTTTTCTCGGCAGCTAATTTTGTGTGGCAGTAGCTGTGCTGGGCGGTGGGGCCAATATATGCTGCTGGTTTTGGCTGTTTGGCAGTTTTTTTTTCGTTTAGGTTGCTATGTGCTTTTCTGCATATAATCCTTGCTGATTTGGTTTCTCCCTGATAGGTGATGCTGCTACAAATTTGGTTTTGCTTTAAATCAAATTGTTGATTGTACAACATAATTTCCCTGTTGGATTATAGCTAGTGTCTAGCTTTGGTTTACTTGTGACATCATAGGGAATGTCCTATGATAGCTAGGGTATTCTGTTTGGGTTTCGACCCTTGAACTTTGTATTTATTCTTTATTTTATTTCAGTCTAAATTTAGCAAAAAAATAAAAATTAGACTTAATAATTTATTGAGGGAGTTTATTAATTAATTTAGATCTCACCAATTTTAATCTTATTAAGCATGCACATTATTTATCATATCATATCGCATACAAGCATAAATAAAGTGCAAAATTAAATGTGTCACAGTTATGGCCCAATCCACTGTCAATCTTTTCAAGCTAATGAAAGATTAAAGGTCAATCTAAGGTGGTAAAAGATCTCAAAATAGTAGCTTCCTTTGGATCTTCATCATGCATGTGCCTCCTCTCCATCATCATCTTTCCATCGTGTTCTCCATATTGTCATGTAATGACATAAAGAAACCTCAAGTTACATTCGAGGGGATTTAGATGAATTTATAGTTCTAGGCACGACATGCAAGCCGTATTTCAAAACCAAAAACCACTAACCTATGGGTCAAAAGGCCATAACTGTGCACCATGCATATCACAATAAGCATATAACAATTTATATATAATTAAAGAAAACTATATATAACATATTGGGGTCACGACCATCGTATAGCAACTTGGGGTCCAAGGGGGGTCTCCCCAAGTGATGGTCCCACGGTGATCGGCCATAACATACAATAACAATAAAGACACCCAAAAAACATATCATATATGTCCATCTTGATTAATCATATTAATAATCCGAATAACGGTGCACCAGTAACATATCATATATGTCGAGCCGATTAATCATATTAATACGAATCGCATGCTTCTAATCCGATTAGAACAGTTGTATTGTTATTCCACCTTCTAAGATACGATTAACAGAATTATCATATACATGTATATATATTACAGATACAATTAAAATACCAGAATATGCATACAGCGGAATATCATATATTCAATTTTAGATCGGTAAACATGCATCATAATATATCATATATATCGAATACAATTAAAATACGTAATCTGAATTAATCATTTTCGCAAGTAGCTTTGATACCACTGTTGGGTTTCGGCACAGAAATGCACAGCGAAAATTAAAATTTTAAAGCAATTTCTGAAACCCTAAAACAGGATCCATGCAAAAAAAATTAATTCAGTGGTTAGATATTATACCGATTATAGAATTTTCTGAAACTCTCCGAATCTCCAACGCAATTCCTCACGGTACTACGTCTCTACGGTATCCACACGAACGCAGGCAAACCGTCGCACAATTCTGCAATAAAAGGAGCTACGGTACTAGCCACCAAAGGAACAAGATTTTCGAACTTTTCACTAGTCTCTCTCTAAGAGCGGCTAGGATTTGTGAGTTTTTGATCGTTACCTAAAATGGCTGCTATATATCATATATATAGTAGTTAATAGGAATTAATCAAAACCCTAATCCAATTAAAATAAAATCCAAAATTTATATATATATATATATATATATCTTAATTAAGTCTTAGTTAATTAATATACCTATATATAAATTATCCTATTAATTAAAATTCGTAATTTAAAATTCTATCAATCATATTGACATATTTAAATATTTACAATTTAAATTAATTTCCTTTTAATTACGTTCTTTGTGTGTGACCCTATAGGTTATTATTACGTTGGCAATAATTTTAAAATCATATTATAAAATTATAAACAGTGAGCGGCATCTAGTAATGCATCACTGCAACCCAGATCGATTCATTCGTGACCAATGTTTCAATGTAATTTAATCCTTTTAACTTTGACATCCTAGATTAAACTCGAGTCAGGGAATATGTCATACTCTTCATAATTTAATCTGAGTTTTCTTGATCAATGAGTAGACTATATGAAACAAATCACTATTTGAGCATGGCCATGCATTTCCTCACACGATTCTTGATGTACCCAATAATCACCTTTATAGTCCTCCCTTGAACGTCTTGCTCGTATGTACGTGAATGAGATTGTAAAATTGCATGGCATGCCAGTATCTATTGTTAGAGTTTATGCCCTAGAGGCCAATTATTTGATATAATTGCTTAACATTTTGATATTATATTTGATTAAATAAATGAATGATTTTATTATAGTTTTATTTACTGCGTTATATAAATGTTAACATAATAAAATTCCTTAGAATAGTGATACAATTTATATAGTTTCAAGTATGTGACTTGAACATGAGATTATATAATTACAATTAGTATCATTGCTCTTAAATGTCCCTAGTCGAGTACCAATGTTGATAGGACAACAATGAAGCATTGAGACTAGTATATGGATTGCCTGATGACCAAATCTCATTGGTCATAAATATATGAGATATTAAGTCAATGCATAGGTATGTGTTAGAGAACGATGTCTTTGGATGGACCCACCATGAGAATTCTATGTGGAGCATCGAAGTGTCATTAGCGATTCTCATAGTGACAATGATGTAATGGTCCTCCGACCTGAAATCACTATATTTCTACACGAGAATTGATGTACTTTGATATCATCAAATGTCACCTTTAATAGGGTAATTAGTCTCCCGTATCGGTAAGAAATGAGCAGACTTGGTTAATCTATCAACAATAGCCCAAATCGCATCTATGCCTTGAGCAACCTTGGGAAGACCCATAACGAAATCCATGGTAATGTGCTCCCACTTCCATTTCAGAATATCAAGTGGTTGCATTAGACCCTTTGTGTAATAACCCGTTTTTTTTATAATTAAATATTAATTAATTTTATATTATACAATTGTATTTAAATTGAAAAAGGTAAATAATTTTGTTTCCCTCGTTTCTTCTTTGTTTTGTTTGAAAAAAATTAAATTCTTTTAGTAGATAATTAAATAACTGATTAAATTAAAATTGAGGAAGATAGTTTCTTTTGTTAAAGTCTTGTGGTAAAATCATTCGGAGCGGGAAGCTACTTGGGAGATGGAGGAATCTATTCGAGCGGGGTGTCTGCATCTCTTTGAAAATTTGGTGCGTTCCATTCTTTTAATTCCGGGGACAAAATTTTTTTTTAAGGGGTAGGTGATGTAATACCCGTTAAAAAAATAAAATAAAATAATAAATAAACATTAAAAAAAAATTAAATTAATTTATTTTGTTATTTATTTGGGTCAAACTAGTTATTTAAATTGTGTGGGCTAATAAATATTAATAAGTGATGGGTAAATTAATTTAGTACAATTTGGGCCTTAAAATTAATTGGGCTTTAAACTAAGTGGGTTTAATTTTTAATTGTGTAATTTTAAAGTTCTATTAAAATTTGGAGATGTAATAATTATATTATATTAATTAATAAAATATTTCCTTTTAGTGAATAAATGTCTAAAACCTAATTCACTCAACATCACATCTGATACAAATTGAGGAAAAAAAAGAAGAGAAGCTGCGGCTGCATTAATAGAAAGAAAAAGGGAATTTACAAGTTAAGTGCTGTTGCAAAGGTA
The DNA here is from genome assembly GCA_020205615.1 of Panax quinquefolius. Lineage (NCBI taxonomy): Eukaryota > Viridiplantae > Streptophyta > Magnoliopsida > Apiales > Araliaceae > Panax > Panax quinquefolius. The sequence goes on from CM035165.1 coordinate 38,143,583, forward strand.
AATTATACCTTTTATTGAATTTTTTTGCCGAGCATATAGGTTACAATCTGTTTGAATTTTTGGGTAAAATATGTAAACCATATTAGATCAGTACAATTAAAGAAAGAATCTGACTTTGAATTCCGTGCCGCTATATATGATTTAATATTTCTTCCACCAAATCTTAAATTCATTACTGTTCATTTTTTTTGGATTCCTTTTTGGGTGATATACATGTATATATATTTTATGGTTGCTGGTACATATTACTTGAATATATATATAAAAGTTTGTCAGATTACTTGTTGGACGGAAGATATTAAACTTACTACTAAAAAAAATAAAAAATAAAAATAAAAATCGTTATCATGATGTGAAGCTGCTAAGGATTATCATGTTGTTTATAGGCCTGCAACTTACAGGCGTGGACTTCATGTGTTTTTTTTTATTCTTTTTATATATATATATATATATATATATATATATATATATTGTATTAATAAATTTTTGGTCATAAAACTTATAACGAAATTAGTAAATCAATTGAAGTTATGTATATTAATTCAAATTAATTAATTTTGCCAACATAATTATAAAAGTTTTTAATAATAAATTTAATAGTATTATGTTGTTAATGATTGGATTGTAATAAAATCTTATTAAATTATTTAAATTGAACGGAAAGAATTTAAAGAGTTATATTTGGAATATAAATTTTGGAGTATTAATAATTGATATAAGGCGTTGATTAAAGGCATATTAAACAGATTATGAATTATTTTGGAATTATTAATTTGGATTGTTTTTAATTTGAGGTGAATATGTTTAGGTTGCGAATAACGTTTCTTATTTGATATTGTTGGCAATTGAGGGTAAAATTTTGTGGAGTGTGGTATAAATGGTTTGGAAGTATCAGGTACGGAACCCGTACTCTTTCTGCGATACTCTTGTTAAATTTGATTTGTTCGTTTTGTCGCTTGTTCGAATTTCATTATTATTTCACATAATTGTTTCCTGTGAAATAAATATATTAGTTTCATTTTGGAGTTGATACATTGGACTCGTACTTGTACTCTTTGAATCAGGTTATCATGTATATTATTTATTTTGATAATTGTAGAGCGGTACATGTTGCTACCTTCTTTTTTTGTGACTAGAATTTGATTTGGTTCAACATGTACATATAGAACCCTTTTTGTTGGTATTATGTCGCATGTGTTGTGACATGGTATTTTGTTAGAATATCCGTAGTAGGGTATACGAGCTATAACCACCGTAAAGTACCATGCATGTCGTCTTTGTAAGACCCCAACTTTTATAAATAAAGATGAATTTTTCTATAAATATTATTTTGAATATTATAGAATAAATTTGATATAATATTATAGTTGTGGGTAATATTTATAAATTTTGCAAAGTATGCAAGTTGTTATAAAATATTCGTTTGGTGGGGAATATTCTTTTTGTTAGGGAATATTAAATAACTACTCAATCATTGGTGGACCCCTACATAATGTAATTATTATCGGATTGAGAAAACGACAAAAATATTTTATAAAAATAACTGGCGGAGGTGTTACCGTTAAAATTGTTGAACTACCCGGTGGTAAAAAATGCGATGTCTGGCGTGGTTGCATAGTAGCGGTATTGATTGATTATCGATGCTTACGTGGGAAGTCACTCACCTATGCTCAATTATTGCTACGAGAATTGTTGCATCATATCTCTTATATTATTGATTCAATTATTGTCACAATATCATCGTATAATATGTTATAGTATTAAATCAATAATTGAGACGACAAGTTATAAATGATTAATAATTGTTCAAAGATTAAATATGTGTTGATGAAAAATAAAATGATTTGTGGTAAGTTTGATTATTTTATGGGGGCTCATATGTCATCATCTAAGTCTCTTAAATCGATAGTAATTACCTTCGTCAATAGTAATTACCCTTGTGAATAGTATTTACCGTAATTACCTTCGTCAATAGTAATTACCCTTGTGAATAGTATTTACCTTCGTTAATAGTAATTACCTTTACCAGACGTCGAACCACTTGTCATTTCACATTACAAAAGGCCGAACCACTTGTCGTTTCACATTACTGGCGGCCAAACCACTTTTCTTTTCACATCATTAGTCGTTAAGCCACTTGCCTTTTCACACTGAAAGTGCTAAGCTAGAAATCTTCTATAAATAGAGGCCTAGGGCTTCATTATTTTTCACGAATTCATTCAAGCTATAGAGAGAGAAAGTATAGAGAGAATAAGAGAGAAAGAAGAAGAGTATTTTATTTACTACACTTTCTTTGCGATATTCAATCTCCTACCAAAAGTAGGGGTGTTATTCTTTCTTATTCATGAAGAAGAACTGTTGTTATTCCATTGCTTATTATTACATTGGAATAACTTGTGTACGTGGTTTACCCTATACTTGGTGACATTCTTCTATTATTACATTTGGAACATCCACATGCGTGTGTTTTACAGGACTGGTTAAAATCTTTATTATTATTACATTGGAACATCCATGCATGTGTGTTTTACAGGACTGGTTAAAATCTTTATTATTATTCTGTTGGAACATCATGTTCGCTGTGTTTACTTGGGACTGGTTCCATTCTTTATTATTCGGTTGGAACATCACATGCATGCGTTTTTACAGGACTGGTTCCGTTATTTATTATTCTGTTGGAATAACCTGCCTGTGCGGTCTATCACATGCATGGTGATTTCTTTTGTTATTCTATTCTTTATTATACCTAGTTGGTTAAAACTTTGACTTCTATACTCCATGAAATTAGTGGAATATCCTTGATATTTGCGTTTCATCCAGTATCTTTTCATGAAAATATTCTTCTGATCATTCTTGAATTTTACTCTACAAAATAGTATCATGTTGATAATTTGGACGTTAATAATTCCTGGATAAAATAATTCTTGAACTTGTTTTATTGAATTCTTATATCATTGTCATCATCCTCATGTTTTTATTATGTTGAAAGTCATCGTATTTGTAGTGCATAGATGGACTTGATATGATTATGACCGAGAGACTATTGATTGTAATCACGACCGTAATGTTACAAATGATGTGATAAAAATCCTCGATTGGTCGTGGTGCATTGGTGGATGATTGTTGGCATGATCATGACCATTAATGAATACACAAATATTCTTGGCCCGTAGTGCATGAATAATTGTGGTCGTGATACTAAAGAATATCCTTGGTCAGAAGTAGTGCGAGGGTGATTCGATGATGTGGAATATTTATTAAAGTGAGTCTCAACCTATAATGAGTTGATGAAAACCTTTTAAAACCTAAAAGATAGTAGACTTTATTTTTTACTTGACTCTTTTAATGGATTGCATATTCATTGCAGATTAAACCGGGTTGTCTATTGTATTTTATCGGTTTAACATTATTGAAGACTATTGATAATTTATTCGCATTATCTTAGTCATAATATTTCTTCGGGTGGTTGAGCTCACCCTTTCTTTCACCTTTGTTCTCTTCGTGAAATGAGAATATATTTGGGGACGAGTCGGGGAAACGAGTGATGGTCCCGAAGATAGCATTAGTAGTCCTCACTATTACGTGAAATAGTGTGATAATAATTGTAATGAGGACTCCTTTTTGAGTTTGTATAATATCTAGTAGAGCGATATTTGTATTTAAACTCACGCTTTATGTATTAAGTTGTATTTAAATTACGTACCATGTAAGTGGTGACCCAAGATGGGTGATGTATACCTAATTTTGGGGGCGTCACAACAGTATCGAGCTTAGGGATATGATCCCTGGCTAAGATGTGAGAATAGTACTAGGAGGGGAGAGACGGGGAATACCTTAGCTAGTATGACCTACCTAAGTTTTTGTGCTATTTTATTGGTTGGTCAGAAGATAGGGATAATTTGTTACATGTCAATTAACCTTTTGTTTTGTGGCAGTATCTGAAAATGACATCTGAGAATGTTGAGAATAGCAATGGAGCTTGAGCGATCGTTGATTCACCACATATCAATAATCGGGATAATGTGCATCGTGAAGGCGACAATCCTCATGCAAACAACAACACCGACCAAATGATGAATGATTAAATGTTCGGAGGCTTTATGCAATTTATGCAACGCAACAGTGAGAGCGACTCTGCCCAAAACGTAGGTGGAAACACGGAAAACTCTCGGCGGTCACGCTAAACAATTCAAGGAGTGGGACCACCGGAGTTTAAGGGAGAGCCAAAACCACTTACGGCGGAAGCATGGATAAATCAGATTACCAAGATATTTGATGTCTTGGGATGCTCCAAGGAGCAAAGGTTCCTTACCGCCTTTTGTTATGGCGGAGGCGAGAGGCAGACTTTGGTGGGAATCGGTAAAGCGTACTCAACTTCTTTGTCTTGAAGATATCTTGGGAGAAGTTCCAGAGCTCATTCAACGACAAATACTTTCCTAAAAGTATTCGCCACATGAAGGAGGTGGAGTTTATCAAGTTGGAACAAAACAATATGGCCCGTGTTGCAATACGAGGCAAAATTTGCTGAGTTATCACGGTTTCGTCACTTGGTGGATAATGAAGAGAATGGCGCGAATGTTTTTAAGAGGTTTGAAGTCGGGAGATACGTCAACATCTTATTTCTCATAAAGCGTGTTTGTATTCGGATGTTGTAAATAGGGATCGATTAGTGGAGGCGCGATAATGAGTCAATATAACTAAAAAAGAAGCGGTAAGCAAAATTATAATACCAATGAGAGAGTAGTCATCAAGCGGTGACAACAAGCGTGGAGGAATCAATAAAGGCGGATATGGTAACCACTTCGGTGGTAATCAAGGCCAAAACAATAAGAATGGACATTTCAAGAAAAGGAGATTCAACAATGATGGAAAGGCGTCAAGACCAAAGACCCGTTGTTAAGGAAGGAGAAAGACCACCTATCATATGCTTCAAATGCGGAGGAGAGGGACACATCGATCAAAGCTGCGTCATGCCGTCAAAGCATGTTATAATTATGGAAGAGAAGGTCACTTAGCTCAATTTTGTCGTTTCATCAAGACAAATTCACCTAGGATGGAGGCACCAAAGGCCATCCCAAAAATTTAAAACCGGTAGTGCAAGGAAAAGTGTTTGTTGTGACCTCCCAAAGAGCAAGGAATCCGAATGAGGTCATCACGGGTAAGCTTATCATAAACTCTAATGAAGTCTATACTTTATTTGATACCGGTTCTACCCATTCTTTTATTTCTCCTACTTGCGCTCATCGATTAAATTTGACTCCAGAGAAATTAGACTTTGACTTATCTGTGGAAACTCCGTTGGGAGAAACCTTCATTACATCCTTTGTTTATAAGTCTTGTTTGGTTCAAATCGGTACCCTCACATTACACCGTCGATCTTATTTCATTAAAAATACTTGCATTTGGCGTGATTCTAGTGGATTGATTGGTTAACTACTTATCATGCAAAAATTGATTATTTTCGTAAGGTTGTTAGCTTTCATATTCCTAGTCAACCTATTATGCTTAATTCAAACGACCAAACCATTAAAATCAATCACGGTCATCTCAAGCCATAAAGCTATTCGTTTATTGAAAAGCGGATGTCAAGCTTTCTTAGCTCATGTCATGATTTAAACAAAAATAAATCGCTTTTGAGCGATATTTCTATTGTTAATAAATTTCACGTATTCCCGAAGAACTTACTGCCTACCCCAGAAGCGTGAAATTGAATTTTGTATCGACCTTGAACCCGGTACAAAACCTATTTCCAAAGCCCCATATCGAATGGCTCTATTGAACTTCGTGGAGTTAAAGACCCAATGCAGGAATTGTTAGACATTGGCTTTATTCGTCCTAGTACTTCTCCTTGGGGTGCTCTGTTCTATTCGTGAAGAAGAAAGATGGGAGTATGCGACTTTGTATTGATTATTGGGAATTGAATCATGTCACCATCAAAAATAGGTATCCATTGCCACGTATTGATGACTGTTTGACCCGATTGCAAGGAGCCAAATTCTTTTCAAAGATAGATCTTCGTTAGGATATCACCAATTGAAGATTAGAACCACCGACATTCCAAAGGCGGGCCAGAACTCGAGACGGGCATTATGAATTCCTAGTCATGTCCTTTGGATTGACTAATGCTCCCTCGCCTTCATGGATATGATGAACCGAGTATTCAAGGAATATTTAGATCACTTTGTGGTCGTCTTTATTGATGACATCCTTATTTATTCCAAAAGCCGTGAAGATCATGAAAGCAACACTTGAGGTCGACATCGCAAAATCTTCGTGAATATAAGCTTTATGCCAAGTTGAAGAAATGTGAGTTCGGCTTGAAGAAGTAGCATTCCTTGGGCACGTGGTATCAAGTCATGGAATATCCGTTGACCCAAAGAAAGATTGAAGCTATTCAAAGTCGGGAACAACCTAAATCGATGATCGAAACGTAGCTTTCTCGGTTTATTTGGTTATTATCGGAGATTCGTGGAAGGATTTTCTCGAATCGCTACTCCATCGACTTTCGGTGACTCGGAAAGATACAAAGTTTGATTGGAGCGAAGAATGTGAGAAGAGTTTTCAAGAACTCAAGAGAAGACTTATTTCAAAGACTGTTCGACAATACCATCGGCTCGGAGGATTTGTCATCATCTGATGATGCTTGGGCAAAGGGTTGGGATGTGTTCTTATGCAACATGGAAAAGTTATAGCCTATGCCTCGCGACAACTCAAAGAATATGAGAGGAATTATCCTACTCATGATCTAGAGTTGCAATTGTTGTCTCTTGCACTTAAAATTTGGAGGCATTACTTATATGGGGAGAAAGTGGAGATCTTTACGGATCATAAAAGCCTCAAATATTTCTTCACTCAAAAGGAACTCAACATGCGACAACGACGTTGGCTTGAATCATTGAAAGATTATGATCATACCATCAATACCATCACGGAAAAGTGAGCGTGGTAGGCGACGCATTGAGTAGAAAATCATATGCAAGTACGAGTGCGATATTGTCAACGCAAAGGCCCATTTTGTGTGACTTGCAAAGAATGGAGATAGAGTTAAAGACTCCAGAGACGCATGTGATGATAACGAGTATACGAGTAGAACCGACTTTAATCAATAAAGTTAAAGCTGCTCAAGCTACAGACCTGGAGCTGATGCGTATGAGGAAGAAAGTGCAAGAAGGTGCTATGCCGGAAGCAAGAATCGATGAAGAAGGAATACTTCGAGTCAACTCCAGACTTTGTGTTCCTAACGACCCTGATTTAAAGTATAATATCATGATGGAGGCGCACAACACACCATTTGCAATCCATCCTAGGAGTACCAAAATGTATCATGATATTCGTCATACATTTTGGTGGAGCAATATGAAGAGAGAGATAGCGCTGTTTATCTCAAGGTGTCTAACTTGTCAACGAGTTAAAGTGGAGCATCAAGTACCAAAAGGTCCATTGCAACCACTTGAAATTCCAGAATGGAAGTGGGAGCACATTACCATGGATTTCGTTACCGGTCTTCCTAAGGTTTCTCAAGGCATTGATACGATTTGGGTCATTGTTGATAGATTGACCAAGTCCGCTCATTTCTACCGATCGAGAAACTTATACACTTGAACGTCTTGCTCGTATGTACATAAAGCGAGATTGTAAGATCGCATGGTATGCTTGCGGTATCCATAGTTTACGATCGAGACCCAAGATTCACTTCACGATTTTGGGTTAGTTTGCAAAAAGCTATGGGCACGCAGACTTACGATTTAGCTTCGGCATATCATCCTCGCAGAGACGGACAGACGGTCGGAGAGGACTATTCAAACTCTTGAAGATCTATTAAGACTACGTGTCCTTGATTTCAAGGGAGTTGGGACAAGTTCTTACCATTGGTGGAGTTTTCCTACAACAACAGTTATCAAGCAAGTATTGGCATGGCTCCATTCGAAGCGTTGTATGGAAGAAAGTGTTGTTCTCCAGTATGCTGGGATGAGGTGGGTGAAGCCACGTTGTTGGGACTAGAGTTGGTACGTATGACTACGAAAAAGATTCAAACGATCCGACAACGTATAAAAACCTCACAAAATCGACAAAAGAGTTATGCTGATCTTCATCGAAAGGACGTGGAATTCGATATAGGAGATCATGTGTTGTTAAAAGTTGCTCCATGGAAAGGAGTTACAAGATTTGGAAAGAGAAGAAAACTTAATCCTCGATTCATCGGGCCCATTTTTAATCCTCGATTGAGTAGGAGCTCGTGGCCTATAGACTCGCTTTCTACCTTAAATATGTCTCGTGTTCATAACGCGTTTTCACATATCCATGTTACGTAAATATGTGAAAGACCCGAACCACATTATTGAGTTAGAGCCCGGACGAAATAGCGGAAGATTTGGCGTATGAAGAGGTTCTTGTTCAAATCTTGGATAAGAAGGAACATATTCTACGCTCCAAGGTTATACCTCAAGTCAAAGTTTTGTGGAGGAACCACGATGTTGAGGAAATGACTTGGGAGTTAGAATTTGAAATGAAATCAAGGTATCCTTACCTCTTCGACATACCAGGTACGTACCCTAATTTCGAGGGCGAAATTTAATAAGAATGGGACGTTGTAAGACCCCAACTTTTATAAATAAAGATGAATTTTTCTATAAATATTATTTTTGAATATTATGGAATAAATTTGATATAATGTTATAGTTGTGGGTAATATTTATAAATTTTGCAAAGTATGCAAGTTGTTATAAAATATTCGTTTGGCCTGGGAATATTCTTTTGTTAGGGAATATTCGTACAACGGCTCAATCATCAGTGGACCCCACAATGTAATTATTGTCGGATTGAAAGCGACAAAAATATTTTATAAAAATAATCTGGCGGAGGTGTTACCGTTAAAGCTGTTGAACTACCCTTGGTAAAAGTACAAGAATACACGTGGTTGCGTAGTAGCACACTCAGATTGATTATTGATGCTTACGTAGAAGTCACTCGACTATGCTCAATTATTACTTTCTGATAATTCTTTGCATCATATCTCTTATATTATTGATTCAATTATTGTCACGATTATCATCGTATAATATATTATAGTATTAAATCAATAATTGAGGCGTTAGTTATAAATGATTAATAATTGTTGAATATGTGTTGATGAAAAATAAAATGATTTGTGGTAAGTTTGATTATTTTATGGGGGGGCTCATATGTCATCATCTAAGAGTCTCTTCGTCAATAGTAATTACCTTCGTCAATAGTAATTACCCTTGTGAATAGTATTTACCGTAATTACCTTCGTCAATAGTAATTACCCTTGTGAATAGTATTTACCTTCGTTAATAGTAATTACCTTTACCAGACGTCGAACCACTTGTCGTTTCACATTACAGGCGTCGAACCACTTGTCATTTCACATTCTGAGCGTCAAACCACTTTTCTTTTCACATCATTAGTCGATCGAGCCACTTGCCTTTTCACACACTAAGGTGCTAAGCTAGAAATCTTCTATAAATAGAGGCCTAGGGCTTCATTATTTTCATGAATTCATTCAAGCTATAGAGAGAAAGTATAGAGAGAATAAGAGAGAAAGAAGAAGAGTATTTTGTTACTAATCGCTTCTTTGCGATATTCAATCTCCTACCAAAAGTAAGGGGTGTTATTCTTTCTTATTCATGAAGAGAAGCTGTTGTTATTCCATTGCTTATTATTACATTGGAATAACTTTTGTATCGTGGTTTACCCTATACTTGGTGACATTCTTCTATTATTACGTTGGAACATCACATGCATGTGTTTTTACACAGGACTGGTTAAAATCTTTATTATTATTCATTGGAACATCCCATGCATGTGTGTTTTTACAGGACTGGTTAAAATCTTTATTATTATTACATTTGGAACATCATATGCGTGTGTTTTACTGTGGGACTGGTTCCATTCTTTATTATTCTGTTGGAACATCCACATGCATGCGTTTTATTGGGACACTGGTTTCGTTATTTATTATTCTGTTGGAATAAACGCTTTGTATGCGATCTATCGCATGCATGGTGATTTCTTTTGTTATTCTATTCTTTATTATACCGGTTGGTTAAAACTTTGACTTTACATACTCCATGAAATTAGTGGAATATCCTTGATATTTTTGCGTTTCATCCAAATATCTTTTCATGGAAATATTCTTCCGATCATTCTTGAATTTTACTCTACAAAACAAGTATCATGTTGATAATTTTGACGTTAATAATTCACGGATAAAATAATTCTTGAACTTGTTTTATTGAATTCTTATATCATTGTCATCATCCTCATGTTTTTATTATGTTGAAAGTCATCATGGCACCAGGTGCATAGATGGACTTGGTATGATTATGACGAGAGACTATTGATTGTAATCATCTTAGTAGTAATGTTACAAATGATGTGATAAAAATCCTCAATTAGCCGTGGTGCATTGGTGGATGATTGTTGGCATGATCATGACCATTAATGAATACACAAATATTCTTGGCCCGTAGTGCATGAATAATTGTGGTCGTGATACTAAAGAATATCCTTGGTAGTAGTGCGGGGGTGATTCGATGATGTGGAATATTTATTAAAGCGAGTCTCGGCTATAATGATGATGAAAACCTTTTAAAACCTAAAAGATAGTAGACTTTATTTTCTACTTGACTCTTTTAATGGATGCAGATATTCATTGCTAGATTAAACTGGTTATCTATTGTATTTTATCGGTTTAACATTGTTGAAGACTATTGATAATTTATTACGCATTATCTTAGTCATAATATTTCTTCTTTGGGTGGTTGAGCTCACCCTTTCTTTCACCGTTTTCTCTTGAAATGAGAATATATTTGGGGACGAGTCGGGAAGCAGTGATGGTCCTGAAGATAGCATTAGTAGTCCTCACTATTCGTGAAATAGTATGATAATAATTGTAATGAGGACTCCTTTTTGAGTTTGTATAATATCTAGTAGACGATATTTGTATTTAAACTCACAGTTTATGTATTAAGTTGTATTTAAATTCTGTACCATGTAAGTGGTGACCCAAGATGGGTGATGTATACCTAATTTTGGGGGCGTCACAGTCTTAGCACGAGAGGCATGACACTTTCCGTGGCGATGTGATTAGTTTACGGCGTCTCCGCTTTGGGCTCCGAAGGAAGTGGGCCATTTGGTGTTTTGTTGTGGGAGGCGTATGGGTTAACCCTAGTTTTCTGTTCTGCGGATTGGTGATGTTGTGCCAAACACACCTATCCGATTTGCATACATTTGGATTCGCGGTCCAATGTGTGATTTGCCTGTGTGGCATCATTTGACTTGCCTGTGTGGTATTATTTTGACTTGCCTGTGTGGCATTAGTTTGACTTGTCGGTGTGGCAAGATATTTTTTTGAGCTCACTCGGTATGAAATAATCCCAGCCATTTGTTTCAGCCTATTATTTTATTGTATTAGTTTTGTTCGTTTCTGTTCAGTTTAATTTATTTAGTTAGTTACTTCAGTTCGTTATTTCTCTATTCGTCTATTGGTTTCGTCAATTTTATTGATTCAGATATATTTCATTTAGATTTTTGGAGATTATATTTTCGTCAGTATTTACACTTGAGGCTTTGTTCAGTAATTTGTCTCAATTGTTTTCGTATATCAGTTGTATATCTCGTGATCCGTCTTTGGGCAATTGGCTCATCTTGTGTTTTTCTTAAGCGAGTTTTAGGGGTGATTCAGGGCTAGTGTGATGAGGGAGTTGCCTTTGACCATCTAGGTTATTTCGAATTTTAAGTTTTGATTATTTTGACTCTATTTGGAGAATTGTATTTAGTACGCTATTAATGGATCACCACTATTAATATTTTGAGGTTATTAATGCTCTGTTTTCTTTATTTTGAGGTTTGTTGTGCTTTGCACGTGAGCTCTCTTTCCTTTTCGGGGAGGGGGTGTTACACTTTGGCACTTGATGCTCCGCCTTTACACGTTCACAAGTTAAACACCTCGAGATAAACTCTGCGATCTCTCTCTTCATATTGACCCACCAAAATGTATGTCGAAGATCATGATACATTTTTGTACTCCCAAGATGGATTGCAAACGGTGTGTTGTGCGCCTCCATCATGATTCTATGCTTCAAGTCAGAATCGTTAGGAACACAAAGTCTGGAGTTGACTCAAAGTATTCCTTCTTTCATCGATTCTTACTTCTAGAATAACACATTCTTGCACTTTCTTCTTCATACGCATCAACTCTAGGTCCGTAGCTTGAGCAACTTTAACTTTATCGATTAAAGTCGCTTCTACTCGTATATTTGATATCAACACGTAGGTACTTGGAGCCTTTCACTCTATCTTTATCCTTTGCAAGTCATACAAAATGGGTCTTTGCGTTGACAATATCTCACTCGTACCCACATATGATCTTCTACTCAATGCGTCAGCTACTACGTTCGCTTTTCCAGGATGGTATTGGATGGTATGGTCGTAATCTTTCAATAGCTCGAGCCAATGTCGTTGCCGAATGTTGAGTTCCTTCTAGGTGAAGACATATTTGAGGCTTTTATGATCAGTATAGATCTCCACTTTCTCCCCATACATGTAGTGTCTCCAGATCTTTAATGCGAAAACGACTGCTGCCAACTCCAGATCATGAGTAGGATAATTCCTCTCATATTCTTTGAGTTGTCGCGAGGCATAGGCTATGACTTTCCCATGTTGCATGAGAACACATCCTAACCCTTTGCCCGAAGCATCGCTGTAGATAACAAATCCATCCGAACCAGATGGTATTGTCAAAACAGGTGCCAAAATGAGTCTCCTCTTGAGCTCTTAGAAACTCTTCTCGCATTTCTCACTCCATACGAATTTTGTATCTTTTCGAGTCAGCTGAGTTAATGGAGTAGCGATTCGAGAAAATCCTTCCACGAATTTTCGATAATAACCAGCTAAGCCTATAAAGTTACGTATTTCGATTACTAACTTAGGTTGCTCTCAACTGTGACTCATATCCCAATCTTGGATAGCATGTCACAATGGCACCTATCAGTTTACCATCACACGAATATGGTGTCCCCTACGGAGAGTCTGGCTTTGGTGCATTCCACAAAAGAAGTCACCAGCGAGAGGCTAGGGTATCAATTCTTGAAGTTGGGTTTTTAACTCCTGAAGTTCAATAAGAGCCATTTGATATGGGGTTTTGGAAATGGGTTTTGTACCGAGTTCAAGGTCAATACAAATTCGACTTCATGCTCTTGTAGTTGGGTTTTTAACTCCTGACGTATTTTTGTTTAAATCCATGGGCTAAGAAAGCTTGACATTCGTTTTTCAATAAACAAATGACTTTCAGGCTTGATATGAAAGTGTTTGACTTTAGTGGTTTGGTTGCTTGAATTCGCATAACTGGTTGGTTAGGAATATGAAAACTAATAACCTTACGAAAACAATCAATTTTGGCATGATGAGTGGTTAAACCAATCAATTTTGGCATGATGAGTGGTTAAACCAATCAATCCCTAAAATCACATCAAATGCAAGTATTTTCAAAGAAATAAGATCGACAGGTAATGTGATGGTCCCAACTTGAATCAAGCAAGATTTATAAACAGTAGATGTAATGAAATTTTCTCCTAACGGAGTCTCAACAGATAAGTTAAAGTCTAATTTCTCCGGAGTCAAGTTCTAACGTTGAGCACAAGCAGGAGAGATAAAAGAATGGGTAGAACCGGTATCTAATAAGGTTATAAACTTCACAAAAATTTATAATTAACTAACCCGTGATACCTGTGACGCTCCCAAATTCATGTAATGCTGCATCCTGCTCATCCCCCTGATACAGCTCCCAAATCCGTGTACTCCGTGTAATGCACCAATGCCTCAACCAATGCTGCAGCCTGCTGCTCCCCCTGATACAGCTCCTCCAACTCATGGACTCTGTCGTCCAACTCTATAATCCTATCCATCAACTCATCCAACAAAGTATCCTTAGGTGCTTCTTCGTAGTCCTCCTCGGGCTCCTCTTCCTCTTCAAGATATTCCTCCGGGTGCAAAGTGGATTCTTTGCCTCGGCTATAGAAGCAAATCAATTTGTCTTGTTGCTCACTCACAACATGGATATCTCTAACCTTCTCTTCTCCTGACATCCTTCAAAAAAGACAAAATAACTCGGTTAGTAGTTTAAAATATATGTTTTTGTTTTTAGAAAAATAGATTTGACACAACCCCTAGAACTCTAGAACTCTACGTGAGTTCATCTCCTTATTTTCTCCACTAACTTTCCTAAGGTTATAGTCTAAGGTTCCCCACCTAAGGTTTATAACCTATTGCTTTGATACCAACCCGTGACGCTCCCAAATTCGTGTAACATTGATTATAGGACATGGTGCTCACGATACACATACATAACCATCTAACTACATAAACTCCGGAAATAATAATAATAATAATAATAATAATAATAATAATAATAATAATAATAATAATAATAATATCTAGGCTTAAATATAATTTACTACCATAAAATATAGGTCATATTCCACTTCGGTTATCCACCTTTCAATTTGTCAATTAAATGATTAAACTATCAATTTTTCCACTTTGGTTCAATTAAGTCTTTCACGTCATAAATTGATGACGTGGCTCTCTTACTAGACAAATTTATGCTGGTGTGTACTAAAAAAAAATTAAGTTTTCAAAAAATTTTATTATATTAGAGGGAAAAAATATAAATAAACAAAAAATCATAACTATTTAATAATTTTTTTGTTAATGATTTTTTTGTTTATTTACATTTAAAACTAATTTACAAGGCTCCTATATAGCGTAGAGTTATATTTTAAATGGGCAATATAATTATTGCATGGGCAATATAAAATTAATAATATATTAAATAGTATAGTTTTAAAAGCGTTTCATACATTAAATAGTATACTATTTAAAATTAGTATAGTATACTATTAAATAGTATACTGTTTATACATTAAATAGTATACTATTTAAAATTAGTTTAGTATTATAGTATACTATTTAAATAGTATAGTTTTAAAAATGTTTAAAACTGTTTATACATTAAATAGTATAGTTTCCTATTTAAAAAATATTGCAAGAAATATTAGTATAGTTTAATTAGGTTAAAATATTCTTTGTTTTTATAACATGGAAAAACATAAGTATCTCGATTAGGTGGGAACGTAAATATCTAAATTTATTTAATTATTTTATGAAGTTGATTTAAATCAATTAGTTTTATTATCATTTCTTCACTATTATTATTATTATTATTATTATTATTATTATTATTATTATTATTATTTTTAATTCTAGTCTTCTTATATATATATATATATATATATATATATATATATATATATATATATATATGCAATTATATAAAGAAGGAAAAATATATTCAATGCAAGTAATGGTTTGCTTCATTATATAAGCAGATTTTAAATAGGAAATATTAAATGGGCAATATTTACAAGGCTCCTATATAGCAGAGGTTATAATTTTAATATTTTAAAATATTTTGTAAATAATTTATAATTAATTTTGTATTGCCCATTTAAAATATTTTAAAATTTAATTTACATTTAATTTTTACAGTTTAAAATAAATATTTTTTTTGTTAATAATTTTTTGTTTATTTACATTTTTGCCATCAAATATAATAAAAAATTTTGAAAACTTAATTTTTTTTTTTAGTACACATCAGCATAAATTTGTCTAGTCAGCGAGCCACATCAATAATTTATGACGTGACAAACTTAATTGAACCAAAGTGGAAAAAATTGATAGTTCAATCATCTAATTGACAAAATTGAAATGTGGATAACCGAAGTGGAATATTGTAAGACCCCAACTTTTATGAATAAAGAATAATTTTTTTTGAATTATATTTTTGAATATTATGGGGTTGATTTGATATAATGTTATAGTTGTGGGTAATATTTATAAATTTTGCAAAGTACGCAAGTTGTTATATAATATTCGATTGGTTAGGGAATATTCGTTTTAACAGGGAATATTAAATAACAATGGCAGCACAATCATTGGTGGACCTCACTGGCGGAATTATTGTCGGATCGAGAAAAGCGACAAAAATACTTTATAAAAATAACGACGGAAGTTTTACAGATTAATTTGTTGAAACACCTTGTGTTAAAAAAATACGAGAATACGCATAGTTACTTAGAGTAGCACAATTGTATTGATTATTGATGCTTACGTGAGAAGTCACTCAGTTATACTCAATTATTACTACAGTAATTGCTGCATCATATATCTCATATTATTGATTCAATTATTGTTACAGTATCATCTGCATAATATGATATATTATTAAATCAATAATTGAGACGACAAAGTTGTTCATATTATTATTTATAATATTGACAATGTCTAGAAGTTCTGTCAAGAAGAGGTTTGGTCACCTAATTGCACGCCAATAAGGAGAAATCCTTATCGAAAAGCCCCTTCTTTCCTGGGAATGACCTGGTTGTTAAATATTGTGAATTATAATATTAATGATGAATAAGTTCGTGTTGATTAAAGATGAATTTTATAGTTCCATTGTGTTGCACTTATTTGTGTTAGTATAATTGATGTCTGGAGGATATATTGTTCAATCGGGTATTCGGGACACTTTTCGTGTCGGAGTATTATTCACGAGTTACTATTCACGGAGTACTATTAACCCGTAAAATATATTTCTTTTCGGTCCAAATTATTTTTGGGTACAATATTATTCCATAAGGAGATGTGCTAATTTTTTTTGAATAGTTGGTTGAAGATATAATAAGTAAATCAATATGGACCGCTGGTGGATAGTTATAATAGTAAATCAATATGGATTGCTGGTTTAAAGTTTTAATAGTAAATAAGTATGGACCGTTGTTTTAAGTTTTAATAGTAAACCAATATGGATCGTCCGTTTAAAAGTAAATCAATCTGGACCGTTCATGAATTAGTTATTATTCAGTCCATTTTCCTATAAATAGAAGCTCATTCCTTCATTATTTCTTACGAATTCACTGAAACTCTAGAGAGGAAAACTATAAAGAGAAAGAAGAAAAGTATTTTGTTACTTCACTTTTCCAATATTCAGTTTCTTCTAAGGTAGGAAATATTATTTGTTGTACCCGTAAAGGGTATTATTTCTTTTTGTATTCATGAAGAGAACTTGATTATTCCAATATTTATTATTACATTGGAATAACTTTTGTATCTGTGAGCTACCCTATACTTGGTAAATTCTTACGTTATTCCATTCTTTATTATTACGTTAGAATATCACATGCATGCATTTTACGCTCTCGGACGGGTTCCAGTCTTTATTATTACGTTGGAATATCACATGCATGTATTTTCTATTTGGACTGGTTCCGATCTTTATTATTCTGTTGGAATATCACATGCATGCATTTTTACGGGACATGGTTCCATTCTTTATTATTACATTGGAATAATATGTATGCATGCACGTTTTCTGTAGGACTGGTTTCGTTATTTATTATTCGTTGGAATAACACGCTGCATGCGGTCTATCGCATGCATGGTGATTTCTTTTGTTATTCCATTCTTTATTATACTCAGTTGGTTAAAACTTTGACTTCTATATTCCATGAAATTAGTGGAATATCCTTGATATTTGCGCTTCATCCAGTATCTTTTCATGGAAATATTCTTCTGAGCATTCTTGAATTTTACTCTACAAAGCAGTATCATGTTGACAATTTGGACGTTATCAGTTCCTCGATAAATTAATTCTTGAACTTGTTTTATTGAATTCTTATATCATTGTCATCATCCTCATGTTTATATTTTGTTGAAAGTCATCTGTGGCCTGTAGTGCATAGATTGACTTGGTATGATTATGACCAGGGTTTATTCGGTGTAATAATGATCGTAATGTTACAAATGATGTGGTAAAAGTCTTCATTGGCCCGTAGTGCATTGATGGACAGTTGTTGGCATGATCATGACCATTAATGAATACACGAATATCATTGGCACGGAGTGCATGGATAATTTGTGGTCGTGATACTAAAAAATATCCTTGGCCGTAGTGCAGGGGTGATTCGATGATGTAGATTATTTATTAAGTTGAGTCTCAGCGATAATAGTGATGAAAAACCCTTTTAAATCATAGAAGATGGTAGATTTTATTCTCTACTTGATTCCTCTAATGGATTGCTTGTTCCGCTGCAGTTAAACTTGATATTTATTATATTTTATCAGTTTAACATTGTTGAAGGCTAACGATAAATTATTTTGCATTATCTTAGTCATAATATTTCTTACTGGGCTAGTTGAGCTCACCCTTTTTGCTTTCATTGTTCTCTTGTGAAATGAGAAGCGTAGCGAGGACTAGTCGAGGAACAGAGTGATGGTCCTAGATGGTGCATTAGTAGTCCTCACTATTCTGTGAAATAGTGTGATAATAATTGTAGTGAGGACTCCTTTTGAGTTTTTATACTCTCTAGTAGACAATATTTGTATTCAAACTCACAGGTTATGTTTTGTCGTATTGTACACGACGTTTGTATAATTAAGTTGTATTTGAATTCAGTTCCTTGTATCTGGCGACTCAAGATGAGTGATGTATACCTGTTTTGGGGGCATCACAGTTGGTATCAAAGCTTAGGGATATGATCCCTGGCTAAGATGTGAGAATAGAAATAGGAGGGGAGAGACGGGGAATTCCTTCGCTAGTATGATCTTCCTATGTTTTTTTTGGTATTTAATTGATCGGTCAGAATATAGGGATAATATGTTACATGTCAATTAACCTTTTGTTTTGTGGCAGTATCTGAAAATGACATCTGAGAATGTTGAGAATAGCAATGGAGCACAGGCGACCGTTGATTCACCACATATCAATAATCAGGATAATGTGCATCAGGAAGGCGACAATCCTCATGCAAACAAGAACACTGACCAAATGATGAATGATGGAATGTTTAGAGGCTTTATGCAATTCATGCAACAGCAGGTAAGAGCGGCTCCTGTCCAAAATGTAGGTGGAAACTCCGGAAACTCTCGGACGGTCACCGCTAAACAGTTCAAGGAGCTGGGACCACCGGAGTTTATTGGAGAGCCAAAACCACTTAAGGCAGAAGCATGGATAAAGCAGATCACCAAGATATTTGATGTCTTGGGATGCTCCAAGGAGCAAAAGGTTTCCTTTGCCGCCTTTATGTTGCGAGGAGAGGCAGATTACTGGTGGGAGTCGGTAAAGCTTACTCAACCTGCCACACTGAAGATGTCTTGGGAAAAGTTCCAAGAACTATTTAACGACAAGTACTTTTTCGAAAGTATTCGTCATATAAAAGAGGTAGAATTCATCAAGTTGGAACAAAATAATATGACCATGTCACAGTACGAAGCCAAGTTTGCCGAGTTGTCCCGGTTTGCGTCCCATTTGGTGGATAATGAAGAGAGAATTACGCGGATGTTTTTAAGAGGTTTGAAGCCGGAGATACGCCAACATCTTATTTCTCATAAACTGTGTTTGTATTCAGATGTTGTAAATTGGGCTCAGTTAGTGGAGCGCGATAACGAGTTAATGCAACCAAAGGAGAGCAGTCATCGAATCGGTGACAACAAGCGTGGAGGGAATCAACATGCCAGAAATGGTATCCACTTCAGTGGTAATCAGGGCCAAAATAATAAGAATGGACATTTCAAGAAGAGGAGATTCTACAATGATGGAAAGATGTCAGCACCAGCACCCGTTGTTAAGGAAGAAGAACAACCACCTATCATATGCTTCAAATGCGGAGGGGAGGGACACATCAGTCCAAACTGCGTGATGTCGTCTAAAGCATGTTATAATTATGGAAGAGAAGGTCACTTAGCCCGATTTTGTCGTTAACCGAAGACAAGTTCAGCTAGGATGGAGGCACCAAAGGCCGTCCCAGAAAAGTCAAAGCTGGTAGTGCAAGGGAGAGCGTTTGTTGTGACCTCCTAGAAAGCAAGGAACCCGAATGAGGTCATCACGGGTAAGCTTATCATAAACTCTAGCGAAGTCTATACTTTATTTGATACCGGTTCTACCCATTCTTTTATTTCTCCTACTTGCGCTCAACGATTAAATTTGACTCCGGAGAAATTAGACTTTGACTTATTTGTGGAAACTCCGTTGGGAGAAACCTTCATTACATCCACTGTTTATAAGTCTTATTTGGTTCAAATCGATAACCGTACATTACCTGTCGATCTTATTTCTTTAAAAATACTTGCGTTTGACGTAATTCTAAGGATTGATTGGTTAACTACTCATCATGCAAAAATTGATTATTTTCGTAAGGTTGTTAGTTTTCATATTCCTAATCAACCTATTATGCTAATTCAAGCGACCAAACCATTAAAATCAATCACGGTCATTTCAAGCCATAAAGCTATTCGTTTATTGAAAAACGGATGTCAAGCTTTCTTAGCTCATATGTCTGATTTAAACAAAAATACGCCGGTTTTGAGCGATATTTCTATTGTTAATAAATTTCCGACGTATTCCCTCGAAGAACTTCTGGCCTACCCCAGGCGTGAAATTGAATTTTGTATCGACCTTGAACCCGGTATAAAACCCATTTCCAAAGCCCCATATTGAATGGCTCTATTGAACTTGAGGAGTTAAAGAACCAATTCTGAGAATTGTTAGACATTGGTTTCATTCGTCCCAAGACGTCTCCTTGGGGTGCTCTGTTCTATTCGTGAAGAAGAGAAAGATGGGAGTATGCGACTTTGTATTGATTATCGGAGTTGAATCATGTCACCATCAAAAATAAGCACCCATTGCCACGTATTGATGACCTGTTTGACCAGTTGCAAGGAGCCAAATTCTTTTCAAAGATTGATCTTCGTTCCGGATATCACCAATTAAAGATTAGAACCGATGACATTCCAAAGACGGCTTTCAGAACTCGGTAAGGGCATTATGAATTCCTAGTCATGTCCTTTGGATTGACTAATGCTCCAGCTACCTTCATGGATATGATGAACCGAGTATTCAAGGAATATTTGGATCACTTTGTAGTCGTCTTTATTGATGACATCCTTATTTATTCCAAAAGCCGTGAAGATCATGAGCAACACTTGAGGCTGAAAATCCAAAAGCTTCGTGAATATAAGCTTTATGCCAAGTTGAAGAAATGCGAGTTCTGGCTTGAGGAAGTAGATTCCTTGGGCACGTAATATCAAGTCATGGAATATTTGTTGACACGGCAAAGATAGAAGCTATTCAAAGCTGGTAGCAACCTAAATCAGTGACCAAAGTACGTAGCTTTCTCGGTTTAGCTGGTTATTATCGGAGATTCATGGAAGGATTTTCTCGAATCGCTACTCCATTAACTCAGATGACTCAGAAAGATACAAAGTTCGGTTGGAACGAAGAATGTGTGAAGAGTTTTCAAGAACTCAAGAGGAGACTCATTTTAGCACCTGTTCTGACAATACCATCTGGCTCAGAGGGATTTGTCATCTACAGTGATGTTTCGGGAAAAGGGTTGAGATGTGTTCTCATGCAACATGGGAAAGTCATAGAATATGCCTCAAGACAACTCAAAGAATATGAGAGAAATTATCCTACTCATGATCTAGAGTTAGCAGCTGTTATCTCCGCACTTAAAATTTGGAGGCATTACTTGTATAGGGGAGAAAATGGAGATCTTTACGGATCATAAAAGCCTCAAATATTTCTTCACTCAAAAGGAACTCAACATGCGACAACGACGTTGGCTTGAACTGTTGAAAGATTATGATCATTCCATCCAATACCATCCTGGAAAAGCGAACGTGGTAGTTGACGCATTAAGTAGAAGATCATATGCAAGTACGAGTGCGATATTGTTAACGCAAAGGCCCATGTGATGATGCCGAATATACGAGTAGAACCAACTTTAATTGATAAAGTTAAAGCTGCTCAAGCTACAGACCTAGAGCTGATGCGTATGAGGAAGAAAGTGCAAGAAGGTGCTATGCCGGAAGCAAGAATCAATGAAGAAGGAATACTTCGAGTCAACTCCAGACTTTGTGTTCATAACGACCCTGATTTAAAGTATAAAATCATGATGGAGGCGCCATTTGTAATCCATCATGGGAGTACCAAAATGTATCAGGATCTTCGACATACATTTTGGTGGAGCAATATGAAGAGAGAGATAGCATAGTTTATCTCAAGGTGTTTAACTTGTCAACGAGTCAAGGCGGAGCATCAAGTACCAAAAGGTCCATTGCAACCACTTGAAATTCCAGAATGGAAGTGGGAGCACATTGCCATGGATTTTGTTATTGGTCTTCCTAAGGTTTCTCAAGGCATAGATTCGATTTGGGTCATTGTTGATAGATTGACCAAGTCTGCTCATTTTTTACAGATACGAGAAACTTATACACTTGAACGTCTTGCTCGTATGTACATAAACGAGATTGTAAGACTGCATGGTATGCCGGTATCCATAGTTTTTGATCGAGATCCAAGATTCACTTCACGATTTTGGGTTAGTTTGCAAAAAGTTATGGGCACAGACTTATGATTTAGCTCGACATATCATCCTCAGACGGACGGACAGTCGGAGAGGACTATTCAAACTCTTGAAGATCTATTAAGACTATGTGTCCTTGACTTCAAGGGAAGTTGGGACAAGTTCTTACCATTGGTGGAGTTTTCCTACAACAACAGTTATCAAGCAAGTATTGGCATGGCTCCATTTGAAGCGTTGTATGGAAGAAAGTGTCGTTCTCCAGTATGCTGGGATGAGGTTGATGAAACAAAGTTATTGGGACCGGAGTTGGTACGTATGACTACAAAAAAGATTCAAATGATCCGACAACGTATAAAAACTTCACAAGATCGACAAAAGAGTTATGCTGATCTTCATCGATAGGACGTAGAATTCGATATTGGAGATCATGTGTTGTTACGTGTTGCTCCATGGAAAGGAGTTACGAGATTTGGAAAGAGAAGAAAGCTCAATCGTCGATTCATTGGCCCATTTTTAATTCTCGAGCGAGTGGGAACTATGGCCTATAGACTCGCCTTACCGCCAAGTATGTCTCGTGTTCATAATGTTTTTCACATATATATGTTACGTAAATATGTGAAAGACCCGAACCACATTATTGAGTTAGAACCAGACGAGATAGAGGAAGATTTAACGTATGAAGAGTTACCTGTTAAAATCTTGGATAAGAAGGATCATATTCTACGCTCCAAGGTTATACCTCAAGTCAAAGTTTTGTGGAGAAACCACGATGTGGAGGAAATGACTTGGGAGTTAGAATCTGAGATGAAGTCAAGGTATCCTCATCTCTTCGACATACTAGGTATGTACCCTAATTTTGAGGATGAAATTTCATAAGAAGGGAGGTTGTAAGGACCCCAACTTTTATGAATAAAGAATAATTTTCTCGAATTATATTTTTGAATATTATGGTGTTGATTTGATATAATGTTATAGTTGTGGGTAATATTTATAAATTTTGCAAAAGTCACGCAAGTTGTTATATAATATTCGATTGGGTGGGAATATTCGTTTTAACAGGGGAATATTCGTACTTACGGCAAGACAATCATTGGTGGACCCCACAACGGAATTATCAATGATTGAGAAAACGACAAAAATACTTTATGAAAATAACGGCGGAAAGTTTTATCGTTAAGCTGTTGAAACACCCGATGTTAAAAAATCTTTATGTCTGGCGTAGTTTGCACAAAGAGCACACGATATTGATTATTGATGCTTACGTGAGAAGTCACTCAGTTATACTCAATTATTACTACAGTAATTGATGCATTATATATCTCATATTATTGATTCAATTATTGTTACAGTATCATCTGCATAATATGATATATTATTAAATCAATAATTGAGACGACAAAGTTGTTCATATTATTATTTACAATATTGACAATGTCTAGAAGTTCTGTCAAGGAGAGGTTTGGTCACCTAATTGCGCGCCAATAAGGAGAAATCCTTATCGGAAAGCCCCCTCTTTCCTGGGAATGACCTGGTTGTTAAATATTGTGAATTATAATATTAATGATGAATAAGTTTGTGTTGATTAAAGATTAATTTTATAGTTCCATTGTGTTGGATTTATTTGTGTTAGTATAATTGATGTCTGGAGGATATATTGTTCAATCGGGTATTCGGGACACTTTTCGTGTCGGAGTACTATTCATGAGTTATTATTCATGAGTTACTATTCACGAGTTACTATTCACAGAGTACTATTCACCCGTAAAATATATTTCTTTTCGGTCCAAATTATTTTTGGGTACAATATTATTCCATAAGGAAATGTGCTACTTTTTCAGACCGTTGGTTGAAGATATAATAGTAAATCAATATGGACTGCTGGTGGATAGTTATAATAGTAAATCATTATGGATCGCTGGTTTAAAGTTTTAATAGTAAATGAGTATGGACCGTTGTTTTAAGTTTTAATAGTAAACCAATATGGATCGTCCGTTTAAAAGTAAATCAATCTGGACCGTTCATGAATTAGTTACTATTCAGTCCATTTTCCTATAAATAGAAGCTCATTCCTTCATTATTTCTTACGAATTCACTAAAACTCTAGAGAGAGAAACTATAGAGAGGAAAACTATAGAGAGAAAGAAGAAAAGTATTTTGTTACTTCACTTTTCCAATATCCAGTTTCTTCTAAGGTAGGGAATATTATTTGTTGTGCCGTAAAGGGTATTATTTCTTTTGTATTCATGAAGAGAACTTACATTATTCCATTATTTATTATTACATTGGAATAACTTTGTATACGTGGACTGGTTCCAGTCTTTATTATTACATTGGAATATCCTGCTCATGCATGCGTTTTCTATTTGGACTGGTTCATCTTTATTATTCATTGGAATATCCCATCTATACGCTTTTTCTGTGGGACTGGTTCCGTCTTTATTATTACATTGGAATATCCTATACATGCGTTTTACATGGGACTGGTTCGATCTTTATTATTACGTTGAATATCTATATACATGCGTTTTTACGTGGGACGGTTCCATTCTTTATTATTACGTTAGAATATACCGTCTACATGTTTTTCTGTGCCGGACTGGTTCCGTTATTTATTATTCGTTGAAATAACTTGCTGTGCGGTCTATCGCATGCATGGTGATTTCTTTTGTTATTCCATTCTTTATTATACTCAGTTGGTTAAAACTTTGACTTCTATACTCCATGAAATTAGTGGAATATCCTTGATATTTGCGCTTCATCCAGTATCTTTTCATGGAAATATTCTTCTGAGCATTCTTGAATTTTACTATACAAAGCAGTATCATGTTGACAATTTGGACATTATCAGTTCCTCGAGAAATTAATTCTTGAACTTGTTTTATTGAATTCATATATCATTGTCATCATCCTCATGTTTATATTTTGTTGAAAGTCATCTGTGGCCTGTAGTGCATAGATGGACTTGATTATGACCGAGGATTATTGATTGTAATCATGGTAGTAATGTTACAAATGATGTGGTAAAAGTCCTCATTGGCCCGTAGTGCATGGATAATTTGTGGTCGTGATACTAAAGAATATCCTTGGCCGTAGTGCAGGGGTGATTCGATGATTTGGATTATTTATTAAGCTGAGTCCCAGCGATAATAGTGATGAAAAACCCTTTTAAATCATAGAAGATAGTAGATTTTATTCTCTACTTGACTCTTCTAATGGATTGCTTGTTCCGCTGCAGTTAAACTTGATATTTATTATATTTTATCAGTTTAACATTGTTGAAGGATAACGATAAATTATTCTGCATTATCTTAGTCATAATATTTCTTACTGGGCTAGTTGAGCTCACCCTTTTGCTTTCATTGTTCTCTTTAGGAAATGAGAACGTAGCAGAGACTAGTCGGGGAACAGAGTGATGGTCCTAGATGGTGCATTAGTAGTCCTCACTATTCTGTGAAATAGTGTGATAATAATTGTAATGAGAACTCATTTTGAGTTTTTATACTCTCTAGTAGACAATATTTGTATTCAAACTAACAAGTTATGTTTTGTCGTATTGTACACGACGGTTGTATAATTAAGTTGTATTTGAATTCAGTACCTTGTATGTGGCAACTTAAGATGGATGATGTATACCTGTTTTGGGGGAGTCACAAATATGGCTTATAGTTTAGGATAATAAATTATATTTAAACCTAATATCTATTACATATCTATTCAAATAAAATCCCAAGTCTTTACAACCTTAAATAAACTAAAACTTTAACTTAGCGTTTATCGCTACATTACATCATATGCGGAAATATAACTTATTACATAAATAACTCTCATCATTTCATCTTAGACTTTCCCTTGTCCTTGCCCGAGCCCTCAACGTTATCAGCCTTAACTGAAAGGTTTAAACAAGAATGAGCACAAATTACACAGCAAGTATATAAAGTAGTTTGAGAACAAACATCAGAAGTAAAAGCATTAGTATGAATATTTCCCAACAGTTAAAATAATTATCAAGAGATAAACATAAATATCGAGATAAGAGTTCTGGAATTCTCAATAGCATACTAAGGGGTGTTAGATACCCTGAATATTATTTTGTTTCATCAAAAACCATCAGACGGTTTAACAATCAAATAGATTATAAACAGTACTCCTGGTGATCAACCTATCGTACCCTACATTGTGCACAAGTATAAAATTTAACTGCATAAGCATAATTGGTACTATATGCCCGACATCTGTTTACCCGATTATTCGGGTTGTTCATCTTAGTATTCATGCGGGACCGCACCAAAGCAATTTGGATTGGTAAACATTAAATAGCTTCAAAGGATTTGAATTATTCAAAGGTTATACCACTTATCATCAATAGAATCTAGCCGAAACAAAAATCCAGAAAGCATACTTGGAAACAGTTCGTTAAAGAAATAGAACTTTAAAGTATAACAGTAGTAATAATAACTGAGTAATCATAAATAAAGTTTGCAAAGAAATTGCTGTTATATAGCTTTACGACAAAGGAACTTGTACGAAAAAGTTAATAGCACAAGTCCGTTACTAACCCTCACTACAATAACAATGAGTAAGGATTGAATAATTGCTCAATAGAACTTAGGGTTAGGAAACTTGCCTGATACGTCTTCTACAATTTACCACTATCTACTAGCCCTTCACGTAACCTATTCACATGTGTCACGTTAAGCAATTAGGTTCTCGAACCCCACTTCGAAGTGTAATGGTTCCCTTTTATTTTAATAAGATGATTAAACTCGCATGTATTCAAATACAATTCAATTACATAACATGTTGCTTCGTATAGGCCACGTGGTTCAATAAAAGAATCCGGGAAACTTAAATTTCTGACATTTTTCAGACCCAAACCTCCATAAAAAATCTGTATAAAACATGCTTAAGGGTCTCAAGTCGAAAAATCTTATTTTCCATATTTTTTGACATCACATATTTAATTAAACTCATTTATCCATATAACATCATTTATATGAAAAATACCAAATCAGTCCCAAAAATATTTATTTTCTGGGATTTTGTAGAATATAGTCCCACATTGAACATATATTTTTCTCGGAATTTTTAAAATCCATCTACTATTTTTAAATAGTCCATAATAGACAAATATTCTCAGATTTTTCATAAATCGAGATTAGCTCCAAAAATTTTGAAAATTTCAAGGTTACCTCCTATTATATACATGTACTTCTAGTAAACATTTTGTAATATTTGGGCTTATACACAGAGAGTTATTCGGGTATCTTTTCAAATAGTGCCCTTAGCCGTAAAATTCACAACTCTCAAACCGTATGGCCAAAACTTCTCAAATTTTTATAGGACCTTCATATCGTCTTATATTAACACTCCAAATTTTTAAAGAATTTTTAAAGAACAAAAGGTGGACGAAAATATCCCCGAGACAGACTGATCCAAAATAATCCCAAGAAAGACATCAAATTTTCGTTTCTTGCAGCCACTTTTGCTATTTTATTCCCACTAATCTACAGATGTCATGAACATGATATTTGGACACAATAAACTTCATACAACATGGTATCAAAAATATGACATTCATGAAATTAACACTGTAACGACCGAGAAATTTGGATCCGTTTTAAAATACTTTTATAATGAATAAAATAATATTATTTGTTATTATTATGTGTTAGTAAGATGAATGTCGTTCTATAACCTAGAAACGTCGGAATGTCGAAGTATTTTAACTACGTGAAGGAATTAAAGTGTTTGAATTTCCAAGACGAAAATAAAAGTTTTTCGAGAAATTTTTCGAAAAACACTATTCATCGTTTTCCGCTCGGGAATTATTTTTGAACTTCCGAGAAATACATAACGTTATAATATCAAGGTGAGATGGATTATGTAATAATAATCTAAGTATGGAAAACGTAATATTTCGCATGTGGACTTAATTTGAGAACGTTAGGAAAATCAAGTATTAAGAATTTAATGAGCGTATGATACGTATGTATTGTGCAATGTAGTGTATACGAGTATGATACGAAGTATTATACTAGTATATGGGAATGATGGTATTCTATATATTATGATTTTGTATACGAGTTAAAATATAAGAATTTTTCGTATAGTATATGTTATAAGACTTTTAGTTAAATGGAATGGACTAGTAAGATTGTGTAAACAATTGAATAGTCCAATAAACATTAAGGTGCAAGACCAAGTGGTTGTTAATGTGAAGTCCAAATTAATTAAAGACAAGCCCAAAGTATAAGCTAAACTAATTAACACTAAGCCCAATTAATGATCCAATGGGTAAAGCATGATCCATGGGGCAACCCATGGGTGATCTTGGTGACCAAGGGTTTGATGTCGTGGCCAAGTAAAGTGTGTGGTTAGCAAGTTTACTTAGGGCTTAAGTAGTGAATACTAAGGAGGTTACAAAGGCGGTGGGATTGACTTAATGTCTATTTTGCCATAACTTTAGAAAGCCTATAAAAATATAAAGCCTTGTATTCATTATTTAGTTGTTCAATTTTATCCAACAAACTTCCCTTTACAAAGAAACTTAATTGGTAGAGAGAATAAGCACTTATAAGCCAAACTTCCATATTTGTTTCAAGAAGAAGAAGAAGAACTAGTTCATCAAGGGTAAGACTCTTGTCCTATATTCTTCCATCTCTTCCATAATAGCTTGATAGTGAAGTGATGGTCTTGTATGATAAGAAATCATAAGAAGGGATAAGTTAACGACTTAAGTATTAATGAGCCAGGAATAAGCACTTTGTCCATGAATAAGCTATGAACTAAAGAAGAACTTGAAAGACTTATATCATGTCTATATGAATGAAAAATAGTATGATAATAAGATGTAGAAATGATGGTTAGAAGACTTTAACTATCACAGGCTATGAGAAACAAAGTTATATGTAAATTATACTTTGATAAGTAAATAAGTTCATGAAGAACATGTAATGACTTAATTAACAAGAAAATAAGTTGTTGTAATATGTAGGTTGAGATGTCTAGTTAATGAATTGAATCCATTAGGAATGATGAACAAATCGTTAGTAACCACCAGCACTTGGCGCAGCGGTTAAGGATTGATTGGGGGCGAGCCCTAAACCCGGACGTCTTCAGTTCGATCCCTGCTAGCAACATTTGTTAAACTCAGAAATGGGCGTGATGGCCACGGGTCGCACGTTTCAGGGCGGAGCCGAGCCTGTGCGTAAGCCTGGTTCGGGGTGGGGAGATTAGTCCGACTGCGGTCGGGAAACTCCACATTATCAAAAAAAAATAAAAATCGTTAGTAATGAATTTTTGCCGGAATTCACACGATTGGACGATAATCGTTGAATTCGTGAAATTCTCGGAATGGAAGTTGGATTTTGTGTTTGAACTCGGAAATGTTAGTTGTTGATGGAGACAAGTCTTATTTGGCATTATAGAGTTTCGGACTCGAAAATGACCGAATTCCAACTTAGAACGAAGAAACGAGCATTGAACGTTCACGAATGTTTATCGTTTTCGTTAAAAATGGACTAATAGGTGAATTTTTAGTTAACAAAATCAAATAGATAAAATTCTTGCAAGAACATGTAGAGTATGTAATTTGTGAACTATAGGCTCTTGAACGAGCCAATTCAGACTTATAACGAAGAAGTTACAAGTCCGGGAATCTCACAAATTTAAAAATATGTCAAAATTGTCTGAAGCACAGAGTCCACGCCGTAGCGCAACTCAAGGCAGAATGGCCCGCGCCGCAGCGCCGAGTGTCACCGGGTGAAGCTGTAATCTACTAGAGAGTTGCGCGTTAACGACCCATAATGAAGGACTCAGCGCACAGTGCCGAGTCGATCTCTTTCGCTTAGGGCATGGAGCGCAGTTGTTGTGTCTGAGAGAAGAAATAATCGATCTTGCATGATGCCAACCTTAAATTTTAGACAATGAAGAATGTTTATATGTGGAGCATGAATAGTAAATTATGAACAATTAACTAAGGATCTTAATGTAACATTGTTAAGACATATTTGAAACCTTAAGTATGATCACTTAGGGTTGAAGTAACTCAATTTCATATGAACGTAAGAATGACGTAACGGAAAGCCGGAACCAATAATAACAAATCTAATACGTAATTAAATTGAGAAGAAGGGAAAGATTCTTTAGGAACCATGTATGTTATTCATGACCTAATGTGTTATGTGATGTTATCATCTACTGTAGAGACCTTAAAGACTTAAAGTGCACGTGTTATAACTGTAGCAGACGCTAAAGGCAAGTGTTCTACCCTTGTTCCAGTTCAATCTGGAGAAGCTTTGTGATTCATGTATTCTTACACGTGAGTTAATGTCTGATGAAGTCAACGCTCATCTCTTTCGGCTAGACTTACGATATGTTGGATTTCTTATAATCTATCAAAGTATTGTCAATGATTTATCAAACTAATATTGGTGTGGTTTTCAAATGAAGTCTGAGTATGCTAAAAAGTTTTGTCGTCAAACGACAAGCACGTGAGGTTGCCACAACTTAAACGTACACACGTTTAATGAATGTAGTGTTGATCAACATAGAGTACTATAGGCTGATCACCTAGACGTGCTCGTAAGCTATGTCGGACTTACAAACTTCGTGCCGTGATGTCCTTTTCAAAAACTTATGAAATGCTCATGGTCTTAGACCGGAATTGATGTTTTACTGAATATTGTTATTGTAAAACGTTTTGAAGGAAAAGAAGTGCTATTTTGAATTATTGATAGTACTTCGTAACTATTGTTCAGTTATTGAACATATATGATTCCTATGTTTCAAGCATGTTGTTTTATTAGAATTGTTGTACTTGCTGAGCTAGTTAGGCTCACTCTTGCTTGAACCATATGAATGCAGCTAAGATCGAACGGACCAACGGATCCAACAAGGATAAAGGGAAGGCTAAGGCGAACCTGTAGATTAATTATGTAATAGTATAGGTTTGTAATGATAATATTTGATATTATGACAAGAACAATTGTAACAGTTATAAAGAACCCGGGAGAATGTTAATATCATTTTGAATATATATAAGACATATTCGTTCTTTTGAGGCTTTTCAATTGAATGTTTGTGTGAACTGTAGCAGCGTGTCGCACCATCTGTCGGGTTAGAAGTTACCCAGATTTGGGGGCGTCACAGGTTGGTATCAAAGCATTAGGTTATAAAACTTAAGGGGGGATTTAAACCTTAATTCATAACTTTAAGAAAAGTTAAAGAAATAAAAGATGGAAAGTAACATTATAAAAATGCATTATATATGTTATGTGTTTTTATTATCCTACTAACGTGTACTAATCAAACTTATTTGTGTTATTGTAGATGTCAGGAGAAAATAGAGACGTATAGGTAGTCAGTGAAGGATCGGTTAATCAGATAGAGATTATACCGAACCCCATAGCGGTAGAGCCCGAAGTTGTATTGGTTGAGTCTGGAGACTCAGAGAACTTAGACCTTATGTCCGTGTTCGACGGCATGCTAGAAGAAGAGGTAGAGGTAGTGTCCTTCAACCTTGGAATGATGATTGGGCTATAGCAGGCTGCAGCTTAGAATGCTGTTATGGGGCACAACTGATATAACGAGGTCTTGCTTGGTTGTACTGATTGGGCTATAGCTTCTGCTCCCTTTCCTGCTCTGTTGCTTGCTATGTATCTATTTACTGTCTGGTTGTTTCTGTTGCTTTGGTCTTGAGTCGTTGTTACTGCAACACTGTGCTCTGCTATATACTGTGATTTACTGCTGCTGTAGATTTGTGAATGTGCATTGTTGCTGGTCTTGAATGTTGCTGGTGCTATTTTCTGTTTCTGCTTGTAACTGGTTTACCTAAACACTGCTGTTGTTTGGGCGTTGGGGAGTTGCACTGTTGTTGCTGCTTAGCTTTGCTGGCATTGCTTCGGTTGTGCGGCTTGTGTTGGATGGTGTGGCATGCTTTGGGCGATCTAGTGCTTGGGTTTGGGCTTAAGATGGGGCTGAGGCTGCTTTGCAATTGAGTGGTGGTTTTTTGTACCGCAATTTATTCGAGTTATCTCATTGTTAATAGAACACCGCTAAGGACTATCTTCATGGGCCTTCTTTGAAGTTGATCATTGAGTGGTTTCTCTGCCTTTGGGCAAATTTTCATGCAGTAGGGTGTCGCTGCAAGTGGTTTATGGTATGTTGTGCTGTAGTGGAGTCTTCTCAAATTGGGGTCGAGGTCTCTGATGCTCTTTGATCTGTCTTCCTTTGTTGCTTGTAACCTTCCCTTGGATATCTGATCTGGGGCGAGTCTGCTGCACTAAGGTGGATCTTGGGCTGCTCTTGAGCGTTCGGATCTTCTGCTAGGCTATTTCTGCTGGATCTTGGGCTGGGATTTGTTGTTGCTAGTGTTCTTGCACGTTGTCTGTAATTCTTGCTCTATTAACAGTTTGTTGGGCTTTGTTCTTTTTCTGGTAGTTAGTGTTCTTGTCACTTCTTGTTGGGCTGATGGCCTTATATTCTTTTAGTTTAACATCATAGGGCTTGTCTTATGATGTCAGTGCTATTCTCTGATTGGGGTTTCCCATGAGGCTTGTAATCTTTTTTTATTTTAATTCAGTTTAAATTTAGCAAAAAAAAAACCTAGTAGCGATATCAGCAGAGATGGCTTTGGAGGAGTCAATGATGTCACTTTTTATATCAGTGTTGGATAGAAACATCCATTATTGTCAGGAGGTTAAGGAGCTAAAAGTAGAGCTCTAGGTTGTCTTAGAGGATACGACAGACGTGGAGTCCATGTGGGAGCAGGAGCACGATGAGAGAGTTTTGGCCAAGGACAAGGTCCATGAGCTAAAACAGGAGGTCTTTGAGCTCAGGGGGGAGCTAAAGACCAAAAACAAAAGATAGGGAGAATGTCCTATATTCATAGGAGTTCTCATGCGGAATTCCAGTAGCAGGTAGCTGGTTATCCCATAGAGGCAGGGCAGACGCGGAATACTATCAGCCGTGATATTATTTTCGGTCTCGCCAAGGCAGATTTTGATAATGCCTTGAGGTAGATGTGATCTAATAGTAGATAGAGTAGTTTAGATTGTAAATATTGTGTATCTAGTAGTGACGTAAAACCCTCTTTTGTATATCAAAGGGTAGTCTTTTGTAAATCCCAATTTTTGGAAAGCAATTGCGGGAAAGTAATGTAATCAGCTTAGGCTGTGTAATGTAATCGATGTAGTATTATACTACAATGAATGAATCAATATAAGCCTTTTTCGGAACATGTTGAGTAATGAATGTTTAAGTTATTGTTTAAAATTGAATAATAACTAACAGGAAATGAATAATAATGAAAATGTGTTGTTTATTGTAACAGCAAAATGCCACCAAGAAGAGTACCACGTAATCAAGGCACCAATGTAAATCAACCGGAGGGAGGTTCGGTTAACCCCATGCAGCAGTTTGTAAATCTTTTTACATCAACGTTTAATAGAACTGGGGCTAATATCCCCATAAATCCTGGTGTAGTACGAGCTACTACTTTTAAGGATTTTAAGAGTCCGCCGGAGTTCAAAGGAACTACGGGCCCTATCGAAGCCCAAACGTGGGTGAAGGAAATCGAGAAGGAATTTGTCATAGAAAATGTCGATGAGTGCCAAAAGGTTGCCTTCGCAACCTATATGATGAAAGGAGAGGCCAACTTTTGGTGGGAGGCCAATCAGGCTAGGGCTGGGATAGAAATTCTAACGTGGGTGAGGTTCAAGGAGATATTCTTCGAGAACTACTTTCCCATGAGCATGCAAGGAAGGATGGAGATGCGGTTTCTGGACTTGAAACAAGGGGACATGACGGTTCCCCAATACACCGCCAAGTTTAATGAACTGGCGAGGTTCGCTCCACACCAAGTGGACACCAAGGTTAGGAAGGCGTGACGGTTCGAGCAAGGCTTGGAACCCTAGCTCTATAACCGTATTTCTGTGTTCCAAAGTACATCATTTGGGACCATTTTAGAGAAGGCTATAATCGTCGAAGGTGGTAGTGAGGCGTTGAGCCAGTACCACAAAGATAAGAAGAATAAGGGGAAAGTGGATGGGGGAGTGAAGATTGAGGAAGCCAGCGGGAGTGGCGAAGGGTATAAACGGAAGGTGGTTAACTCTGGGAATACCAGAGTGAAGCAAGGAGACCCGAAGAGGAGGATGGAGGCCTGTAAAACCTATGGGAAGACTCACTTAGGAGTCTGTCTCAAGGGGAAGGCCGTATGCTACAATTGTGGACATGAGGGGCACATTGCGCTTAACTGTCCAAGTCCAAAGAAGAATCATGGATGCTTTGTGTGTGGGTTAACTGACCACATGGCAAAGAACTGCCCAAAGAAGGGTACAGACGGGAACAAGGGCGCCAATAGCGGTAAGTTAGCTATTGGTGGTCCATCACAGCTGGGTAGGCCGATGGCTCGTACCTTTAACATGACAGTCCAGGATGCTATGGCATCGGGGGACGTAGTCGCAGGTATTAAGGTAGCAAACAAAGAGATAATTCCTGTTGAAGATATTCATAAGAGTTATTGCATAAACATACGAGGTTGTAAATTATCGGTAGATTTGATATCGATAAAGCTATGAGAATTCGACGTAATTCTCGGGATGGATTGGTTGGTTAACCATGGGGTAATTATTGATTGTCAAAAGAAAAGTGTAAATATTAAAACGTTAAGACAACCTCATGTAATATTTTACGGTAATAAATCGCCGGGACATTCGTGTTGTCTTACCATAACACAAACTAGGAAACTATTGAAGAAGGGGTGTGTAGGTTATCTATGCCAGGTTGTTGATACCCAGAGAGTGGGAGCGACCATGGAACAAATATCAATACTGAGTGAATTCATGGATGTATTTCTAAGTGAGTTGCCGGGTCTTCCGCTGGATAAGGAGACCGAGTTCATAATAGACATTGTGCCAGGAGCGGCACCAGTTTCCAGGGCACCGTATCCAATGGCGCTTGTAGAGATGAAGGAGTTGATGGTGCATTACAAGAACCGTTGGACAGGAAGTACATTCAACCGAGTGTTTTGCCGTGGGGAGCACCGGTACTATTTGTCAAGAAGAAGGATGTATCGTTAAGACTTTGTATTGACTACAAAGAGTTGAACAAGTTAACGATAAAGAATAAGTACCCATTTCCCAGGTTCGAATAAGTTAACGATAACGATAAAGAGTTGAACAAGTTGACCATGAGGGGATTTCAGTAGATCCAGCGAAGGTGGAAGCCGTGATGAATTGGGAACAACCGAAAACGCCGACTAAGGTGCGTAGTTTCCTAGGGTTAGCAGGATACTGTCGGAGATTCATTCAAAATTTTTTGAAGATAGCTACTCCGTTGGCTAACTTGACAAGAAAGACGGTGAAATACACGAGGACTGAGAACTGCGAGGACAGTTTTCAAGAACTGAAGAAGAGGTTAAGTGAAGCGCCTATTTTGTCATTACCCGATGACACATGAAATTTTGTAGTTTATAGCGATGCTTCGCATAGAGGAATTGGTTGCGTGCTCATGCAGCATGACAAGGTCATTGCGTATGCATCAAGGCAGTTGAAGGATTATGAGAAAGTTTACCCTACTCATGATCTGGAACTGGTCGCAGTAGTGTTTGCCTTAAAGATATGGCGACATTATCTTTACGGGAAAAAATGTGAGATATACATGGACCAAAAGAGTCTAAAATATATCTTGACATAGAAGGAGTTGAATATGAGGCAGAGGAGATGGTTGGAGTTGATAAAGGATTACGACTGTGATATCATGTATCACCCTAGAAAAGCCAATGTAGTTGTCGATGCCTTAAGTAGAATGGGTCGGGAGAAGTTGTCTATGTTAACGACTCAAACTGAGTTAATAACAGAGATGGCTGGGATGGAGTTAGAGGTGAAATTACTGAGTGAATCGGAATAGAGACTGTTTGCGACAGAGATGCAATCTACCATCGTAGAGAGAGTTAAGGAGGTGCAGCTCAAAATTGATGAGTGTGAATAGATGAAGAAGCGGTTAACCAATGAAAAAGATATTAAATATAGTCTTGATAATGAGGGATTATTAATATTTAAAGGAAGAATTTGGGTTCCAAATGAGACAGAATTAAAGGAGCAAGTTTTACAAGAAGCTCACAGTTCGAGGTACTCGATTCATCCTGGTAGCACTAAGATGTATCAAGACCTTCGATAGAGTTTTTAGTGGCCGAACATGAAAAGAGAAATAGCCGAGTATGTGAGTAGGTGCTTGATTTGTCAGAAAGTTAAGGCCGAACATCAACGACCAAGTGGCTTGTTACAGTCATTGGAGATTCTGGAGTGGAAGTGGGAGCATATCACGATGGACTTTAAGGTGGGACTTTCGACTACTCAGAAGGGGTATAATGCGATTTGGGTAATAGTAGACCGGTTGACAAAGTCGGCTCACTTTTTGCCAATTAGGGTTAAGTATAACTAAGACCAGTTAGCTAAACTTTATGTTAAGGAAGTTATTTCTAGACATGGAGTACCGTTTCGATTGTGTCAGATCGTGATCCGCAATTCTTTTTTTTTTGTTGCTAAATTTAGACTTAAATAAATAAATGGGGGATTACATACCGCATGGGAGAAACCAAAACAGAAATAGCAAAGACATCATAGGACATGTCCTATGATGTGAAGACTATGATGAAGATACTATAAGAGATTTCAGGTTACAGTACATATCATAAAATTTTTCAAGACGCCCGAACGCGGAACTTTCGAAACCAGCTACCACTACGACGACCCACTCGTGGCCGAAGACCCATTTTAAAGACCCATGCTACGAAGCCCCACACTACGAGTTCCTCCTTTGCCGAGCCCCTCAATGCCGAAGTCCAAATCTCATAAGAGATCCTCTGCAAGGAGCGAAACCAACCCAAACGAAGCCAAACTCCCCTCTACGAAGGATCCACTCTACAAAACCTCCTATAAGGCGAAGTCCCACACTACGAATCCCTCTCAAGGCCAAAACCCCACTCTACGAATGGATCCACTCTACGAAGACCCATCTCTTAGCCCTCACTCTACGAAGACCCCCTCAGCCAAATCTCCACTCTACGAAGCCCCCCACTCTACGAGCCCCCACTCTACGAAGCCTCGCTCTATGGAATCCCTTTGTAGAATCCACTCGACGAACCCTCGCTCCAGCAGCTCGCACTCTACGAAGACCCCTCCAAGCCAAAACCTTTCTACGCATCCCCCCACTCTACGAGCCCCCACTCTACGACTATGAAGGCCCTTTGTGGAAACCACTCTACGAACCCCCAGACTCCATTCTACGAATCCTTCCCAACTCTTCATCAACCAAAGGCAGACAGAACCCCTGTGGCTTTTGATCCTTTGCAGCTGATCCAAACAGCACCCCAGATGCCCAATAGCAGATAGAGTCCATGTGCCTAAGGCACTCCACATGGCGGTTTCCATCCCCACCGAAACAATCTACCCAGCAACCACTTATAAAATAAGATGTTGAAAACATGATCTGGACTTTAATTTCTGAAATCTAGCATTTGTGTGAAGACCACACTTGATTAAATGAATAATATCACGAAAAATAGTCCTAGCAGGGGTGAGTTTTTCAGAGAAAAGCCTAGCATTTCGTTCATTCCATATCCGATAGACCACAGAAGCGAACCCAAAAGTCAACAGGCTATGGTGGAAATTTTTGCAAGACCAATGAATGATAAAACCAGTAATAGTAGACCAATTTCTACTTAACCCACGCCAACCGCAAAAGCGAAGGACAACAACAAGAATCTGAAAAGAGAAAGGACATTCAAAAAACAGGTGGTTGAAAGTTTCATTTTTATTTGAACAAAGCACACATGTGGGGTTTATATCAAGCCCAAATTGCAAGAGACGATCCGACGTTCTTAGTCCCTTATGGAAAGCAAGCCAGAGGATGAAAGAGAGACGGGGATGGACCCTTTTATGCCAAACTAATTTGTGCCAAACCATAATCAACCCCTCCCCTGCCGAATAGAGTTCCAAATAGTGGTTGCCCTCACATCCTTTGCCCTAGTACCATCCCATAGTATGCCATCATTCTTTCCAGAATTGCAAGATCTGGTTAAAAGATCCACGGAAGGCAATAACATCCTGATGATTTGATACAGGGAGAAGCCATCCAGAATTTTGAACAATACTATCCACACAAGCATTTGGACCAAGCCCAGAGTTGACAATCAAGGATGAGTGAATTGAGGTAGCCAAAGGGGATTGCCCAAGCCAAGGATCAAACCAGAGGCTTGTCTTAGCACCATTCCCAATGTCAAAGGATATGTATCTACGCGCTAGATCCCTACACTGAAGGACTTTCCTCCAGATCCAAGAGCTATCATTTGGTGTGGGGATAATCCAGAAGAATTTACTCTTAAGATGAATAACATGCACCCACCTAGCTCAAATAGAGGAGGAGTAAGGGTCCACCACTTTCCAAAGGTGCATCATAATAAGCGATTTATTCCAATCGATTGTGTCAGATCGTTATCCGCAATTCACATCGAACTTTTGGAGGAGTCTGCAAGAACAGTTGGGGATACAGTTAAAGTTGAGTACGACATATCATCCACAAACCGATGGACAGAGCGAGAGGACAATTTAGACGTTAGAAGATATGTTGAGATCTTGCGTTATGGATTTCAAGGGTAGTTGGGATGATCATCTACCATTAGTAGAGTTTGCGTATAACAATAGTTATCAGGCAAGCATAGGTATGCCGCCTTATGAAGCTTTATATAGAAGGAAGTGTCGAACACCGTTGTGTTGGAATGAAGTGGGAGAACGCAGAATGCTAGGACCAGAATTGGTGTAGCAAACAGCGGATGTAGTGAAGTTGATACGAATGCGTCTCGTAGCAGCTCAAGACAGATAGAAGAAGTACGCAGACTTACATCAAGAAATTAGGGAGTTTGAGGTAGGCTCGTATGTATTTTTAAAGGTATCTCCCTGGAAAGGAAAGATACGCTTTGGAAAGAAGGGGAAGTTAAGTCCAAGGTTTATAGGACATTTCAAAGTGTTAAAATGGGTAGGCGAGGTAGCTTATATGATAGCATTACCTCCAGACTTAGAACGAATACATAACGTATTTTATGAATCTGTGTTACGTCCTTACAAACCAGACTATAAACATGTAATAGAGTTTGAGCCTTTCAGATCGAGAAGGACTTAACGTACGAAGAGATGCCGATTCAAATCATTGATAAAAAAGAGCAAGTTCTGCGAAACAAGGTTGTGACGAACGAGATTTTGTAATTTATTTTAATATTTATTGAATTAAATAAATATTTTTTGATGAGTTAATTATTAGATTAAATAATTAATTGATGCAATTGAGGTAGATTAATTTAATTATATGTGTTACATTTATTAAATTAATGTGGAGAATAATTATTATTCAAGTATGTAATTAATTGAGCTTATTGAATTAAATGAAATATTTAATTAAGCATGATGTTATTTTAATTAAATTAATTATTAATGAGAAAGTTAATAATTTGACATTATTAATTAATGAGAAAATTAAATATATGACTATGTGAATTTATGGGAAGTTATTTTATTTAAATTAAATAAGATATTTGAATTGGGCGTGACATGATTTAAACTATATTATAAAGCTTTTATTAAATTAAATGACTTTGAATCAATTAAGGGTTGTCAAACAAGGCCCTAGTAGTGGTTGGATGCAGTTACCCATGACTGGGATAACTGACCACTTCTGCGTTAGTTCTTCTCTTTTAATTCAGACGTCTTCTTTTTATTATTATTATTCTAATTCTAGAAAACATAACAGAGAGAATTCAGAGAGAAAAGTTAAGAATTTTGAGTGTGTGATTGAAGAAGAGTTTGAGAAGAGTTTCAATTCATCTCCTACATTACACTCTACGCTCTGAGTAATTTCTCCAAACCCAATTTCTAATTCACGTCATTAGTTTTTATAAAAATGGCTTTCATACATTTTGTAAAATCTCTGTAATTGAGAAAAGGTTTGATTATTAGTTTATATATGGGTTAAGATGTATCAAACCGTATTTGATTATATATATATTATGTGAATTATCATGTCATCAGTTTCATAATACTATGAATTGCTATTTCAAAAATTTACAGAGTATGGGTTTTGGACTTATGGCCTTATACGTGTTATTTCATGTGTTGATCGTATATTATCCCTAAATTTTGCACGTGTATGTTGTTATGCATGTTGATACGAAGAGACTAAAGTTTTAATAAACGGAGTCGGTGTTATAACGAATCCGTAGTGACAAATTTTCATGTTCTATTTTCAAAACCTTCAAGAACATCAAGAACAATATAATTTGCATAATTTAATTATGTGATTATGTGTTTTAAATGGTTAAAGTCATTATATAAATGTTGGGTTATGTTTATGCATGAATTACACCATATGAGGATGTCTAATTTCGAGTAGAAAATAAGAAATTGGCATGTTCTGCGATTTTCATGAATCGCCATTTCTCAGAATCTCTATGCGCCACGTCGCAGTCACGGCCACCGCTTATTTCCGTTCAGCAATACATAATATCTCGAGCCAGCAATACCACGACGCCAAGAAGGTTAAGAGTCCGTCATAGCCATCATCGTCTTAAACAAGAAAGACTAGTAATAACGAATATGTATAATACCACTCTCCGAAAAGTTCGTAAATGAGATTTTTAAATTGATTAAGTCTAACAATGTGTTAGTAAATTAATGTAATGAACATGTAAACATGTTAGAAGTATAATGAGATGTAAATTAGATGTTTAACATGTAAATAACATAATTACATGTGGATTGAGTTATTGAATACATAATTAGTTTAATATTCATGAAGTACAAATTATGTGACAATGTGATAATTTGACTAAGTATAGTCATAACCAAAGTCTAGACAAAAGAATGATCATTGATGATTAGTTAAGTTATAATTAACTGGTATTGTGAATGTGAATGGTATGTAGGATTTAAATTCAAAGAACGTGCTTAGTTAAAGTGTAATCTACGTACGAGGCAAGTTTCCTAACCATACTTGTCATTATTGTTCAAGTTTATTATTTACCTCGAGTAAATTATCATTACTATTATTCATGTTCAAATGTTATATTAAAGATTGATTATCTTTTCAAAGCATGATTTAGTTATACAATAATTGTCCTATTGTATACTTCCTGAGATTATTATTCAATTTGAATATCATTATTATTGAACCTTATTAGACTAGCGAACCCTTATTGATTCGACTAGTCCATAGTTGATGAGCGTTCTAAATTTCAGAACCCTTGATGAATTATCCAAACCAAACTTCCTTTGGTGCGGACTCGAATGTCAAACTGAGATGAACAACCCTGCAAAGGGATTTTCTTATGCGTTAGCGTTAAGATATTGTGCATAGTATGGTACGAAGGGCTGATCCCCTAAGTACGAGTAGAAAGGTCCATAGTCTTATGACTGTTAAAGGTTTCAAGTATAACCCTTGATAACCTAGGACATAGTTCAAGGTCTTATGACCCTCAGAATTTTTTTGATTCTTGTTATTCATTCTTGATTCAAAAGTTGAGCTTTCATTCAGATGTCTTTGATTTATTCGCATGTTATTATACTGTTATTTCATTATTATACTTGTGGGCAATAGTGCTCACTCTTGCTTAATAATAACATTGCAGTTAAGAATGAAAGAACTGATGAACCTTCCACTAGTAAGGGCAAGGGCAAAGTTAGCAAGTGATGAAGACTTGTTATTTTATTAGATGATGTATTTATGTTTAAGACTTGAGTTAGTGATGTTGTTAAGACTTATTTGTTTATGATTCCGCACAGATGTTCAAGGTTAGAGTAACCTGGGATTGTATTTATTATGTAGTTGATGTAACCCCATAACGGGAGATTTATTATTATTTCTATCTATTGCATGGTTTGCATTTATTATGGGTAGATAGATAGATGATATTTATATGAATGAACACCAAATCCCGTGGAATTGAAGTACCCGGATTTGGGGGTCACAAGTTGGTATCGATGTAGGTTATGAACCTTAGGTGGGGAACAACCTTAGGTAGTAGCCTTATAGAAAGAAGATAGTGATGGAAAACTCTTATCGAGTTATAAGAAATGAATTTATGTAATTCATTGAAGATAATAAAAGACCTTATGTGTTTATGTGTTAAAGTATCGTTAGATGATACGACTTAATAACTAAAACTTAAAATTTTGTTGTCGGGGATGTCGAATGTTGGAGAAGCTAGTCAAGTCGGGAGGAAGAACCCTGTTACCTATAAGACGTCTTCGAGGAGGAACCCCGTGTACCTATATAGTACCGACAGAGGAGGAGCCCCGAGACATTCATGTCGTTAGGGAGCAGCTGGTGCAGAGGGAATCTTCTCCATTGATCACCGTTGTTGGTCAGGAGCATGAACCTGAGACTGATCCTAAGGAGGATCCTGAGGTGGAATTTGTTGAAGAAGAGGAAGAGGAAGAAGAGGAGTTACCACGGTACACCGTTGATGCTGAGATGTATGACACGTTATACAACTATAACGTGGAGTTACGAGATGAGGTCCAGGATTTGACTGAGCGAGCGGTTATTCAAAGATATTACTTCAGAAAGCGTAAAGAGAGGAGATTCGACTCTTCACTCTCGGATCGGGCAAATGTAGA
Organism: Panax quinquefolius; assembly: GCA_020205615.1. Classification (NCBI taxonomy): domain Eukaryota; kingdom Viridiplantae; phylum Streptophyta; class Magnoliopsida; order Apiales; family Araliaceae; genus Panax; species Panax quinquefolius. The sequence goes on from CM035165.1 coordinate 38,186,694, forward strand.
ATGGAATTTAGTCCATGAGAAGGGTCAAACCGAAGATAAGACCGAGGAGATAGAGAAATCAAGAAGGAACTGAAGGAAACCTCCGAAAGAAATTTGAACATATAGAGAGGAAAGGTGGGTAAGAGAATCACGCCGAAGTGATCGTGCGAGAGGATGATAGTCGTAAAGAAAGCGAAGATTGGGGAAACGTATTTCTACACTTAACAAGGCAATGAATGAGACCCAAGATCGAGTTTTGAGGTACCCAATCTAGTTCGAGGGACTACCATTGTACATGATGGATCGCAGGACGATGCATCGCATCTTAGAAGAGGAGCGTAGCAAGGCTAATCAAGCTTACTTAACCAAGCGGTGATATGATTTGTTTAATTTTGTGAAGAACTTAATTAGTTTTTAGATGTAAATTCGGCGTGTTTATGAAGCGAAAGAATATTTGAATGTTTTAAATCTGTGGATTCTTTATTCCAGGATAGTTGATGTAAATAGCAGTTATGCTATCGTTTAATGTTAAAACTTTGATTTGAATGCAAATATATCAAGTTGTTTGAGATGATGTGTTAAATGAGTATGTTAAATTATTGAGTAATGCCTTAACTATTTAGAGAAATAAATAAATTTCTAATAAGCGTTTATTTAACAGAAATATGCCGCCAAGGAGAAGACAACATCGTCAACCGGCTCAGGAAGAGTCAACCAATAATAACAATAACGCTAACGTAAATCCCGTTCAACAGTTAGTTAACTTACTGACTGGAGCAATGAACAATCAACCTCAAGCTCCACCAAACACAACGTTTAAGGACTTCAAGGCGGTGGGACCGCCAGAGTTCAAAGGTTCCATGAACCCAATCGAGGCTCAAACATGGGTTATGTGACACCCCCAAATCTGGGTACTTCAATTCCACGGGATTTGGTGTTCACTGTATAAATATCATCTATTTATCTACCCATAATAAATGCAAACCATGCAATAGATAGAAATAATAATAAATCTCCCCTTATGGGGTTCATCAACTACATAATAAATACAATCGAGTTACTCTAACCTTAAACATCTCATGCGGAATCATAAACAATTAAGTCTTAAACAACATCATTAACTTAAGTCTAACCTAAATACATCATCAAATAAAATAACAAGTCTTCAACACTTGCTAACTTTGCCCTTGCCTTTACTAGTGGAAGGTTAAATCGGTTCTTTCGTTCTTAATCGCAATGTTTTTATTAGCAAGAGTGAGCACTAATGCCCACAAGTATAATAATGAAATAACAAAGATAATAACATGCGAGTAAATCAAAGACATCTCGAATAAAAACTCAACTTTTGAATCAAGAATGAATAACAAGAAACAAGAGAATTTCGAGGGTCATAAGACCTTGAACTATATCCTAGGTTATCAAGGGTTATACTTGAAACCTTTAATGATCGTAAGACTATGGACCTTTCTACTCGTACTTAGGGGGATCACCCTTAGTACAACATCATGCACAATATCTTAACGCTAATGCATAAGTAAATCCCTTGCGAGGTTGTTCATCTCGATTTGACATTCGAGTCCGCACCAAAGGAAGTTTGGTTTCGACAATTCATCAAGGGTTCGGAAATTTAGAACGCTTTATCAACTATGGACTAGTCGAATCAATAAGGGTTCGCTAGTCTAATAAGGTTCAATAATAATGATATTCAAATTGAATAATAATCTCGTGAAGTATACAATAGGACAATTATTGTATAATGAATCATGCTTTGAAAAGATAATCAATCTTTAATATAACATTTGAACATGAATAATAATAATGATAATTTACTCGAGGTAATTAATAAACTTGAACAATAATGACAAGTAGGGTTAGAAACTTGCCTCGCGTCGTAGGCTAAACGATTACTACTTCGTTCACCACACAAATCCTACACACATACCATATGTATTCATTTACATTAATTAGTTACATTTTCACTTAATTATTTAATATAAACTCCACTTTATTTAACAAATCATTACCCTTCTAATTTAATTACTTAATTAAATTAGAATATTTTCATTCTCTTACTATTATTACACTCGAATAAATTATTTCATAATAATTTCCATCGAATATTTAATTTATTCCATAATATCTCAATTAAAATATTTAATTTATTTTATAAATATTTTAATAATAATTTTCATCGAATATTTATTTATTATTATTATTTTATTTATTTATTTATTTATTTTGATGCAAAAGTGAGTAATTTAGTTTGGTAACATACCACGGGCTAAGTTACCCATGCTCATTTTTTTTTATTTTTCAGCTTCTGCACTTCAGATTGCAGATTCATTTAACATAACAAGGCCAAATTAGGCCAAAATCAATCACACGTAAAATTATACATGAATATGGCCATAACTTCCAATTAGTTATTTTTTACACAATTTAGACTTACCCAATCATTGCAATACATATATAATCATTACTTAACCCATCTAGCATGATTTTAACAAAGTTACAATACATAATTTCAAAATCAACACATTTACTTTCACCGGTTCTTGATGTTCTTGAAGGTTTTGAAAATAAAACATGAAAATTGTCACTACGGATTCGTTATAACACCGAATCCGTTTATTTAAATTTTGGTCTCTTCGTATCAACATGCATAACAACATACAAGTGTAAAATTTAAGGATAATATACGATCAATACATAAAATACCACGTATAAGGCCATATGGCCAAAACCCAAACTCTGTAAATTTTGAAATAGCAAGTCATCGTATTATGAAACTTATGATATGGTTTACAAAATATATATAATTAAATACGATGTGGTGTGCCATAACACATACAAAACCCATAATCATTACTCCTATCTCAATTACTGAGGAGGCTTTACAAAGTATGAATGAAAGCCATTTTCATAAAACTCAAATAACGTAAAAATAGAATTTGGTTTGGAGAAATTACCCAGAGTATAGATTAAGAAGAGGTGATCCAAGATGATCCTTTCACAATTACCTAATGATTACACACTCACAATATCTCTAATTCTCACAAATTTTTCTCGATAAATTCTCAATCTCTCTCTCTCTCTGCTCTTCCAGACTTAGAATAATAAAAGAAAAGAAAAGAGAACGTCGTATTATAAGAACTCGTGTGATGCGCAATAATGGTCAGTTAACCCAGTCATGGGTAACTGCTAGTAACCCCCACTAAGGCCATGTTTGGCTAGCATAATAGATTTCAAAACTCCTTTAATTTAATAAAGCTTTATCATATAGTTTAATTCACGTCACACCCACTTGCACAATAATTCATATATCTTATTTAATATAAATAAAATATAATAACTTCTCATAAATTCACATAGTCATATATTTAATTTTTTCATTAATTAATTATATTAAATTATTAAATCTTTAATTAATAAATAAATTAATTAGAATACCATCATGCTTAATTAAATAATTCATTTAATTCAATAAGCTGACATAATTACATACTTGATAATAAAAACTCTCTACATTAATTTAATAAATGTAACACATATAATTAAATTAATCTACCACAATTGCGTCAATTAATTATTTAATCTAATAATTAAATCATCGAAAAATATTTATTTAATTCAATAAATATTAAAATTAATTACAAAATTCTCGTTCGTCACATCTTTCCCCCCTTAAAAGGATTCTGTCCTCAGAATCACGACTCAATAAATTTGACCCGTTACATTCTCCCCCCTTAAAAGGATTACATCCCCGAGAATCGGTTATACATAATTAAGTAAATAAATGAGGTAATTCTTCATCATATTCTCTTTGAGTTCCCACGTAGCTTTCGGCGTTGTGGTTCCTCCAAATTACCTTAATGTAAGGTATAACTTTATTTATGAGAACTTGTTCTTTTCGGTCGACAATTTGGACAGGAATTTCTTTGTAAGATAAGTCTTTCTCAAAATGTAGGGGTTCATATTCAATTACATGCTTGTAATCGGCCTTGTAGGGTCGTAATACAGAAACATGGAAGACGTTGTGGACGTTCTCGAGTGCTAGAGGTAAGGCTACCTCGTACGCAACTTCTTCGATTCTTCTCAGTACTTCAAAGGGTCCAATGAATCTTGGGCTCAATTTTCCTTTCTTTCCAAACCTGATCTTCCCTTTACAGGGAGAGACCTTCAAGAAAACATAACTACCTGATTCAAACTCAATATTTTTACGATGTGGATCAACGTATTTCTTCTGTCGATCTTGATCCGCTACCAGTCGTGCTCGGATCACTTTGACTATTTATGCTGTCTGCTGTACCAATTTTGGCCCTAGCAATTGTCTTTCACCAACTTCATCCCAGTAAAGCGGAGTTCTGCACTTTCTGCCGTATAACGCTTCGTAAGGCGGCATGCCTATACTAGCGTGGTAACTATTGTTGTAGTCGAACTCTACTAACGGTAGGTGATCATCCCAATTTCCTTTGAAGTCCATCACACAGGCTCTCAGCATATCTTCTAATGTTTGAATAGTTCTCTCACTCTGTCCGTCTGTTTGAGTGTGGTAAGCTGTACTCATTCGCAATTGCGTACCCATGCATTCCTGAAGACGTTTCCAAAAATTTGATGTGAAGCGCGGATCTCTATCAGAAACAATTGACACCGGCACTCCGTGTCTCGAAACAATCTCTTTCACATATAACCTTGCCAACTGATCTAAGTTGAATCGATTTTGATTGGAAGGAAGTGTGTGCGGATTTCGTCGATTCATCAACGATAACCCATATCTGCGTCGTAGCCTTTCCGAGTCGTCGGAAGGCCAACCACGAAGTCCATTGTAATATGTTCCCATTTCCATTCTGGGATTTCTAACGGTTGTAACAATCCACTCGGTCTCTGATGTTATGCTTTTACTTTCTGACAGGTCAGACACTTGGCAACACATTTTGCAACATCGCGTTTCAAATTCGGCCACCAGAAATGTTATCGAAGATCTTGATACATCTTTGTACTACCTGGGTGAATCGAATATCTCGAACTATGAGCCTCACTCAGAATTTCTTCCTTAATTTCTTGTACTGGCGGAATCCAGCTTCTATTTTCAAATCTCAGTATTCCTTCCTTATCCATCTTAAATCTTGGTTCGGTTCCTTCAGATATCTTCTTTTTCACCTTTTTACATTCTTCGTCCTGAAGCTGAGCCTCCTTTACTTTATCTAGTAGAGTTGTACCAGATTGCATCCGAAATAGCTTCTCATCAATCTCCATAGGATACTTCACTTCAACTCCGGTTTCTCCATTTCGTAATTAGCTCCTCCTGAGCGATTAACATCATCAATTTCTCACGACCCTTTCTACTTAAGGCGTCAGCAACCACATTTGCTTTCCCCGAATGGTATAAAATCTCACAGTCGTAATCCTTAATTAATTCCAACCATCATTTTTTTTTTGCTAAATTGTGAGTATTATAAACCAAAGAAAGAAAAACATATCTAGGGGCATACCCCGCGTAAGAAATATAGCAACCACATCAGAGACAAGCCAATGATGTACTTGCTATATCCAAGGCTATAACTGCCAACATCTAAGATTGGGATATTTTACAATATAAGAGCTAAAATTTTTAACTGAATACAATTTGCATTTAACAATCCTAACACAGTCTTGAGCAAGATTAGTAGCAGCACGGGGGGTTTCACCATGGGCTCGTCTATTCCTTTCATTCCATACCTTATAGATAACAGTAGCCAAGTAGAGGTTTATAATCCGAGATGACATTTGGTCTATTTGAGCATGTTGTATATGATGAATCAGTGTGTCCCAGTCAAAAGGAACACCGAACCAGCCATGAACAACAAGCACTAAACCAAGAAGCTGTTGGGAAAATGCACAGTCAAAGAAAAGGTGGGAGAATGTTTCGGGGGCATGAGAACAGAGACAACAAGAAGCCAATGGCCATGTCACCAACCTCTTATGAAGAGCCAGCCAGAAGAAGAAAGAATAACGTGGGACCTGCATATTGTGCCATAAGAGTTTGAACCAAGGGACAGTGGCACTCCCACAACGAATAGAAGACCAGATATGGGAAGCTTTAACCGAGGTAAGGCTCCGCCAAAGACACCGATCCTGGACCGAGAGAGAAGGCAATGACATCTGAAGTAGTTTGTCCTTCATCTGCATAAGGCTATGGTAATTGGATATAGGAGGTTGCCATGAGCATTGTGTGATTATGTCACTGACTTTGGCTGAGAATGGCAGACCAGAATTTGAGACTATAGGATCGGTGCGATGGCCGGGTGTGAGAGGCGGTTGTTCAGCCAAGGGTCTTGCCATAAATTGATGTTCGCCGTCACCCACTTTATATGTAACAAAATTGATGGCTAAGCTTCTAAGGTTCAGGATTTTGCGCCAAATCCAGGAAGCATTAGAGGGGATGGGGGTAGTCCAAAAGTTGTGCTTCAAGAGGAGAGTTTTGTTTTCCCATTGAGCCCAGAAAGAGGAACTTTTGAAATAGATAATCTGCCACAGGTGGAGCATAATCTGTGCTTTGTTCCATTTAACAACTTTTTTAATACCTAACCCACCTTCAGAAAGGGGCAAGGTGACACGGGCCCAAGAAACCTTTGAACCATGTTTGTCAAGCGAGGAGCCCTTCTAAAGAAATCTAGACAGGAGCTGTTCAATTTGCTTGGTGACTGATTTGGGAAGAACAAAATAAGCGGACCAATAGGATTGAATAGCAAACAAAATGGATTTAATAAGTTCTGACCTACCCGCAAAGAGAGAGAAGCAGATTAGCCTGAGACTTTATTGAAGGGTGATCTTTTGAATAAAGGGCAAGCAATCACCAAGAAAGCTTTGATGTGATGAGGGCACTCCTAAGAATTTGTGAGCAAGGAGCCCAGCCTATATTGAGAGATGTAAGAATGGTAGCGGCCAGATTAGGAGGGACGTTAGCGAGGAAACACCGACTTTTCTTTGAGATTGATGGATAGGCTTAGAAGAAGCGGTGAAAGCATCAAGGCTATGCTTTAGAAGGTTGACAGATTGCATGTCACCATGACAAAATAGAAGGAGGTCATCCGCAAAGCAAAGGTTTGTAATTTTGCATGCCTTTGTTCTCCAATGGAAAGAAAAATTTGGAGAGGAAGAAACTTTATCAAGAAGGAGAGCAAGGACTTCCATGACTAAAACAAACAGATATGGAGAGAGAGGGTCGCCTTGGCGGATACCTTGTTTGCCTTGGAAATAGCCACATAACTGACCATTAACTTTAACAGAGAACATAGCCGTAGATAACAGACAACTGACCATCTTCTTTGACGCATGTTCAAATCCTTCTTTATAAAAATATATTTCTGACTCTTGTGGTCCGTATATATTTCACACTTCTCCCCGTATAAATAGTGCCTCCAAATTTTTTAGAGCAAAAACAACTGCAGCTAACTCCAAATCATGGGTCGGGTAACCCTTCTCGTAATCCTTCAACTGTCGTGATGCATACGCAATGACTTTGCCATTTTGCATCAGCACACAGCCAAGTCCTTTATGAGATGCATCACTATAAACAACAAAATTTCCTGTATCCTCTGGAAGAGATAACACAGGGTCCGTACTCAACCTCTTCTTCAATTCTTGAAAACTTTCCTCACACTTATATCGGCCCAAACAAATTTCATGACTTTTTCGAGTTAAATTAGATAACTGAGTTGCGATCTTGGAAAAGTCTTGTATGAACCTTCTATAATATCCCGCCAATCCAAGAAAACTTCAGACTTCGATGGCGTGTTCTATTGATCCCGATTAATCACGGCCGACTTTGGATGGATCTACCGAAATTTCGCGTTTTTTATCGATCACGTGCCCAAGAAATTGCACTCGTTCAATCCAAAATTCGCATTTCGAAAACTTGGCATACAACTTTTCCCTTCTTAATACTTCCAACGTTAATCTCAAATGCTCTTTGTGTTCTTCTTTGGTTTTCGAATAGACCAAAATGTCATCTATAAAAACCACTACGAACTTGTCCAAAAACGGCTTGAACACACCATTCATTAGTCCCATAAATGCTGCAGGAGCATTCGTAAGACAAAACGACATTACTAAAAATTCGTAGTGACCGTATCGTGTTCTGAACGCAGTCTTTGGCACATCCTCCGGCCTCACCTTCAATTGATGATAACCGCTTCTCAAGTCTATCTTGGAAAAGTACCTCGCTCCCTTCAATTGATCAAATAGGTCGTCGATCCTCGGTAATGGATATCTGTTCTTAATCGTGACCTAATTCAGTTCTCTGTAGTCAATGCAGAGTCGCATTGATCCATCCTTCTTTTTCATAAACAACACCGGCGCTCCCCACGGCGATACGCTTGGTTGAATGTACTTCTTATCCAATAATTCTTGTAGTTGTACCATTAATTCCTTCATCTCTACTGGTGCCATTCGGTATGGTGCCTTCGATATCGAGCGATTAAAGGCGCCAAATCGATTCTGAAATCTACCTCTCTATCGGTGGAAGTCCCGTAAATCGTCTAGAAATACGTCGACGAAGTCCCTCACAATCGGTATTTCTTCTACCTTGGATTCTCTTTTCGACTATCAACTATGTAAGCTAAGTATCCCACGCATGACCTTGTCTTAACAACTTCCGCTCGCATCATCGATCGGATAACTCGCTTGTTCAGGCGACTTTGCTACCATAAAACACAACCTTTGATGGAGTCATAAGGTTAATACGCTTCTTTTGGCAATCAATTACAGCCACGTAATTGAATAACCAGTCCATTCCCAAAATAACGTCAAACTCCCCAAGTCGAATAGGGATAAGATCTACGTTCATGATATTACCCTTAATATCCACTCTACAGTTCTTAAACACGTACTTAACAGGAATTATCTCCCTATTCGCAATTTCTATATTCATGGGATATTCCAACTCATCCATAAGAAAATCTAAACTATTAGTAAAGTCTTTGGATATAAAGGAACAAGTAGCACCTGAATCAAATAAAACATAAGCATTAATTTCATTGATCGGAATGATACCTGACACCACATCACGAGACTGGATTGCATCCTGCACCGTCATATTGAAAGTCCGGGCGGTCGGTCAGTTTGTTGCGGTTGGTCCGGTGATGGTTAAGGCATTTCCACGGTTATTTCCCTGGTTTCCTCCTTATCCTAACCCTCCCGATCCCTTCTTGGCACAATCTCTTGCCAGATGGTCCTTCGAACCATAAGTAAAACAAGCACCCTTCTTTGGGTTTGGACAATTTGGTGCTATATGGCCTTCCTGTCCACAATTGTAGCACACTCTTTTTCCTTTCATACAAACTCCCAGATGGGCTTTCCCGCAAGTCGGGCATGCTTCGATTATTTTCTTCTGACTACCTTGCTGATTCCCCGATGATGAGCTGTCGTTCCACCTTTTCTTTTGATTGAAATTTCCACCTCCTGTGCCACTTCCACTGACCTTGTTATTTCCTTCACCTTCACTCTTCTTCTTCTTTTGATCTTGATTGTACTTGGTCACCGCATCGCTTCCTCCTTCAGTGAGGATGGCCTTTTCCAGTACTCCAGCAAACGTGTTTAGCTGAAACATTGATACCTTGTTGTACACCCAAGGCTTTAGTCCTTGCTCAAACCATCTCGCCTTCCTCTCATCCGTGTGAACTTGATACAGGGCAAACCTTGCCAATTCGTTGAATTTAGCCGCATAGTCAGGCACGCTCATATTTCCCTGCTTCAACTCTAGAAATTGAACCTCCATCTGGTTCTGTGAACTAGTTGGGAAATACATTTCGAAAAACATCTCTTTAAATCTCTCCCACATAATTATACCTTCACCTCCTTGCACTTTGTTTGCTTGTCACCAATAGCTAGCCTCAGACTTCAACATAAACGTTGCAAAAGCGGTCTTCTGGTCTTCTCTAACCCTAGCAACGTCGAAAACCTTCTCCATTTCCATAACCCACGTTTGAGCATCGATTGGGTTCATGGAACCTTTGAACTCTGGCGGTCCCACCGCCTTGAAGTCTTTAAACGTTGTGTTTGGTGGAGCTTGTGATTGATTATTCATGGCTCGGTCACCAAGAAGTTCACCAAATCTTTGAAGCAGGATTAGCGTTGACATTATTGTTATTATTGGTTGACTCTTCCGGTAGGGTGGCGTTGTTGTTGTTCTTCTCATGGCGGCATTTTTTTACATTAAATAAACGCTTATTAGAACTTTATTTATTTCTCTAAATAGTTAAGGCATTACTTAACAATTTAACATATTCATTTAACACATAATCTCAAACAACTTGATATATTTTCATTCAAATCAAAAGTTTTAACATTAAGCGATAGCATAAGCGCTATTTACATCAACTATCTCGGAATAAAAATCCACGGGATTTAAAACATTCAAATATTCTTTTGTTCATAAACACGTCAGAATTTACATCTAAAAACTAATTAAGTTCTTTACATAATTAAGCAAATCATATCACTGCCGGTTAAGGTGCTGAATAGCCTTGCTACGCTCCTCTTCTAAGATGCGATACATCGTCCTGCGATCCATCATGTACAATGGTAGTCCTTCGAACTGGATTGGGTACCTCAAAACTCGATCTTGGGTTTCATTCATTGCCTTGTTAAGTGTAGAGTACGTTTCCCCAATCTTCGCTTTCTTTGTATGACTATCATCCTCTGCACGATCAGCTCGACGCGATTCTCTTACCCAGCCTTCCTCTGCTATGTTCAGCCTTTCGGAGGTTTCCTTCAGTTCCTTCTTCAGTTTCTCTATCTCCTCGGTCTTATCTTGATTTGACCTTCTCATGGACCAAATCCCATTCTACATTTTCGATCGAGAGTGAAGAAGAGAAATCTCCCTCTCCTTCTCCTCTAGAGTAATATGCTGAATAACCGTTCGCTCAGTCAAATCCTGGACCTCGTCTCGTAACTCCACATTACGGTCGTATAACGTGTCATACATCTCAGCATCAACGGTGTACCGTGGTAACTCCTCTTCTTCCTCTTCCTCTTCCTCTTCCTCAACAAATTCCTCCTCAGGATCCTCCTCAGGATCAGTCTCGGGCTCATGCTCCTGACCAACAACGGTGATCAATGGAGATGACTCCCTCTGTACCAGCTGCTCCCTAATGACATGAATGTCTCGGGGCTCCTCCTCTGTCGGTACTATAGGTACACGGGGTTCTTCCTCCCCAGCTTGACTAGCTTCTCCAACATTCGACATCCTGACACAAAATTTTAAGTTTTAGTGACTAAGTCGTATCATCTAACGCTTACTTTAACACATAAACACATAAGGTCTTTTATTATCTTCAATGAATTACATAAATTCATTTCTTATAACTCGATAAGAGTTTTCCATCACTATCTTCTTTCTATAAGGCTACTACCTAAGGTTGTTCCCCCACCTAAGGTTCATAACCTACAGCTATGATACCAACTTGTGACACCCCCAAATTCGGGTACTTCAATTCCACGGGATTTGGTGTTCACTGTATAAATCTCATCTATCTATCTACCCATAATAAATGCAAACCATGCAATAGATAGAAATAATAATAAATCTCCCCTTATGGGGTTACATCAACTACATAACAAATACAATCCCAGGTTACTCTAACCTTAAAAATCTGTGCAGAATTATAAACAATTAAGTCTTAAACAACATCATTAACTTAAGTCTAACCTAAATACATCATCAAATAAAATAACAAGTCTTCAACACTTGCTAACTTTTCCCTTGCCTTTACTAGTGGAAGGTTAAATGGGTTCTTTCGTTCTTAAGCGCAATGTTATTATTAAGCAGAGAGTGAGCACTAATGCCCACAAATATAATAATGAAATAACAGTATAATAACATGCGAGTAAATCAAAGACATCTGAATAAAAGCTCAACATTTGAATCAAGAATGAATAACAAGAAACAAAAGAATTTACGAGGGTCATAAGACCTTGACTATGTCCTAGGTTATCAAGGGTTATACTTGAAACCTTTAATGGTCATATAAGACTATGGACCTTTCTACTCGTACTTAGGGGATCACCCTTAGTACAATCATCATGCACAATATCTTAACGCTTAACGATAAGTAAATCCCTTTGCGAGGTTGTTTCGTCTCGGTTTGACATTCGAGTCCGCACCAAAGGAAGTTTGGTTTGGACAATTCATCAAGGGTTGGAAATTTAGAACGCTTATCAACTATGGACTAGTCGAATCAATAAGGGTTCGCTAGTCTAATAAGGTTCAATAATAATGATATTTAAATTGAATAATAATCTCGGGAAGTATCTGATAGGACAATTATTGTATAAGCTGAATCATGCTTTGAAAAGATAATCAATCTTTAATATAACATTTGAACATGAATAATAATAATGATAATTTACTCGAGGTAATTAATAAACTTGAACAATAATGACAAGTAGGGTTAGGAAACTTGCCCTCGATAAGTGTAAGCTAAACGATTACTACTTAGCTCACCACAAATCCTACACACATACCATATGTATTCACGACATTCATTAGTTACATTTTCACTTAAATATTTAATATAAACTCCACTTTATTTAACAAATCATTACCCTTCTAATTTAATTACTTAATTAAATTAGAATATTTTCATTCTCTTACTATTATTACACTCGAATAAATTATTTCATAATAATTTCCATCGAATATTTAATTTATTCCATAATATCTCAATTAAAATATTTAATTTATTTTATAAATATATTAATAATAATTTTTATTGAATATTTATTTTATTTCATAAATATCTCAATTAAAATATTTAATTTATTTTATAAATATTTTAATAATAATTTTCATCGAATATTTATTTATTATTATTATTATTTTTTTATTTTTTATTTATTTATTTAGGTAATTTAGTTTGGTAACTTTTGGCGGGGAAAGTGTTACCCATGCTCATTTTCTCGTAGTTCTGCGATTCTGCGATTCTGCGGTTCGCGAACATAACAAGGTCAAATTAGGCCAAAATCAATCACACGTAAAATTATACATGAATATGGCCATAACTTCCAATTAGTTTTTTTTACACGAATTTAGACTTACCCAATCATTGTAATACATATATAATCATTACTTAACCCATCTAGCATGATTTTTAACAAGTTACAAACATAATTTGCAAAATCAACACATTTACTTTCATTGTTCTTGATGTTCTTGAAGGTTTTGAAAATAAAACATTAAAATTATCACTACGGATTCGTTATAACACCGAATCCGTTTATTTAAATTTTGGTCTCTTCGTATCAACATGCATAACAACATACAAGTGTAAAATTTAGGGATAATATACGATCAATACATAAAATACCACGTATAAGGCCATATGGCCAAAACCCAAACTCTGTAAATTTTGAAATAGCAAGTCATCGTATTATGAAACTTATGATATGGTTTACAAAATATATATAATTAAATACGATGTCTTTGTGCCATAACACATACAAAACCCATAATCATTACTCCTATCTCAATTACGAGAGGCTTTACGGTATGAATGAAAGCCATTTTCATAAAACTCAAATAACGTAAAAAATAGAATTTGGTTTGGAGAAATTACCCGGAGTATAGATTAAGAAGAGGTGATCCAAGATGATCCTTTCACAATTACACGATGATTACACACTCACAATATCTCTAATTCTCACAAAATTTCTCCGATAAATTCTCAATCTCTCTCCTCTCGCTCTTCTTCCGGACTTAGAATAATAAAAGAAAAGAAAAGAGAACGTCAGTATTATAAGAACTCGATTGACGCTTTCAATAATGGTCGATTAACTTGATTATGGGTAATCGCTAGTAACCCCACTAAGGCCATGTTTGGCTAGCATAATAGATTTCAAAACTCCTTTAATTTAATAAAGCTTTATCATATAGTTTAATTCACGTCACACCTTTGCATAATAATTCATATATCTTATTTAATATAAATAAAATATAATAACTTCTCATAATTTCACATAGTTATATATTTAATTTTCTCATTAATTAATTATATTAAATTATTAAATCTCTAATTAATAAATAAATTAATTAGAATACCATCATGCTTAATTAAATAATTCATTCAATTCAATAAGTGACATAATTACATACTTGATAATAAAACTCTCTACATTAATTTAATAAATGTAACACATATAATTAAATTAATCTACCACAATTGCGTCAATTAATTATTTAATCTAATAATTAAATCATCAAAAATATTTATTTAATTCAATAAATATTAAAATTAATTACAAAATTCTCGTTAAATACACGGGTTATGGAAATGGAGAAGGTTTTCGGCGTTCTTAGGGTTAGAAAAGATCGGAAGACCGCTTTTTTAACGTTTATCTTTGAAGTGCGAGGCTAGCTTGCCGTGTGCAAGCAAACAAAGTCTTGAGGAGGTGAAGGTGTAATTACTTGGGAGAGATTTAAAGAAATGTTTTTTGAGATGTACTTCCCAACTAGTTCGCAGAATCAGATGGAGGTTCAATTTCTGGAACTGAAGCAGGGAAACATGAGTGTACCTGACTACGCGGCTAAATTCAACGAGTTAGCGAGGTTCGCCCCGTGTCAAGTACACAGACAGACGAAAAGAAAAGCCAGAAGATTCGAACAAGGACTAAAGCCTTGGGTGTACAACAAGGTATCAATGTTTCAGATAAACACATTTGCCGGAGTTCTGGAAAAGGTCATCCTCGCTGAAGGTGGGAGCGATGCGGTGACCAAATACAATCAAGATCAGAAGAAGAAGAAGAATGAAGGTGAAGGAAATAACAAGGCTAATGGAAGTGGCACAGGAGGTGGAAATTTTAATCAGAAGAAAAGATGGAATGAAAACTCATCATCGAGGAATCAGCAAGGTAATCAGAAGAAAAGAATCGAAGCATGCCCGACCTGCGGGAAAGCCCATCTGGGAGTTTGTATAAAAGGAAAAAGAGTGTGCTACAATTGTGGTCAGGAAGGCCACATAGCACCAAACTATCCAAACCCAAAGAAGGGTGCTTGTTTTACTTGTGGTTCGAAGGACCATCTGGCAAGAGACTGTCCCAAGAAGGGATCGGGAGGATCAGGATCAGGAGGAAATCGGGGAAATAACAGTGGAAATGCCTTAACCATCACCGGACCAACAGCAACAAATCGACCAACCGCCCGGACTTTCAACATGACGGTGCAAGATGCAGTTCAATCCCGTGATGTGGTGTCAGGTATCATTCCGATCAATAAAGTTAATGCTTACGTATTATTTGATTCGGGTGCTACTTGTTCCTTTATATCGATGATTTTGCCAAGAATTTAGATTTGCCTAAGAATGAATTGGATTACCCCATGAACATAGAAATTGCGAATAGAGAAATAATCCCTGTTAAGTATGTACATAAGAACTGTAGAGTGGATATTAAGGGTAATATCATGAACGTAGATCTTATCCCTATTCGACTTGGGGAATTTGACGTTATTTTGGGAATGGACTGGTTATTCAATTACGGTGCAGTAATTGATTGCCAAAAGAAGCGTATTAACCTTATGACTCCGTCAAAGGTTGTATTTTATGTTAGCAAGTCACCTAGACAAACGAGTTATCTGACGATGATGCAGGCCAGGAAGTTGTTGAGACAAGGCTGTGTAGTATACTTAGCTTACATAGTCGACAGACGAAAAGAGAATCCAAAGGTAGAAGTGATACCGATTGTGAGGGACTTCGTCGACGTATTTCCAGACGATTTTCCAGAACTTCCACCAGATAGAGAGGTAGACTTCGTCATCGATTTGGCGCTCGGAACTGCTCCAATATCGAAGGCACCATACTGAATGGCACCGGTAGAGATGAAGGAATTAATGGTACAACTACAAGAATTATTGGACAAGAAGTACATTCAACCGAGCGTATCGTCGTGGGGAGCGCCGGTGTTGTTTGTGAAAAAGAAGGACGGATCGATGCGGCTCTGCATTGACTACAGAGAACTGAATAAGGTCACGATTAAGAACAGATATCCATTACCGAGGATCGACGACCTATTTGATCAATTGAAGGGAGCGAGATACTTTTCCAAAATAGACTTGTGAAGCGGTTATCATCAATGAAGGTTAGGCGGAGGATGTACTAGAAGACGATGTTCGAACGCGATACGGTCACTACGAATTTTTAGTAATGTCATTTGGTCTAACGAATGCTCCTGCAGCATTTATGGGACTAATGAATGGTGTGTTCAAGCCATTTTTGGACAAATTCGTAGTGGTATTTATAGATGACATTTTGGTATATTCCAAAACCAAAGAAGAACACAAAGAACATTTGAGGTTAACATTGGAAGTATTGAGAAGGGAGAAGTTGTACGCTAAATTTTCGAAATGCAAATTCTGGATCGAGCGAGTACAATTTCTTGGTCACGTGATTGATAAAAATGGAATTTCGGTAGATCCATCAAAAGTCGAAGCCGTTATTAACTGGGATCAGCCGAGAACGCCGTCAGAAGTAAGAAGTTTCCTTGGATTAGCAGGATATTATAGAAGATTCATACAAGAATTTTCCAAGATTGCAACTCCGTTAACGAATTTAACTCGTAAATCTGTGAAATTTGTTTGGACGGAGAAGTGTGAGGAGAGCTTTTAAGAATTGAAGAAGAGATTGAGTCTAAGACTGTGTTATCCCTTAGGATGATGAGGAAATTTTGTTGTTTATATTGATGAGTCGCATAAAGGACTTGGCTGTGTGCTGATGCAAAATGGCAAAGTCATTGCGTATGCATCACGACAAATGAAAAATTACGAGAAGGGATATCTGACCCACGACTTGGAGTTAACTGCAGTTGTTTTTGCTTTGAAAATTTGGAGGCACTATCTATACGAGAAGAAGTGTGAAATATATACGGACCACAAGAGTCTGAAATATATTTTTACACAGAAGGATTTGAATATGCATCAAAGAAGATGGTTGGAATTAATTAAAGATTACGACTGTGAGATTTTATACCATCCGGGTAAAGCAAATGTGGTTGCCGACGCCTTAAGTGGAAAGGGCCGTGAGAAATTGATGATGTTAACTGCTCAAGAGGAGCTAATTACAGAAATGGAGAAACTGTAGTTGGAAGTGAAGTATCCTATGGAGATCGATGAGAAGCTATTTCAGATGCAATCTGGTATAACTCTACTAGATAAAGTAAATGAGGCTCAGCTTTAGGACGAAGAATGTATAAAGGTGACAAAGAAGATATCTAAAGGAACCGAACCGAGATTTAAGATGGATAAGGAAGAAATACTGAGATTTGAGAGTAGAATTTGGGTACCTGCTTGATCAAGAGATTAAGGAAGAAATTTGTGCGAGGCTCATAGTTCACGATATTCAATTCACCCTGGTAGTACCAAAATGTACCAAGATCTTCGACAACATTTCTGGTGGCCAAATTTAAAATGAGATGTTGCAGAATGTGTTGCCAAGTGTCTTACCTGTCAGAAAGTGAAAGCAGAACATCAGAGACCGAGTGGGTTGCTACAACCGTTAGAAATCCCAGAATGGAAATGAGAACATATTACAATGGACTTCGTGGTTGGCCTTGGGTGACTCGGGAAAAGGCTACGACGCTTGATATGGGTTATCGTTGACCGACTGACGAAATCCGCACACTTCCTTTCGATCAAAATCAGATTCATCTTAGATCAGTTGGCAAGGTTATACGTAAAAGAGATTGTTTCGAGACACGGAGTTCCGGTGTCAATTGTTTCTGATAGAGATCCGCGCTTCACATCAAATTTCTGGAAGCGTCTTCAGGAATCCATGGGTACCTTAATTGCGAATGAGTCTGACATACCATCCTCAAACGACGGACATGAGTGAAAGAACGATTCAGATATTAGAAGATATGCTAAGAGCCTGTGTGATGGACTTTAAAGGAAATTGGGATGATCACCTACCATTAGTAGAGTTCGGCTACAACAACAGTTACCACACCAGTATTGGCATGCCGCCCTACGAAGCGTTATACGAAAGAAAGTACAGAACTCCGCTTTACTGGGATGAAGTTGGTGAATGACAATTGCTAGGTCCAGAATTGGTACAGCAGACTGCAGAAATAGTCAAAGTGATCCGAGCACGACTGGTAGTGGCTCAAGATCGACAAAAGAAATACGCTGATCCACATCGTAAAAATATCGAGTTTGAATCAGGTAGTTATGTTTTCTTGAAGGTCTCTCCCTGGAAGGGGAAGATCAGGTTCGAAAAGAAAGGGAAATTGAGTCCAAGATTTATTGGACCCTTTGAAGTATTGCGTAGAATCGGAGAAGTCGCGTACGAGGTAGCCTTACCTCCATTACTCGAGAATGTCCACAACGTCTTCCATGTTTCTGTGTTACGCCCCTACAAGGCCGATTAAAAGCATGTAATTGGATACGAACCCCTGCATTTTGAGAAAGACTTATCTTACGAAGAAATTCCGGTCCAAATTGTCGACCGAAAAGAACAAGTTCTCAGAAATAAAGATATACCTTCTGTTAAGGTAATTTGGAGGAACCACAACTGTGACGCCCCCAAAATAGGTATACACAACACCCATTCTGAGTCGCCAAATACATGGTACAAGAAGCAAACTACAACTTCAATAATACAAATGTCGTGTGAAATACGACAATATATCTTAATGAGTTTAAATACAAATATTATCTTCTAAACAATATCTATACTCAAATAAATCCTCATCACATTTATTGATACATTATTTTACAAAAATGGTGAGGACTACTAAACAACTCTCTCTAGAACCTTCATTCCATACCACGACTAGTACTCATTTACATTCTCGCCTCACGAGAAGAAAAATGGAACAACAAGGAAAAGGGTGAGCTCAACTAGCCCGATAAAGAATATTATGACTAAGATAATATACAACAAATTATCGTTAGTTTCAATAGGAAAAATCGATAGAATACAATAGACAACAAGTTTCGGATCAATATTCATGGTGAAATAATAATTCATAGAAGAGTTACGTAGAGAATGAAATCTACTATAATCTATGAATTTAACGATCCATCATCAATATTTTATCCTGTAACATCAATCGATATTCATCTCAAATCAAATATTCATCTTTGCACTACTGAGGCCAAAGATATTCATCAATCGGTCATGTTCATCTCAACTTTTGTTCATCTTTGCACTAAAGGCCAAAGATATTCATCGATCGGTCGTATTCATTTAAACACTGCTCATCTTTGCACTCTGGGGCCAAAGATATTCTTTGAAATCATTCATCTTTGCACTCTGAGCCGAAGATATTCAATAATATCATCATTTAAAGGCGAGGATGATGAAAAATATTTTTAAAGAAGCGAATCCGGTGAAACAAAATGACAAGGATTAAGGATTAAGGATTAAGTACTTTGTTTTATCCATATCAACAATACCTCAAAAATAATCATAGTGGTGTAAAATTGAGAATAATCAAAACATGGATACAATCAAAGCTAGTATCCGAATAGATATTTTGGACGAAAAGAAGAAATTTTATTTTTCGATGAATAGTGCCAGTATCGTGAATAGTCTTAGTATCGTGAATAGTGCCGATATCGTGAATAGTAACTCAGACACCAAAAGATAGAAATTCCACAAAAAAAACATTTTCACGCTTCATGAATAGTACTCGTGAATAGTAACTTCGTGAATAGTAACTCATGAATAGTAACTCATGAATAGTAACTCATGAATAGTAACCCAGAGCATGAAAAAGTTCCAAATTTGATAAAAGTTCCAACCGATATTTCACGATAATGATATTGAAGAAATAATATCATTACTGAAAAAAAATAATATCCCTTACCTCAAAGAATCGATTACTTGGAAGGAAAGATCGGAAGTGATCTTTGAATGAAACTTATCTTGAACAACAACTCTCAAAGTATCTAAATACTCACAAAATACGCTCGATAATATAGAGAGAAAGAGAAAACTTTGTTTACGGTGTGATTTTCAATTCTAACTTAGCCCTCTATTTATAGGAAAATGTTAGCCGTAGAAGCGAGACTTGACACGCTACGATGGCTTTACACGCTACTATTGCCACCCACCACATTTGAAATAAAATTCAGCACATTTTTTCACCAACCACAAGTGGGGCCCACTCAATTCTAGAATTTTCCACCAAAATCAATTATAACCCTACTTTAGAATCAAACACCTCTCAAAATTTATAACAAATCATTCGTTCATTTTAACGGTTCAAAATTTGTGGACATATACTCAACTTATATATGTATAACATATCCAAAAATTACAACGATCCAGCGGTCGGATTAAATATTATAACTCACACAATAAAGCTATAATAACACCGATTTGATCTTTTAATACCTCAATCAGACAAAATACAAATAAAACATCTCAAACATTAATTCCTTCATTAATAACCACATAAATAAATCCATCATTTATATTCATATAAAATAAATATTTCCTTATCATATGAATCAATAATTAATTATTCACAAATAATATTACGAGAATCACAATTATAATGACGGTAGTTCCAGGAAAGAGGGGCTTTCGATAAGGATCTCTCACTTCTTGGCGTGCAATTAGGTGACCAAACCTCTCCTTTAGCAGAACTTTCTAGACATTGCCAATAATGTTATCTAATAATATTATTCAAATAATATGAATTATTGATCGATAATGGGAAATCTTGTGCGGTGACAATTATTGAAACAATAATAATATAAAATATCAACGCTTGACAATTATTGAATCAATAAAATAAAATATTGATAAAGTAACTCTTGTGAAAATTATTGAGTAGTGCCATCTTACGTACGAATCAATAATTCAACAATCTTTGTGCAATCTGGGGTGCTTCTTTGTTGACAGCGTATTCTTGTATTTTAACCACCGGGTATTCAACGATCTTACTTGGTAACAACTACGCAGATTATTTATAACCACCCAAACTTTGTCGTTTTCCTCATCCAATCGCTTTAGTTATGGGGCCCCACATGGCTATTTGTGTCGTAAATGCGAATATTCATAAGCGATCTGAATATTCCACGACCAAACGAATATTCCCAGAGCAAAATGAATATTTTATAACCACTTGCTTATTTTGAAATATTTGCGTATTTAACCCTTAACTATCCACTTTAATCAAATCAACCCTTACTATTTCAAAATAATAAATAAAGGAAATTCCTTTTTATTTAAAAAAATTTTGGGGTCTTACAACCTCCCCTCCTTATGAAATTTCGTCCTCGAAATTGGCGTCACGATACTGGTGTTTCTAAAAGATGAGGATACCTCGCTTTCATTTCGTTTCAATTCCCGGGTCATTTCCTCTATAGCATGATTCCTCCACAAAACTTTAACTTGTGGTATGACCTTTCTTGGCGTGGGACATGCTCCTTCTATCCAAAATCTTGGCGGTACCTCCTCATACGTTAAGTCTTGACTATCTCGTCCGGTTCTAACTTCTATAGCGTGGTTCGGGTCTTTCATATATTTCTGAAATGCAGATATATGAAACACATTATGAACACGAGACATACTTGGAGGTAATGCATGAGTCTATAGGCTACATTTCCTACTCGGTCAAAAATTTGAAATGGACCGATAAATCGTGGATTGAGCTTTCCTCTCTTCCCAAATCTTGTAACTCCCTTCCATGGAGCAACTCGCAACAATACATGATCCCTACATTAAATTCCACATCCTTTCGATGAAGATCCGCATAACTCTTTTGTCGATCTTGTCTTTTTGTATCGTTGTCGAATCATTTGGATCTTTTCGGTGTCATACGTCTTAACTCGGGTCCCAATAATGTTGCTTCACCCATCTCATCCCAACATATTGGAGAAGCGACATTTTGTCCATATAATGCTTGAATGGAACCATGCCTATATTTGTTTAATAACTATTGTTGTATGAGAATTCCACCGATGGCAATACTTATCCAACTTCCTTTGAAATCTAGGACCACGAGTTTTAATATATCTTCAAGAGTTTGAATAGTCCTCTACGATTGTCCGTGGTTTGGGGATGGTATGCCAAGCCAGAATCGTAAATTCGAGCCCATAGCTTTCTACAAACTAACCCAAAATCATGAAGTGAATCTTGGGTCACGATCTAAAACTATGGATCTTGGCATGCCATGCAATCTCACAATCTCATTTTACGTACACACTAGCAAAAGGCGTTCAAGGAAATAAGTCTCCGTATCGGCAAGAAATGAAGCGATTTGGTTAATCTATCAACAATAACCCAAATAGCATTGATGCCTTGAGAAGCCGTAGGAAGACCCATAACTTGAAATCCATGGTAATGTGTTCCCACTTCCATTCGAGAATCTCAAGTGGTTGCTGCAACGGACCCTTAGGTACTAGATGCTCGCCTTTACACGTTAGCAAGTTAAACACATCGAGATAAACTTTGCAATCTCTCTCTTCGTATTATTCCACCAAAATGTATGTGAAGATCACGATACATTTTAGTACTTCGAGGATGGATTGCAAATGGTGTATTGTGTGCCTCCATCATAATCTTGTACTTCAAATCGAGTCGTTAGGAACACAAAGTCTAGAGTGGACTCGAAGTATTCCTTCTTCATCAATTCTCGCTTAGGAATAGCTCCTTCTTGTACTTTCTTCTTCATACGCATCGGCTTCGGTCGGTGGCTTGAGCGACCTTAACTTTATCGATTAAAAGTCGATTATACTCAGTATATCATCACGTACTCGTATATCATCACGTGGGTACCTAGAGTTTTCATCTCCATCTCTATTATTTGTAAATTATCTGAAATGAGTCTTTGACAATATCGTACTTTCGTACTTGTATCGATCTTCTACTCAACACGTCAATTTACCACGTTTCGCTTTTCGAGGATGGCATGGTGAGAACATATCTTTGAAATGAGTCTCCTCTTGAGTTCTTGAAGCTCTTCCCACATTCCTTGCTTCATTCGAATTTTGTATCTCTCAAAGTCGAATTTACGTTAATGGAATAGCGATTCGAGAATATCCTTCAACGAATCTCCGATAATAACCAACTAAGCCTGAAAGCTACGTATTTCGATTCTTGACTTAGGTTGTTCTCAATTGTGACTCATATCCCAACCTTGGATAGCACGTCACAATGACACCTATCGATTTACTATCGCTTACGAATATGGCGTCCCCTATAGAGAGTGCGGCAGGTGAATTCCACAAAGGAAGTCCACAAGATAAAGGCTCGGTACCAAATTCTATAGTTGAATTTTTAACTCACGAAGTTCAATAGGAGCCATTCTATATGAGATTTTAGAAATGAGTTTTGTACTGGGTTCAAAGTCGATACAAAATTTAATATCGGGCTTTGGGAGTAAGTCGAGAAATTCTTGAAATCGTCGGGAAAAATCAATAACAACGAGAATATTATTCAAATCTTACGTGTCTTTATTCAAATCCATAACATGGACTAAGAAAACTTGACATCCGTAATAAGCGAATGACTTCATGGCTTGATATGAAAATGTTTGACTACA
Source organism: Panax quinquefolius (assembly GCA_020205615.1). Classification (NCBI taxonomy): domain Eukaryota; kingdom Viridiplantae; phylum Streptophyta; class Magnoliopsida; order Apiales; family Araliaceae; genus Panax; species Panax quinquefolius. The sequence continues at coordinate 38,210,196 of CM035165.1, forward strand.
ATGGTTTGATTGCTTGAATTGAATAACGAGTTGCTTAGGAATATGAAAACTAATGACCTTACAAAAGCAATCAATTTGGCGTGATGAGTAGTTAACCTTAAAATCACATCAAAAGCAAATATCTCTATAGAAATAAGGTTAACGAGGTAATGTGATAGTGCTGACTTGAATCAAGCAAGATTTTTAAACAACGGATGTAATGAAAGTTTCTCTAATGGAGTCTCCACAGATAGGTCAAAGTTTAATTTCTCCGTAGTCGAGTTCAAGCGTTGGCGCAAGTAAAGAGATAAAAGAATGGGTAGAACCAATATCTAGTAAGGTATATACTTTGCAAGAATTTATAATTAACTAACCGCGTGCTAACCGTTCGGGTTCCTCGCATTTTGACCGGTCACGAAACGCTCTTCCGGAATCGTTGACTTTGACTTTTACAGGACGATCTTTTGAGTCACCATTCCCATTGAACTAGGTTTCGATCTTGTACAATCTCGGCGATATGTCCTTCCTTTCCACAATTATAGCATACCTTGAAGCTGTTGTGGGCGGCGGTTTGGTGATATGTCCCTCTTTTCGCATTTGTAGCATATAATGGGTGGTCGTTCTCCTCCCTTAAAACTAGTTACTCTGATGTTGGCGTCTTCACATGGTCGTTGTTGAATCTCCTCTTTTTAAAATCTCCTCCGACTCGCTTCTTCTATTTTCATGGTCACGATTACCACCAAAGTGGTTACCGCCTTTGTCTCGTATTCTTCTTTCTCCATTTGGTTATCGTTATTACGATATTTCGCTATCTTCGGTATGATCTGGTTATGGTCCCTCGGTTGAGCGTACTCGTTATCTCGCTCTAACAAATGAGCCACATTTTGACAACATCTGAATAGAGAAAATTTATGAGAAATGAGATCTTGGCGTATGTCGGGTTTCAAACCTCTAAGAAACATCCCGCGTCATCGTTCCTCATTCTCCACCAAATGAGGTGCAAACTGGATAACTCCATGAACTTCGCCTCGTCTTGGGACACAAATCATCATTATTCTGCTCCGGTCTAATAAACTCCACTTCCTTCGTATAGCGAATACTTTTCGGGAAAGTACTTGTCATTGAAGCTATTCTGAAACGTCTCCCCATGACATCTTTGAGTGCGAATTTGGATGGGTACGCTTCACTGATTCTCACCGATGTCTGCCTTTCGCCACGGAACATAAAGGTGGCGAATGGAACCTTCTGTTCCTCCGTGCATCCCAAGACATCGAATATCTTGGTAATTTGCTTGACCCGTGTTTCCGCCGTGATCGGATCGGCTTTCCCTTAAATTACGGTGGTCTGACTCTTTGAAGCGCTTGGGTTTGTGACCACCGTGAATTGCTATCATTTCCTCGTATTTTGAACACGAGTCTCCTAAATGCGATTTTGCATGAGCGCAAAAAACTTCTAAACATCCCTCGTTCATCATCACGCTTTCGGTGGTGTTGTTCACAGGAGGAACATTGCCAGCCTGTTGCACGTTCTCCTCGTTGGTAAGTACAGGCATCTCCACGGTCTCATTTACTCCACTGTTAACGTTCTCAGCAGCCATTCTTAAAAACTATCATAAAACAAGGGTTAATTAAATAAATTAACAAATCACATAATACCCCTATATTATGACCAACCAACAAATAAGCTTAGGTAGGACACACTAGCGAAGGATTTACTCGTCTCTCCCCTCCTAGTTCTATTCCAGATCTCCGCCGGAGATCATATCCTAAGCTACGATACCAGCTGTGGCGCCCCAAAATAGGTATACACAACACCCATTACGAGTCGCCAAATACATGGTACAAAGCAAACTACAACTTGATAATACAAATGTCGTGTGAAATACGACAATATATCTTGTGAGTTTAAATACAAATATTATCTTCTAGATAATATCTATACTCAAATAAATCCTCATCACATTTATTGATACATTATTTTACAAAAATGGTGAGGACTACTAAACAACTCTCTCTAGAACCTTCATTCCATACCCCGAGCTAGTACTCATTACATTCTGCGCCTCACGAGAAGAAAAATGGAACAACAAGGAAAAGGGTGAGCTCAACTAGCCCGATAAAGAATATTATGACTAAGATAATATACAACAAATTATCGTTAGTTTCAACGAGGAAAAATCGATAGAATACTGATAGACAACAAGTTTGAGGATCAATATTATGGTGAAATAATAATTCATAGAAGAGTTACGTAGAGAATGAAATCTACTATAATCTATGAATTTAACGGTCCATCATCAATATTTTATCCCTGTAACATCAATCGATATTCATCTCAAATCAAATATTCATCTTTGCACTACTGGGCCAAAGATATTCATCAATCGGTCATATTCATCTCAACACTGTTCATCTTTGCACTAAAGGCCAAAGATATTCATCGATCGGTCGTATTCATTAAAAACACTGTTCATCTTTGCACTACTGGGCCAAAGATATTCTTGAGAAATCATTCATCTTTGCACTTCTGGGCGAAGATATTCAATAATATCATCATTTAAGGCGAGGATGATGAAAAATATTTTTAAAGAAGCGAATCCGGTGAAACAAAATGACAAGGATTAAGGATTAAGGATTAAGTACTTTGTTTTATCCATGTATCAACAATACCTCAAAAAAATAATCATAGTGGTGTAAAATTGAGAATAATCAAAACATGGATACAATCAAAGCTAGTATCCGAATAGATATTTTAGACGAAAAAAAGAAATTTTATTTTTCGATGAATAGTCTTAGTATCGTGAATAAGTGCTGATATCGTGAATAGTAGTGCCGTATACGTGAATAGTAACTCCGACACCAAAAGATAGAAATTCCACAAAAAAAACATTTTCACGCTTCATGAATAGTACTCGTGAATAGTAACTCGTGAATAGTAACTCGTGAATAGTAACTCATGAATAGTAACTCATGAATAGTAACCCCGACATGAAAAAGTTCCAAATTTGATAAAAAGTTCCAACCAATATTTCAGCATAATGATATTGAAGAAATAATATCATTACGAAAAAAAATAATATCTCTTACCTCAAAGAATCGATTACCGGAAGGAAAGATCGGAAGTGATCTTTGAATGAAACTTATCTTGAACAACAACTCTCAAAGTATCTAAATACTCACAAAATCGCTCAATAATATAATAGAGAAAGAGAAAACTTTGTTTACGGTGTGATTTTCAATTCTAACAGCCCTCTATTTATAGGAAAATGTTAGCCGCCAAGGCAGACTTGACTTTTGCTACACGATGGCTTTACACCGCTACTATTTCCACCCACCACATTTGAAATAAAATTCAGCACATTTTTTCACCAACCACAAGTGGGGCCCACTCAATTCTAGAATTTTCCACCAAAATCAATTATAACCTACTTTTGAATCAAACACCTCTCAAAATTTATAACAAATCATTCGTTTATTTTAACGGTTCAAAATTTGTGGACATATACTCAACTTATATATGTATAACATATCCAAAAATTACAACGATCCAGCGGTCGGATTAAATATTATAACTCACACAATAAAGCTATAATAACACCGATTTGATCTTTTAATACCTCCAATCCAAACAAAATACAAATAAAACATCTAAACATTAATTCCTTCATTAATAACCACATAAATAAATCCATCATTTATATTCATATAAAATAAATATTTCCTTATCATATGAATCAATAATTAATTATTCACAAATAATATTACGAGAATCACAATTATAATGACCAGTAGTTCCCGGAAGAGGGGCTTTCGATAAGGATCTCTCCTTCTTTGGCGTGCGATTAGGTGACCAAACCTCTCCTTAGATGAGAACTTTCTAGACATTGCCAATAATGTTATCTAATAATATTATTCAAATAATATGAATTATTGATCGATAATGGGAAATCTTTGTGCGGTGACAATTATTGAAACAATAATAATATAAAATATCAACCTTGACAATTATTGAATCAATAAAATAAAATATTGAGCGATAACTCACTGTGAAAATTATTGAGTAGTGCCATCTTACGTGCGAATCAATAATTCAACAATCTCATGCAATCTGGTGTGCTCTTTGTGCGACCACGCAGACATTTTGTATTTTAACCATAGGGTATTCCAACGATCTTAATTGGTAACAACTACGCCGTTATTTATAACCACCCAAACTTTTGTCGTTTCCTCATCCAATCGCTTTTAGTTATGGGGCCCACACATGGCTACACTACGGCGTAAATGCGAATATTCCCAAGACGATCTGAATATTCCACGACCAAACGAATATTCCCAAACAAAAATGAATATTTTATAACCACTTGCTTATTTTGAAATATTTGCGTATTTAACCCTTAACTATCCACTTTAATCAAATCAACCCTTACTATTTCAAAATAATAAATAAAGGAAATTCCTTTTTATTTAAAAAAATTTTGGGGTCTTACAACAACGGTGAAGAAACTACGTGGGAACTCGAAGAGAATATGATGAAGAACTACCTCAATTATTTACTTAATTATGTGTAAAGCGATTACGGGGACGAGAATCTTTGTAGGGGGAGAATGTAGCGAATCGAATTTATTGAGTCGTGATTAGGGATGAGAATCCTTTTAAGGGGAAAGATGTGATGAACGAGATTTTTTAATTTATTTTAATATTTATTGAATTAAATAAATATTTTTCGATGAGTTAATTATTAGATTAAGTAATTAATTGATGCTGATTGTGGTAGATTAATTTAATTATATGTGTTACATTTATTAAATTAATATGGAGAATTATTATTATTCAAGTATGTAATTAATTGAGCTTATTGAATTAAATGAAATATTTAATTAAGCATGATGTTATTTTAATTAAATTAATTATTAATTAGAAAGTTAATAATTTGACATTATTAATTAATGAGAAAATTAAAAATATGACTATGTGAATTTATGAGAAGTTATTTTATTTAAATTAAATAAGATATTTGAATTGGGTGTAACATGATTTAAACTATATTATAAAGCTTTTATTAAATTAAATGACTTTGAATCAATTAAGGGTCGCCAAACAAGGCCCTAGTAGTGGTTGGATGCAGTTACCCATGACTGGGATAACTGACCACTTCTGCGTCAGTTCTTCTCTTTTAATCCAGACGTCTTCTTTTTATTATTATTATTCTAATTCTAGAAAACATAACAGAGAGAATTCAGAGAGAAAAGTTAAGAATTTTGAGTGTGTGATTGAAGAAGAGTTTGAGAAGAGTTTCAATTCATCTCCTACATTACACTCTACGCTCTGAGTAATTTCTCCAAACCCAATTTCTAATTCACGTCATTAGTTTTTATAAAAATGGCTTTCATACATTTTGTAAAATCTCTGTAATTGAGAAAAGGTTTGATTATAAGTTTATATATGGGTTAAGATGTATCAAACCGTATTTGATTATATATATATATATATATATATATATATTATGTGAATTATCATGTCATCAGTTTCATAATACTATGAATTGCTATTTCAAAAATTTACAGAGTCTGGGTTTTGGCCTTATGGCCTTATACGTGTTATTTCATGTGTTGATCGTATATTATCCCTAAATTTTACACTCGTATATTGTTATGCATGTTGATACGAAGAGACCAAAGTTTAAATAAACGGATTTGGTGTTCTAACGAATCCGTAGTGACAAATTTTCATGTTTTATTTTCAAAACCTTCAAGAACATCAAGAACAGTACAATTTGCATAATTTAATTCTGTGATTATGTGTTTTAAATGGTTAAAGTCGTTATATAAATATTGGGTTATGTTTATGCATGAATTACACCATATGGGTATGTCTAATTTCGAGTAGAAAATAAAAAATTGGAAGAAATTGGCATGTTCAATGATTTTTCATGAATCGCCATTCTCGTGTTTGATGTGCATGTACTTGTGCCATTACTACCTATTCTCATGTGCACATAGCGTCCTTGAGCATACACCGTAAGTCGCTTAAATGCCGTGTCTCGGTAAAGTAATATTACTGGCCTGTGCATGACACTAAGAGTCCGGTCATGTTGAAGACTAAAGTAGAATAACGATGGTATGCATATTTACCACTTTCGAAAAGTTCGAAATGAGATTTTTAAATTGATTAAGTCTAACAATGTGTTAGTAAATTAATGTAATGAACATGTAAACATGTTAGAAGTATAATGAGATGTAAATTAGATGTTTAACATGTAAATAACATAATTACATGTGGATTGAGTTATTGAATACATAATTAGTTTGATATTCATGAAGTACAAATTATGTGACAATATGATAATTTGACTAAGTATAGTCATAACCAAAGTTTAGACAAAAGAATGATCATTGATGATTAGTTAAGTTATAATTAACTGGTATTGTGAATGTGAATGGTATGTAGGATTTAAATCCAAAGAACGTGCTTAGTTAAAGTGTAATCTACGCACGAGGCAAGTTTCCTAACCTTACTTGTCATTATTGTTCAAGTTTATTATTTACGTCGAGTAAATTATCATTACTATTATTCATGTTCAAATGTTATATTAAAGATTGATTATCTTTTCAAAGCATGATTTAGTTATACAATAATTGTCCTATTGTATACTTCCTGAGATTATTATTCAATTTGAATATCATTATTATTGAACCTTATTAGACTAGCGAACCCTTATTGATTCGACTAGTCCATAGTTGATGAGCGTTCTAAATTTCAGAACCCTTGATGAATTATCCAAACCAAACTTCCTTTGGTGAGGACTCAAATGTCAAACTGAGATGAACAACCCCGCAAAGGATTTACTTATCGTTAAGCGTTAAGATATTGTACGCGATATGGTACTAAGGGTTGATCCCCTAAGCACGCAGTAGAAAGGTCTATAGTCTTATGACTGTTAAAGGTTTCAAGTATAACCCTTGATAACCTAGGACATAGTTTAAGGTCTTATGACCCTCAGAATTCTTTTGATTCTTGTTATTCATTCTTGATTCAAAATTTGAGCTTTCATTCAGATGTCTTTGATTTATTCGCATGTTATTATACTGTTATTTCATTATTATACTTGTGGGCAATAGTGCTCACTCTTGCTTAATAATAACATTGCAATTAAGAATGAAAGAACTGATGAACCTTCCACTAATAAGGGCAAGGGCAAAGTTAGCAAGTGATGAAGACTTGTTGTTTTATTAGATGATGTATTTATGTTTAAGACTTGAGTTAATGATGTTGTTAAGACTTATTTGTTTATGATTCCGCACAGATGTTTAAGGTTAGTTTAACCTGGGATTGTATTATTATTATTAGGATGTTGTAACCCTTAAGGGAAGATTTTTATTCTATCTATTGCATGGCTTGCATTTATTATGGGTAGATAGATAGATGATATTTGTACAGTGAACACCAAATCCCATGGAATTGAAGTACCCGGATTTGGGGTTGTCACAAAGGTCATATCATCGGTAAAGGTGTTATGGAAGAACCACGATGCCGAAGAAGCAACGTGGGAATTGGAAGAAAAGATAAGGAAGGATTACCCTCATTTGTCTGCATAATGTGAGGCGAGATTCTGGGGACATAATCTTTATAAGGGGGGAAGAATGTAATGATCGAGAAATTCGAATCCTTTGTAAAATACTTTTATAATGAATAAAATAATACTATTTGTTATTATTATGTGTTAGTGAGATGAATGTCATTCTATAACCTAGAAGCGTCGGAACGTCGTAGTATTTTAACTACGTGAAGGAATTAAAGTGTTTGAATTTCCAAGACGAAAATAAAAACTTTCTGAGAAATTTTCTGAAAAACACTATTCATCGTTTTCCGCTCGGAAATTATTTTTGAACTTCCGAGAAATATTTAACGTTATAATATCAAGGTGAGATGGATTATGTAATAATAATCTAAGTATGGAAAACGTAATATTTCGCATGCGGACTTAATTTGAGAACATTAGGAAAATTAAGTATTAAAAATTTAATGAGCGTATGATACGTATGTATTGTACGAGGTAGTGTACACGAGTATGATACGAAGTATTATACGATTATATGGGAATGATGGTATTTCGTATATTATGATTTAGTATACGAGTTAGAATACGAGAATTTTTCATATAGTATATATCATAAGACTTTTAGTTAAATGGAATGGACTAGTAAGATTGTGTAAACAATTGAATAGTCCAATAAACATTAAGGTGCAAGCCCAAGTGGTTTTTAATGTGAAGTCCAAAGTAATTAAAGACAAGCCCAAAGTATAAGCTAAACTAATTAACACTAAGCCCAATTAATGATCCAATGGGTAAAGCATGATCCATGGGGAAACCCATGGGTGATCTTGGTGACCAAGGGTTTGATGTGGTGGCCAAGTAAAGTGTGTGGTTAACAAGTTTACTTAGGGCTTAAGTAGTGAATAGTAAGGAGGTTACAAAGAAGGTGGGATTGACTTAATGTCCATTTTGCCCTAACTTTAGAAAGCCTATAAATACAAAGCCTTGGATTCATTATTTAGTTGTTCAATTTTATCCAACAAACTTCCCTTTACAAAGAAACTTAATTGGTAGAGAGAATAAGCACTTATACTCCAAACTTCCCTTTACATATTTGTTTCACTACTCTAGTCCTAATTTTCATCATAGTCTCATTGTCCTCGGGTTTGCGGCTGTGGTCCACCGTATCTGGACTGAGCGTAACGCGAAGATTTTCTCACTTAAAGTTACCCCTGTCCGGACAGTAGTGCAAGACATTATGAACTTATTGAAATGTAAACTTTACTCTTATCGCAGATTTCAAAGACTTAAGGAGAAGTCTTGCTTCCGACATCTAGTGTTATAGCAGTTGGTGAAGCTTCTAGGCTACTATGGGGATGGTCCGAGTCTAATTTTAGCATCTGGCCTGTTCGATGCTTTGGTTGGTTCTGCTGGGATGGGTTACTTTTCTGGTGCTGTTGCTGCATTTTGTTGCTGTGTTACTATGCAGATTTTGCTGCTGGATCTGCAAATTCTGGTTTTCTGCTATTGGTTGATGCATTCTTTTCGCTCAAGTCCAGTCAACCCGCTGGTGCAGTTCGTGCTACTGTTCTGCTGGGCTGGGCTGGGCTGGTGCTAGATTTGGTGATGGTTGCAGCCGAGATGCTGCTGAATTGTGGTTTGGCTCTGTGGTGGAGCACCAGCGTCCTGGTGTTGCTGGTGTGGCTGGTTTTGGCTACAATGGTCTGGGGACAGCTATGTTGGGTCTGCTATGCTGGGACTGAGGTCTGCTATGAGGGGAGGGTCTGCTATGAGGGGTCTGCTTTGAGGGGTCTGCCGATGTGCTGGGTTTGGCTCCTCTGTTGCTAGGCCTACTGCTACTCTGCGCTACCTGTGCACTGCTTTGGTGGTCTGGGGTAATGCTACAGGGCCTGTCCTGTGTTGGTTTGGGTTCTCTGCTTGGGCTGAGTTATCTGTGCAGATTGGGAGTGGGCTCCTCATATGGCCTTACCTGTCAGTCTTTTGGTCTAGCAGTTGGTCTACTGTTTGTTGAGCCTCTTCTTATGGTCTTATTTGTGAGGGCTGCTGCCTGCTGCAGATCCCTGTGATGGGTCGCTGGCTGGGTAGGCCATTTGCTGCTGGGGTCTGGTTAGGCAGTTTTGGGCTTGGTTGGTGTAGTTGCTGCAGTTCTCTGCTGCTGGGATGTTGGTTAGCTGGCTGCAGGGCTCTAAATGCGAGGTCCATGCTGCTGCTGGGATGCACTGTGTTGGTCTGCTATGGGTGGTTTTGGTATACTACTGCAGATGCCAGCTACTGGTATACTGTTGCAGATGCCAAAGTTGTTTCACAACTGCTGTTTTTGCTGGTCTGCTGTCATCTGGCGAGCTGCTGGAACGACTTGGGCGAGGAGTTGTTGATGAGCTGCTCCTATGGGCGAGGAATTTGTTTTGGCCTGGTCTTGGACGAGCTCCTCCTATAGGCGAGCTGCCTGGATGTTGCTGAGGTGATGGGTTGCTGCTTTGCTGATTCGGGTCTGATGCCGTGGTGCTATGATCCCCTGCTGCTAGTGCATATGATATCCTGCTGCTTGCTTAGGGTCTGAATTGTTTGTTTTCTAAGAAACATAGATAGTTTGTTGGGCTTCGTTGTTATCTATGGTTAGTGTTTACATGTCACATTTTCGCTGGGCTTTCGGCCTTGTAATCTTCTATAGTTATGACATCATAGGGCATTGTCACCATGATGTGCCTACGCTTATATTTCGACGGGATTTTCGTAGAACAGAATCTCTTTTATTTTTTATTAAATTCACTCTAAATTTAGCAAAAAAGAAAAAAGAAAAAAGAAAAAAGAAGAACTAGTTCATCAAGGGTAAGACTCTTGTCCTATATTCTTCCATCTCTTCCATAATAGCTTAATAGTGAAGTGATATGGTCTTGTATGATAATAAATCATAAGAAGGGATAAGTTAATGACTCTTAATGAGCCGAGAATAAGCACTTTGTCCATGAATAAGCTATGAACTAAAGAAGAACTTGAAAGACTTATATCATGTCTATATGAATGAAAAATAGTATGATAATAAGATTTAGAAATGATGGTTAGAAGACTTTAACTATCACAAGCCATGAGAAACAAAGTTATATGTAAATTATACTTTGATAAGTAAATAAGTTCATGAAGAACATGTAATGACTTAACAAGAAAATAAGTTGTTGTACAGGTTGAGATGTCTAGTTAATGAATTGAATACATTTGGAATGATGAACAAATCGTTAGTAACGAAGTTTTGCCGGAATTCACATGATTGGACGATAATCGACGAATTCGTGAAACTCTCGGAATGGAAGTCGGATTTTGTGTTTGAACTCGGAAACGTTAGTTGTTGATGGAGACAAGTCTTATTTGGCATTATAGAGTTGCGGACTCGAAAATGACCGAATTTATTTATTTATTTATTTTTGCTAAATTTAGACTGAAATAAATTAAATGGGGGATTACAAAACCGCATGGGAGAAACCCAAACAGAATATCAAAGACATCATAGGACATGCCCTATGATGTAAAGACTATGATGAAGATACTATAAAAGGTTACAGGTTACAGTACATGACATAGCATAAAGAAATTAAATCAAGACGCCTAGAACACGGAACTTAGAAAGCAAAGCTACCACTACGACGACCCACTCGAGGCCAAAATCCCACTCTATGAAGACCCATGCTACGAAGCCCCACGCTACAAGTTTCCCCATTTGTCGAGCCCCTCATAGCCGAAGTCCAAATCTCGTAAGAGACCCTTCTGCAAGGGAAGAAATCAAAAGGCCTCACTGGCTAGCCGAAGCAACAACCCCAGCGAGGCCGAAACTCCCCTCTACGAAAACCACTCTACAAAACCCCTCTTGCCGGGATCACAGAACTGAAAGGACTAGCCATCCGAACCCCTCTTGTCTGCCGCCCCTTATAGACAAAGCCCATACCACTGAAAAGACCATCATGAAAGCGAAGTCATAAGGCCAAAAAGACCGAAGCTGGCCGAAGTCAAAGCCACACTCTACAAGATGACTGCTCAATTCTACGAAGACCCAAACTCCTTTTCTCACTCTACGAGTCCCCGCTCTACGAGACCCCACTCTACGAATCAACCACTCTATGAACAAAGCACCACGCTACGAGTCTCCACTCAACGAACAAAGCACCACGTTACGAGGCTCCACTCTACAACTGACCACTCTACGAAGCCACGCTCTATGAAAGCCCCACTCTACGAGTCTCCACTCTACGAACCCACGCTCTACTAAAGCCCCACTCTACGAAGACCCCAGAACGCCACTCTACGAAGTCCCACTTTTCGAGTCCCAGCACCTGTTTGAGCGACCTCAAGCAATCCCACTCTACGAGTGCAACTTTACGAGAGCATCTACAACACAAAGGATCTATAGCATCTACTTGATTTTTTGAAATTTAGTATTAGAATGAAGCCCACACTTTACCAAATGAATAATATCATGAATGAGGATTCGAGCAGGAGTGGATGAATGGGAGAATATCCTGGCATTTCTTTCTGTCCAAATTCTATAACCCACAGCAGTAAATCCAAAATGGAGTAGACTCGAGTGAAAGCTTGTACGGGAGTGGCTAGAGATAAAGCCAGTAATTGAGGCCCAACTCCTACTAAACCCTCTCCAACCACACTGCCGTAGAACATCTATCAGTATTTGGAAAGAGAAGGAGCATTTAAAGAATAAATGGTTAAAAGTTTCCCTGTCATTTGAGCAGAGCACACACTTAGGATCAATAGCAAGACCAAATTGGGTTAGTCTGTCGATGGTCCGAAGCCCCTTATGAAAAGCAAGCCAGAGGATGAAAGATTGTCGGGGGGCACAATCTTGTGCCAAACCAAGCTATGGCAAGACACTGTAGGCCCTGTCAACCGAATAGAATTCCAAATGGTAGTAGCCTTAACATCGTTTATACCATCCCAGAGAAGGCCATCACGGTTCGCAAAGTTACAAGGTCTAAAGTAGTCAAAAGAGTTCCGAAAAGCAATGACATCACGGTGATTCAAGCGAGTAAGACCCACCTAGAGTTATGAATGATGCTATTCACACTGCGAGAGGGACCAAGCCCGAGTTGACAATTAGAGGCAGTGAAGCGAGAATTTGCCAAAGGAGATTGTCAATCCATGGGTCAAACCATAGGCTAGTATGTGCTCCGTTGCCAATGTCAAAGGATATGTGCCTCTGGCGATATCCCTACATTGTAAAACTTTCCTCGAGATCCAAGAAGCGATCGGGGGAATAGTAATAGCCGGAAGGATTTAGACTTGAAAGCGAGTTTTATGAACCCATTTGGCCCGAGAGAGAAGGAGGCAGGGATTTTATGGCGTGCAAAGGTGCATCAAGATAAGAGATTTATTCAATCCGCTAGATTCTTTATTGCTAGAACACCTTTACGCAAAGGGAAGACAAATCTTTGACCAAGCAACTTTTGAGCCATGTTTGTCCATGGAAGGACCCTTCCAAAGGAATCTAGTCGTGGACGATTGCGAGATCTTTCAAAGCTAACTGCGGGAAGGATGAAGTGAGTCGAATTAATAGGCTTGAGAGGCATGGACAACCGACTTGATAAGTTGCATACGGCCGGCGTACGAAAGGAACTTATTTGTCCATGAGCTAATTTTGGCTTTGACCCTTTCAAGGAGGGTATGGCAGTCAACAAGGCTAAGTTTCAAGGTTATCAAGGGAACCCCCAGGAATTTCGTAGGGAACACCCCCAACCAAAAATCCAAAAGGCTAATGATAAGATCCGATTTGGCTGGAGGGACATGGGAGAGAAAACACATACTCTTTGAAGCGTTGATGTGAAGACCCGAGCCCAAGGAGAACTGGTCGAGACACATCTTAATATGCCTGACTGAGTCAATATCACCATGGAAAAAGATAAGAATGTCATCCGCAAAACAAAGATGGGTGATGGAAAGAGGCTCGGATCATGATGAAACTTGAAAGAGGCCCTCAATGAAGTCTAGGCTAGCATAAGGGAAAGGACTTCCATAATGATGACAAAAAGGTAGGGGGATAATGGGTCACTTTGTCTAAGGCCTTTAGCCCCTTTGAAGTAACCACATAAAGCCCCATTAACCTTAACAGAGAAACTGGAAGTGGCGATACACGCCTTGATCCAAAAAATAAATTTGGGCGGGAACCTGAACAGTTGTAAAGTAGCCCACAAGAAATCCCAAGAAACAGAGTCAAATGCTTTCCTAAGATCAATCTTCATAACACACCTGGCCGGCCCAGAGGGTCTGTAGTAGTTCTTGAAAAGTTCTTGAGCAAGAAGGATGTTATCACCAATTCTCCTTCCCGAAACAAAGGCAGATTGGAAAGGAGAGATGATGGAAGGGAGAAAATGCTTTAGCCTAGACGCAATGATCTTTGAAATGCAAGAAACGAGCGTTGAACGTTCACGAACGTTTATCGTTTTCGTTAAAAATGGACTAATAGGTGAATTTTTAGTTTACAAAATAAAATAGATAAAATTCTTGCAAGAACACGTAGAGTATGTAGTTTGTGAACTATAGGCTCTTGAACGAGCCAATTCGGACTTATAACGAAGAAGTTACGAGTCCGAGAATCTCACAAATTTAAAAATCTGTCAAAATTGTCTGAAGCACAGAGTCCGCGCCGCAACACGACTCAAGGCAGAATGGCCCGCATGCATCACCTGTGAGTGTGGTGGGTGAAGTTGTAACCTCTTTTGGAGAGTTCTTGCAATAACGCGACCCATATGAAAGGGACTCAGCCGCATGCATACCGAGTCCGGTCTTTTGGCCTAGGGCATGGCGCTGTGTGGTGGCACAAAGAAATATCTGGCCATGGCCAACCTTAAATTTTAGACAATGAAGAATGTTTATATGTGGAGCATGAATAGTAAATGATGAACAATTAACTAAGGATCTTAATGTAACATTGTTAAGACATATTTAAAACCTTAAGTATGATCACTTAGGGTTGAAGTAACTCAATTGCATATAAACGTAAGAATGACGTAACGGAAAGCCGAAACCAATAATAACAAATCTAATACGTAATTAGATTGAGAAGAAGGGTAATATTCTTTAGGAACCATGTATGTTATTCATGACCTAATGTGTTATGTGATGTTATCATCTACTGTAGAGACCTTAAAGACTTAAAGTGCACGTGTTATAACTGTAGCAGACGCTAAAGGCACATATTCTACCCTTGTTCCAGTTCAATATGGACAAGCTTTGCGATTCATGTATTCTTACGCATGAGTTAATGTCTGATGAAGTCAACGCCCATCTCTTTCGACTAGACTTACGATATGTTGGATTTCTTATAATCTATCAAAGTATTGTCAATGATTGACCAAACTAATATTGGTGTGGTTTTCAAATGAAGACTGAGTATGCTAAAAAGTTTTGTCGTCAAACGACGGGCACGTGAGGTTCCCACAACTTAAACATACACATGTTTAATGAATGTAGTGCTGATCAACATAGAGTACTATAGGCTGATCACCTAGACGTGCTCGTAAGCTATGCCAGACTTACGGACTTCGTGCCGGGATTTCCTTTTCAAAGAACTTATGAAATGCTCATGGTCTTAGACCAGAATTGATGTTTTACTGAATATTGTTATTGTAAAACGTTTTGAAGGAAAAGAAGTGCTATTTTGAATTATTGATAGTACTTCGTAAATATTGTTCAGTTATTGAAGATATATGATTCCTATGTTTGAAGCATGTTGTTTTATTAGAACTGTTGTACTTGCTGAGCTAGTTAGGCTCACTGTTGCTTGAACCATATGAATGCAGCTAAGATCGAACGGACTGACAGATCCGGTAAGGATAAAGGGAAGGCTAAGGCGAACCCGTAGATTAATTATCTAATAGTATAGGTTTGTAATGACAATATTTGATATTATGACAAGAACAATTGTAACGGTTATAAAGAACCTGGGAGAATGTTAATATCATTTTGAATATATATAAGACATAATCATTCTTTGGAGGCTTTTCAATTGAATGTTTGTGTGAACTAAAGCACCGTGTAGCACTATCTGTCGGGTTAGAAGATACACAGATTTGGGGGCGTCACAACACAATAAGACCACAAACTGGATGCCTAGATAAGCGTGCGCAGACTGTTTCCAGAGTTAGAAAATTTTCTAGGTTTTCCAGATTTTGATTATTTTTATGCTAGTTCCCAAAATTCATATCTTGCTCGTTTTAATTCAGATTACATTTAAACTTGGTCAGGTTAGACATCATGCTACCTAGTATTTTACAAAATCAGTACATACATCAAACGGATTACCAAAGATACAGACTCAATGGTTCGAAAAACCCGAAAAGTCACAAATTACTAGTTAAACCCAATTTGACAAAAATCCGTGATTTTGCTTCTAGCATGCAATTAAATTGTTCCTAATGCCCAGATCATCTACTCTCACATGTTTTCACATTTCACAACATCAAACTTCAACAAATTTCCACTTTTTGATTAATTTAGCATCTTAGAGGCATTTTATCAAACGTAGAGCATGCATTGTTTAATTCTTTAATTTTCTATGAATTTGATGCATGATTAACCCAGAACTTTTGTTGTTAACGATCTATAATAATCAAACAACAGTAACATGGCAACACAAAGCCACAATAAATCATTTACCAATTTTATATGCATTTTCTTCTTATTTTTCTTATAAAAATAAAATGGGTTCATGGGTTACCTTTTGATGAATTCCTTCTTAGTTTAATCTGATGCTCCTTCTCTTTGCTTGTCAAATCCTCAGTAATCCTCCAGAATTCGTACTAACTCTCTTAAGCTCACAATTTTCTATCGGTTAAGAAGCTTTTAGCAAAAAGGAATGGTGTTTTGAGTGTTTATTTAGCAAAAAAAAAATGGTGTTTTGAGTGGGGAGTACTTACAAAAATTACTAACATATGAACCCCCACCCTTTCAAACCCCAAGTCATCAATTGCATCCAACTTAATCCCATTCATAAGTTTCATCACTTAATAAAAAGAAAGTGGTAGTTGAGAAAATGAAGAGATTTTGGGTTTAAAGAAAATGAAATACTCCCTCTTCTTCAATTTGGTAATACACGTAATATACTCCTTCCTCCATTTTGTCCCAAATTAATAGTCTCATGGGTCCTATCAGTTCAACTAATTTCTATTTATAAAGAAAATATTATTTTAATCAATTAATCAATTAATAAGCTATTTAACTATTTTACCCTCCGTAGCCAAACGTGTTCGATACTTATATCGATTTCTAAAAAAGTCAATGTTCCGGACGTCATGGGACTATCCGTTTCGTTAAAATCATCTCCAAAATTCGTGATTAACTTTTTCCCCAAAAAAGTTAATGGGTTGACTTTGACCAAAAAGTCATCCATGACACATTTTCGTGGTTACAGTCTAACCTGACTCATTTCGACGTTCTGGACTTGAATAAGCAGTTTGCGTCTCTAAATTCCGCTCTGAACTCCAGCTCATGATTTAATACCAACCCACGTAATAAAAAGAATTAGTTTCCCACTTAATCAATTTAAATAGTTAAATAAAATTAAACCAACCATTTAAATACATCTCATCACATATCTTAACATAACACATATATGTATAACACATATACATCTAATAAATGAAATCGCACAAGAGTTTCATATAAGTTCGTTTATTAATAATTATTAAATTACATAAAAAATCTCGGATATTACATTCACCCTCCCTTATAAGGATTTTGTCTCCGGAATCATTACTCATCAAACAAAAATATTAGGGTAGTTTTTCATCAATTTTTCCTCGAGTTCCCACGTAGCCTCTTCGGCGTTGTGGTTCCTCCACACTACCTTAACAGAAGGTATTATCCTATTTTGTAACACTTGTTCTTTTCTATCAAATTACCTGTACAGGAACCTCTTCATAGGTTCAGTCTTTTTCAAACTGGATGGACATGCTTGTAGTCTTGCTTATAGGGTCGTAGAACCAATACGTGGAACACATTGTGTACATGCTCTAACTCTGGAGGTAAAGCTATTTCATAAGCTACCTCGCCGACTCGTCTTAACACTTCAAAGGGTCCTATGAATCTGGGACTAAGTTTTCCCTTCTTCCCAAACCTAAGAAACTTCTTACTTTAGTCGGTGTCTTCGGTTGTTCCCAATTCTGCACCGCTTCCACCTTTGTCGAATCCACAGAGATTCCGTTCTTGTTGATCACGTGCCCTAGAAATTGAACTTTCTCCAACCAGAACTTGCACTTCGAAAATTTTGCGTATAACGTATTCTTCCTCAACGCCTCCAATACCATTCTTAAATGTTCAGCATGATCTTCCTGAGTATTGGAATAGATCAGGATATCATCTATAAACACAACTATGAATTTATCTAAGTATTGCTTGAACACCCGGTTCATCATGTTCATAAATGCTGCCGGCGCGTTTGTTAACCCAAATGACATCACCAGGAACTTGTAGTGTCCGTAACGAGTCCTAAATGATGTCTTAGGTACATCTTCTTTCCTCACCTTCAACTGGTGATATCCCGCCCTCAAGTCGATCTTGGAAAAATATTTCGCTCATTTCAACTGATCGAACAAATCATCTATCCTGGGTAACTAGTACTTGTTCTTGATCGTCACCTTGTTCAACTCTCGATAGTCTATGCAAAGTCTCATCGACCCATCCTTCTTTTTCACAAATAAAACGGGTGCTCCCCAAGGAGACACTCTCGGTTGAATATACTTCCTATCCAACAATTCCTGCAACTGTACCATCACCTCCTTCATCTCTGTTGGTGCCATTCTGTATGGGGCTTTCGAAATCGGGGTCGTTCCCGGTACTAAATCTATAACAAATTCGGCCTCTCTATCCGGTGGAATGCCTGGAAATTCCTTCGAAAATACATCTGGAAATTCATTCACTACTTGTATTTGTCCCATCAATATCCCTACTTTCTGCGTATCGACGATATGGGACAAATAACCTACACATCCCTTTCTTAGCAACTTCCTCACATTCATCATCGTCAGACAGCTTGAGTGTCTCGGCGACTTACTACCATAGAACACTACCTTAGACTGATTTGGAGTCTGAAGGTTTATACACTTCTTCTGGTAATCTATCATTTCCCCATGGTTAAATAACCAATCCATACCTAGAATTACATCAAATTCTCCTAGTTAAATTGGAATTAAATCCATAGGTAACTTATACCCCCTTATATCTACAACATAATTCCTATGAATATGGTTAACGAGAATTATTTCCTTATTCGCAACTTCTATGTTCATCGGGTATTCTAATTCTTCATGAGGTAAGTTTAATCATTGGGAGAATTCATGTGATACGAAGGAACAAGTAGCACCTGAATCAAATAATATGTATGCAGATATATCATTGACCGGAATGATACCTGAAATCACATCCTTGGAAACGACCGCATCCTGAACTGTCATGTTGAAAGTCCTTACTGTTGGTCGATTCTGAGTTGGTGGTCCAGTAATTGTGAGATTTCCACCGCTTGGTCCCCTTCCTCCATTCCCTCCTGCTGACTTCTTCTTTGGGAAATTCCTTGCATGATGATCCAGTGCTCCACAGTTGAAGCATCCATTTCTCTTTGGTGCAGAGCAATTGGGAGAAATGTGCCCCTCTTGCCCGCAATTGAAACAGACATTCTTCCCTTTTAGACATGCGCCTGAGTGATTCCTCCTATACTCCTTGCATGTCTCAGTCTTCTTCTTTATTTCCCCTGGTTCTCCCCCAGGGTTTCCCGAATTAAAATTGTTACTGTTGTTGTTGTTCCACTTCCTTTTGTTTGCACCACTGCCACTGCTACCTTCCCCACGATTCCCTCCTTCATTCTTCTTCTTCTTCTTATCCTTGTTAAATTTCATCAGGGCTTCGCTTCCGCCCTCAACGATTATAGCTTTCTCCAGGAGAGTCGCGAAGTTGTTCGTTTGCAACACCGAAAGTCTACTGTATAACCACGATTTGAGGCCCTGCTCAAACCTCCTCATTTTCCTCTCCTCAGTGTCGACCTGATGAGGTGCGAACCTCTCCAGCTCGTTGAACTTCGCGACGTATTGAGGTACTGTCATGTCATCTTGCTTCAGCTCCAAGAATCGCATCTCTATGCAACTCTGCATACTCACAAGAAAGTAGTTTTCGAAGAAAATCTTCTTAAACCCCTCCCACGGTATCACACCTTCTCCAGCCCTAGTTTGGTTTGCCTCCCACCAGAAGTTGGCTTCGCCTTTCAACATATATGTGGCGAAGATTGTCTTCTATTCATCTCCAACTCGGGCGATATCGAACGTCTTTTCAATTTCTTTGATCCATGTTTGGGCTTCGATGGGTTCGGTTGTTCCTTTGAACTCAGGGGGTCCCGCGCTCTTGAAGTCCTTAAAGTGTGCCACTTGGGCTGCTGGAGGGTGATTGGTAGTCGGTGTTCAATTCTGAAGTGCCCCCCACTAACATGTCTACGAATTATTGCATGGGGTTCGGTGGATCCCCAACATTAATGTAAGACCCCAAGTTTTACGAAATGAAAATATTCAATTTTCTGATAATTGTTATTCTATTTAGTAAATGGTTAAATTGATAAAAGGTTAAAGTTAAGGGGGATATGTGAAAATTTTGCAAAGTAAGCAAGTGGTTACAAAATATTCGATTGGTCGAGGAATATTCTTTTTGTCGGGGAGTATTCGTACGACGACACAATTATTGGTGGACCCCACAACGGAAGTATTGTCATAGTTAAAAAATGACAGAAATATTTTTTATAAAAATAACGGCAAAAGTTTTACCGTTAAACTATTAAAATACACGATGGTAAAAGTACAGTAATACGCGTGGTTGCATAGTAGCACACGATATTGATTATTGATGCTTACGTGAGAAGTCACTCAGTTATACTCAATTATTGCTACAGTAACTGCTGCATAATATCTTTCATATTATTGATTCAATTATTGTCACAATATCATCTGCATAATATTTTTCTAAATCAATAATTGAGACGATAAAGTTATTCATATTATTATTTACAATATTGACGATGTCTAGAAAGTTATGTCGATGAGAGGTTTGGTAACCTAATTGCGCGCCAATAGGGAAAAATCCTTATCGGAAAGCCCCCTCTTTCTTGGGAATGATCTGGTTGTTAAATATTGTGAGTTATAATATAAATGATGAATAAGTTTTTTTTTTGTTTCTAAATTTAGACTGAAATAAAATAAATGGGGGATTATAAAACCGCATGGGAGAAACCCAAACAGAATAGCAAAGACATCATAGGACATGCCCTATGATGTAAAGACTATGATGAAGATACTATAAAAGGTTACAGGTTACAGTACATAACATAGCATAAAGAAATTCGTCAAGACGCCCGAACACGGAACTTCCAAAAACAGCTACCACTACGAACAACCCACTCGAGGCCGAAATCCCACTCTATAAAGACCCATGCTACGAAGCTCTACACTACGAGTTTCCCCATTTGTCGAGCCCCTCATAGCCGAAGTCCAAAACTCATAAGAGACCCTTCTGCAAGGGAAGAAATCAAAAGGCGACTTTGCTGTCAAGCAACAACCTCGTGAGGTGAAACTCCCCTCTACGAAAACCACTCTACGAAACCCCTCTTGCCATGTTCACAGAACCAAAGGGCTAGCCATCCGAACCCCTCATGTCTGCCGCCCCTTATAGACGAAGCCCATACCACTAAAAGGACCATCATGAAAGCGAAGTCATAAGGCCAAAAAGGCCGAAGCTGGCCAAAGTCAAAGCCACACTCTACAAGATGACTGCTCCATTCTACGAAGACCCAAACTTTGAATCGCACTCTACGAGTCCCCGCTCTACGAGTCCCCACTCTACGAATCAACCACTCTACGAACAAAGCACCACGCTACGAGTCTCCACTCTACGAAAAAAGCACCACTCTATAAGTGACCACTCTAAGAAGCCACGCTCTATGAATGCCCCACTCTACGAGTCTCCACTCTACGAAGCCACTTTCTACTAAAGCCCCACTCTACGAGTCTCCACTCTACGAAGCCACTTTCAACTAAAGCCCCACTCTACTAAGACCCCAGAACGCCACTCTATGAAGTCCCACTTTTCAAGTCCCAGCACCTGTTTGAGCGACCTCAAGCAATCCCACTCTACGAGAGCATCTACAGCACAAAGGATCTGTAGCATAATCTAGACTTGATTTTTTGAAATTTAGCATTAGAATGCAGCCCACACTTTACCAAATGAATAATATCACGAATGAGAATTCGAGCAGGAGTGGATGAATGGGAGAATATCCTGGCATTTCTTTCAGTCCAAATTCTTTAAACCACAGCAGCAAATCCAAAATGGAGTAGACTCGAGTGAAAGCTTGCAGACGGAGCGGCTAGAGATAAAGCCGATGGTGAGGCCCAACTCCTACTAAACCCTCTCCAACCACACCGCCAGTAGGACAACTATCGATGATCTCGGAAAAGAAGGAGCATTCAAAGAATAAATGGTTAAATGTTTCCCTATCATTTGAGCAGAGCACACACTTAGGATCAATAGCAAGACCAAATTGGGTAAGTCTGTCGATGGTCCGAAGCCCCTTATGAAAAGCAAGCCAGAGGATGAAAGATTGTCGGGGGGCACAATCTTGTGCCAAACCAAGCTATGCCAAGACACTGTAGGCCCTGTCAGCCGAATAGAATTCCAAATGGTAGTAGCCTTAACATCGTTTATACCATCCCAGAGAAGGCCATCACGGTTCGCAGAGTTACAAGGTCTAAAGTAGTTAAAAGAGTTCCAAAAAGCAATGACATCCTGGTGATTCGAAGCAGGTAAGACCCACCTAGAGTTATGAATGATGCTATTCACACAGGCAGAGGGACCAAGCCCAGAGTTGACAATCAGAGACGAGTGAACAAAATTTGCCAAAGGAGATTGTCCAATCCATGGGTCAAACCATAGGCTAGTATGTGCTCCGTTGCCAATGTCAAAGGATATGTGCCTACTAGCGATATCCCTACATTGTAAAACTTTCCTCCAGATCCAAGAGCAGTCAGGGGGAATAGGAATAGCCCAGAAGGATTTAGACTTGAGGAGAGTTTTATGAACCCATTTGGCCCAGAGAGAAGGAGACAGGGGATTTATGACATGCCAAAGGTGCATCAAGATAAGCGATTTATTCCAATCTGCTAGATTCTTTATTGCTAGACCACCTTCTACAAAGGGAAGACAAATCTTTGACCAAGCAACTTATGAGCCATGTTTGTCCATGGAAGGACCTTTCCAAAGGAATGTAGACATGGACGATTGTAGATCTTTCAAAACTGCTGCAGGAAGGATGAAGTGAGTCGACCAATAGGCTTGAGAGGCATGGACAACCGACTTGATAAGTTGCATACGGCCGGCGTACGAAAGGAACTTATTTGTCCATGAGCTAATTTTGGCTTTAACCCTTTCAAGGAGGGAACGACAGTCAGCAAGGCTAAGTTTTGAGGTTATCAAGGGAACCCCCAGGAATTTTGCAGGGAACACCCCCAACCGAAAATCCAAAAGGCTAAGAATAAGATCCGATTGGGCTGGAGAGACATGGGAGAGAAAACACATACTCTTTGAAGCGTTGATCTGAAGACTCGAGCCCAAGGAGAACTGGTCGAGACACATCTTAATATGCCTGACAGAGTCAATATCACCATGGCAAATGATAAGAATGTCATCCGCAAAGCAAGGATCGGTGATGGAAAGTGGCTCAGATCGCCAGTGAAACTTGAAAGAGGCCCTCAATGAAGTCTGGGCTAGCATAAGGGAAAAGACTTCCATAATGATGACAAAAAGGTAGGGGAATAATGGGTCACTTTGTCTAAGGCCTTTAGCCCCTTTGAAGTAACCACATAAAGCCCCATTAACCTTAACAGAGAAACTGGAAGTGGCGATGCACGCCTTGATCCAAAAAATAATTTTGGGCGGGAACTTGAACAGTTGTAAAGCAGCCCACAAGAAATCCCAAGAAACAGAGTCAAATGCTTTCCTAAGATCAATCTTCATAGCACACCTGGCTGGCCCAGAGGGTCTGTGGTAGTTCCTGAAAAGTTCTTGAGCAAGAAGGATGTTATCACCAATTCTCCTTCCCGGAACAAAGGCAGATTAGAAAGGAGAGATGATGGAAGGGAGAATATACTTTAGCCTAGACGCAATGAACTTCGAAATGCACTTATAGGTAATATTGCAGCAAGATATGGGTCTGTAATCATTCATAGAAGAGGGGTTCTGGACTTTCGGCACAATAGCAATAGCCGTTGCATTAGTCCCTCTAAGAAGACATCCCTGACTGAAAAAAGAACGAATAGCAGCAGTGAAGACCTCCCCAACAATGTCCCAGGCATGGAGGAAGAAATTAACAGTAAACCCATTAGGGCCAGGACTCTTGTTCTTCTTCATGTGCTTAAGGGTGAACAAAATCTCCTCATCCGACACTTCTCTGTCAAGCAAAAGAGCTTGTTGAGAAGACACAAGCTTGGCCCCAAGAGAGTTAGGAAGAGGGAGAGAGGAACTATTAGCCTAGGCAGGCGTGCCAAGGAGATCGTAGAAGTGGTTAACTGCAACACTTTGAACAGCCAAGTGCCCAAAGCACAAAACACCCTCAGCATTCTCAATTGCTAGAATCGTATTCGTGTTCCACCTTTGCTTAACTTTGTTATGGAAGTAACCTGTATTCTTATCACCCTCCTTCAGCCACTGAATTCTAGATATTTGCTTAAAAAAAATTTCTTCGAGCAGTAGAGCAGCCCAAAGAGAATCGGTTTGAGATCTCTGAATAAGGAGGAAAGAAGGGTCCCCAGGGTTAAGAGAAATGGCTTGCTGGGTAGCATGCAAGCAGTCCCTAGCCTGTTTCACATTTGAAGACAGATTACCATTACGCTTATTAAGATCCTTTAAAGCAAATTTCATAGCAGAGAGCTTCCCTGCCAGAATCTGAAGAGGGTCCCCCAAACAAGGAGCGAGCCAAGCAGTCTGAACCACATCATGATAATTTTCTAGACCCATCATGAAATTAAAGAATTGGAAAGGCTTAAGAATGTTGGGCAAGGATAAACCAGTTTGAACCACCACAGGGCAATGATCAGATAGTTCACGAGGGCAGAAAATGGCTTGGGAGTTGGGAAATGAATCCAACCAAAGGTTATTAACCAAAGCACGATCAAGCTTCTTGTAAGTTGGGTTTGCTACTTGAGAATCCCACCAGGTGAGAAGAGGGCCAGTAGCACGAAGGTCCATCAATAGGAGGTCGTCAAGCCAATCTTTGAAATCCTGCATACCATAATCCCAAGAACAAGCACCTCCATCAATTTTAGTCAAGGATTTAACCACATTGAAGTCCCCAAGAAGAGTCCACGGTTTGTCAATCGAGCCAGCAATAGATCGCAAATCAGTCCAGAGTAATTTCCTTTCACTAGGCGTATTGAGCCCATAGACAACAGTAACAAAACCATTAAAAATAAAATTAACAGAAGAAACAGAACAATGGATAAATTGAGCAGACTTAGAAATAACATTGACATTCCAGATATTTGGGTCCCATCCAAACCAAATTCTTCCATTAGCATGATACTCATAGTTAAATTGCCACTGCCAATTCCTACAAATAGCCTTGGAAACAGAATTTGCCTTAGGAGACTTAACCCTTGTTTCAACCAGGCCAACAAAAGAGATTCTATATTTACTTATGAGATCATGGATATTAATGCGCTTTGGAGACATATTTACACCTCTAATATTCATAGAGCAAAAATTTATCATAAAAAGGAATGGGGTTAAGCTGGGGGCTTTTTACTCCCCCCTCCTTTGATCTTTTTCTTTGAAGCTTGACCAAGGTCAAGAGATCCTGCAACTTTGTGTTTAAGATCCCTGACTTCCTTCTCATCGATCAGTTTAAGCTTACCCACTAGTGGGTTGGGAGAGGGAGTGGCATCGATGTCGAGAAGCAGGCCCCGATGACCCGTGACCCACAAGGAGAGAAGATTGAACAAATTAGAATCAGGAGTAAGTAAAGGATCCTTTGGGTTAGATTGTTGCTTTAGACCCTTAGCAACCACTGTCCAACCATCAAAAGGGAGGGGGCCAGAGGAAGGGCCTATGACAGAGGGACCAGGGGAAGGAAGTTCTTTCTGCCCAACTTGTAATGTTGGGACCCATTTGACATTGGTACTAGGACAGCGAGCAAGGGAGTGTCCGAAGGACTTACAATGAGAGCAGAGGATAAGACGATTTTGGTATTCCACTCTAACCTGAATAACTTTTTCAGTTTGGGTGTCCTCATCAATAACATCCACTTCCAGACAGCTAGGGAAAGAAGATGAAGAAGAAAGCTCTACACAAACTTTGGCAAAAGTCATCGGTTCGAATTTACCGGTAACGCTATCAACAAAGAGTGGCTTACCAATTCCACTAGCTAGGTAACTGAGCCCTGTAGGAGAAAGATAGGACATCGAGACATTATGAAATTTGACCCAAACTGGAGCTTTAGTGCATGCTTCAAATTTGAAGTCCATCCCTTCCTTCCAAAGCGGCAAAGGTGTTTGTTTGTGATGTACCAAGGGCCAAGGGCAAGGACATTTTCTCTTTCCAGAGAGTTTGAGAATTTGAAGACAAAAAACCCCTTATCATGTAGGAAAACCTTCTGTAAACCATGCTTGTCCCAAAGCTTATGGACAGTTTCTTCAACCAGCTTAAAAGGAAGTCTAGAATTGATAAAGCTCCCCACAAGGCAGGTATTCCAGAGGGTGTTTCCTTTCAGAAGAACCTCAGCCGGAGGTCTTATGCGTATAACTCCATCCTCCAAGGCCGGAGGTTCAGGGGGAAAATATTCAAGAGGAGGGCAGAGTTTTGGGTCACTCTTGGCTACCACATCACTCCAAGATTATTTAGAAGGCTGAACAGCTTCAGGAGGCTTTTCATTTACCTCCACACAGGCCTCAAGAGAGGGGGACGCGACTTTAGAGGATATCAGACCCGACACCAGTGCAGGAATTGTAGGAAGATCAACAGAGGCTTTTAGGGAGCCAAGCTCTATCATGTTGTGGTCGTTAACACTCCTAGCAGATTTGCCTTTGTTAGCGAAATCATTTACATTCTGAAGCGAAAACCCTTGGGCTTTAATGAAGTTCATTAAGGTAAGACACTTCCTACGTTCATCTGCTGCATCAAGGCGCCCCTGTTGCGATAAGTGTTGTGCAGCTTTAAATATCTCGGACATGGAGGGACCAAGCATAGGACCTAAATTTTCCCAAAGACAATCTTTGTTGCTTACGAGTTAGAAGACTCAACGGTGGAAAAGTTAGTAAATATGAGGCATGGGGTCGATTCACCATAGCCGTAGTGTCATTTGCTGTGAGGTAGTTTAGATTAGAAACCCCGAGATCAGTGAATAAGTCATGTGAAAGGCTACTCTCAGAGTTGCCAGCTGAGAGGTGAGAGAAATCAACCATGGCGTGAGAGGAAGAGGGACGGAGGAGAGCGGGGGAGGAAGGGAGGAGAACGAAGTATGGAGGGGTAGAGGAGGAAGGACCTAAAAAAGGAAAACAGAAAAGTTTGGTAGTGACAGAAAAGTTTGGTGAGTAGTGGGGGGGGAGACCGAGAAAAAGGAAAAGAGGAGATAACGGAAAAGGATGGAAGGAAACGGAAGATTTAGAGAGAAGGGAGAGAAAACATCCTAGAGAGAGAAACTAACCCATCTCACCTTTTTTTATGAATAAGTTCGTGTTGATTAAAGATGAAATTGTTATTTACACTGTGTTTGGATTATTAGTGTTAGTGAAAATCGACATTTATTTCGATAATAATTGATTTTTGGAGGTTATATTGACCAATCGGGTAATTAATCGGATAAATGAGCAATTAATTGCTATTAATTCACATGCTTATAACTATTTATTCACATGTATGTACTATTGATTCACATGCATATACTACTAGGGGAGATGGTGCAAGATTGATAATACTTGCATGACTAAATTAAAAATAGAGGTATAGATAAAGGTACTATACCGTAACTATTTTTTTCACATGTATAGAACTATTGATTCACATGAATGTACTAATGTTTCACATTCATATACTATTAGGTAAGGCTATAAAATGAGCAAATAGTTTGGGCTCGATTCGTACTCGCTCGACTAAAAATTCGATTCGAGCTTGACTCGAAATATAAATGAGTCAAATATGAGCATATTTTAAAGTTCGATAAATTATTCGAACCTCCTCAAATTATAATTTTCTATTAATACTCGGATCATATTCGTTGGAAAAGTCCAAACTGCTCGGGCTCGATTCGGAATCGTGCTCGACTCTGTAGCTAAATGAGCTTTAATCAAACCTTATTTTATACTCGATAAATTTTTTGAACCAAATCTGAGCAACTCAATACTCGGATCGACTCGGTTCGTTTACACCCTTACTATTAGGGGAGGTGGTGCAAGTTTGATAATACTTGCAAGACTAAATTAAAAATGGAGGTATAGATGAAGGTATTATACTGTAATAATTCGAGCCCCAAAACGTGCAATTATCAAAACTTTATTTTCCTATAAATAGAAGCTCATTCTTCTTTCATTCTCACTAATTCACTAAGACTCGCAAGAACAATTATAGAGAGAGAAGCTATAGAGAGGAAGAAGAAGAGTATTCTGCTACTTCAATATTCCAGTATCCAGTCTTCTTCTAAGGTAAATGGTATTACTTATTTCATATTCATAAGAGATATTATCTTTCGTATTCGTATAGATATTATCTTCGTTCAATATTCGAATGAAATAATATTTTCTTCCATACTCTGTAGTATGTAAGTAATATTATTTCGTTTTGTATTCCTACTTCTACACTCATTTTGTTGAAGTATTGCTTCTATACTCCATGAAATTAGTAGAATAACCTTGATATTTGCCCTTCATCCAGTATCTTTTCATGAAAATATTATTCTGAGATTTCTTGATAATTATTGATCTTTTCATGCCGGAATACTATTCACGAGTTACTATTCATGAGTTACTATTTACGGGTTACTATTCACCTGGTTACTATTAACTCGAATATTATTCACTCAGGTATTTGGGGCACTTTTCGTGCTGGAGTACTATTCACGTGTTACTATTTACCCGGTTACTATTCACTCGAATATTATTCACTCGGGTATTTGGGGCACTTTTCATGCTGGGGTACTATTCACGAGGTACTATTCATAGGGTACTATTCACCTGAAAAATATATTTCTTTTCTGACCAAATTATTTTTGATACATGAATATTATTCTTGAATTTTACTCCACAAAGCAATATCATGTTGACAATTTGGATATTTTTAAACTCTGGATAAATTTAAAGTCTTTAATATTTATCCTTGATTTCGTTTGATTAATGCTTATATCATTGTCATTATCTTTATGCTTATATTGTAATGAAAGTCATCTGTGGCTTACGTGCATAGATGGACTGTTGATTGGTATGATTATGACCATGGATTATTCGGTATAATCATGACCATAATGTTACAAATGATGTGGTAAAAGTCCTCATTAGCCTGTAGTGCATTGATGGACATATGTTGGTATGATCATAACCATGCGTTCTCTTCGGCCAAGGGTGCAAAGATGAATTGTTGTTTGGCATGATCATGACCACTGGTGAAAACACGAATATCATTGGCCCGTAGTGCGTGGATAATTCGTGGTCTAATACTAATGAATATCCTTGGCCCGTAGTGGATGGATAATTCATGGATGTGATACTAACGAATATCCTTGGTCGTAGTGCATGGATAATTCGGTGATGTATGTAGATGCTTTTAATTCGTAGAAGATAGTAGATATCATGCTCTACTTGACTCTTCTAAAATACAGTTGTTATGTCTTTGGCCTGTAGTGCAAAGATGAACTGTTAATGAATATCTTTAGCTCGTAGTGCAAAGATGAATTTATTAGTATGATTATGAACAAGAACTGTGATTTGGTATAACCATGATCTTTGATGTTTCAGGTAAAGACATGTGATGAAATTATCTTCGTCCTGGGTGCGAAGAGGAATTTAGAATCACAATTATTATTATGAGTTATTCACATGATTGTGGATAGGAACTGTTGATTGATGTTACAGGGATAAAACATTGTTGGTGGACTTCTAACATGGAGAAGATAATACTTTATGGTCTATTTGACTCTTCTAATGGATTGCTCGTTCCGCTGCCACTATGGTTGAAAAGTTTTATCATCTACCATATGTTCTAAATCTACGATTTATTCTTGTAAAGGCTATTGACAATTTAATTATCTTTAGTCATGATATTCTTTCTTTGAATTTGGTTGTGCTCACCCTTTTGCTTCACAATTCCTTTCGGTGTAATAAGAGTGTAAATGGTAGAAGAAAGCGAGGGTGAAAGGGGAATAGAACGATGGTCTATAGTTGTTACGGTTTCCCCTAAAACAGTATTTAAATAATTTTATTGAGAATTTTAGATAAGTGTGTCGTATTTTATACGTCATTTTAACCATTGATTTTGGTGAACCGAATAGGGTGAGGTGAACCCAACTTTGGAAGGGTGTTTTCCACTATCACACAAGATGTCTAATGACAGACGACTTCGTGTTATCATAAGACAGGGTTGTGCACATGTACTTACTGATTATATCTATGAGCACTACCTATATATAATCTCGAAGTTTGGTTGAAATATAATTCTCAATTGGAGATAATGGAGATAAATATATGTAAAAGAGAAGACTCACCATTGGAAAGAACATGATAGTAATCTTCTCATTTTTCTTTGGGGTCTATTGAGTCAACCAAGGATAATTCTTGAGTCATATGATATCTATCATAACTTAGATGCATGGCCTCCCATGTACGAAGGTTTCCTTGAGCATTTTCCAAAGATTTTAATTTCTAAAATAGTTATTGACTGTAACGACCGAGAAATTCGGATTTTATCGTAAATTGATTTTATTAAATTAAATAATAATAAAATCATATTCCATGTGTTATCAAGATGGTTGTCATTGTATAACCTATTGATGTTAGAATGTTGTAGTATTTGAGCTACGTGGATGAATTAAAGTGTTTGAATTTCCAAGACGAAAATAAAAGTTTTTCGAGAAATTTTTCGAAATCTATTCATCGGTATTTGCTCGGGATATAATTTTGAGTTTCCAAGAAATACGTAATGATGGAATAACAAGGTAAGATGGATTATGTAATAAAAATCTAGTTATGGAAAATGTAATAATTAAACATGGACTTAATTTATAAGCGTTAAGTAAAGCGAAGTGTTAAGGAATAAGTAATAATTGTATGATACTTGGGATTGTACGAAGTAATGAAAACGAGTATAATACTAGGTATTATACGAGTTTGTATGAAGGATGAAATACCGTATATAAATTCTATATAAATTAGAATACAAGAATAATGCATCAACTATATGTGTATGTATTATGAAATATTAATGGACTTGTAAAGATTGGCTAGGATTTTTGTACAAAGCCCAAGTCAATTAAGGTTAAGGCCCAACTATTGAATTAATAAGCAAGCTAGTGTTTGTTAATGTAAAGCCCAAGGATTTATTATTCCAAGCCCAAGCTAGAATCCATGAGTTAATAGACCCATGGGGCAAAACCATATTAATATGGTTAATGTGTGATGACCAAGATAAGTGGTGATCAAGATAAGTGGTGACCAAGTTAAATGAGTAGTGGTCAAGCAAAGGATAAGATTAGAGCTAGCAATTAATGAATAGTAAGGAGGTGGCTAAAGGAGGTGGGATGATTTAAAGACTAAACCACCCTAACCTTGGAAAGTCTATAAATAGAAGAGCTTTGCTAGCCATTTAACAATTGTTCAAGCAATTAAACAATTACAAAGTGCTTAAGTGTTAGAGAGAATAAGCTATCATAAGTTAACTTCCATAAGCAAGAAGAAGAAGAAGAAGCTACTTATCAAAGACTTCAAGAGTAAGACCTCTTCTCCAATTATCTTCTATCTCTATCATGATAGGTTGATAAGAAAAGTTTGGATTGAGGAATATGAATGATAAAAAGTAAGAAGAATGTGTAAGTATTGAACTTAAGCCACATAAGTTGGCAATAAGTCATTTGAACTTATAAAAGTTATAAACTTTTTTTTGCTAAATTTTGTTTGTATAAAAGGAACCAAAGAACAATGACAAGGGGGAAGCCCCAACATATAGCAACGTCATCTATGGACATGCCCAAAGATGAGGAAACTATACAAGGAAGATTAAACAAACGCAAAGGGCCATACCCCAGAAATAAAAGAGCCTCAAGGGACAACCCCAAGAAAGAACAACTAAAGACCTACGAC
This sequence comes from Panax quinquefolius, assembly GCA_020205615.1. Lineage (NCBI taxonomy): Eukaryota > Viridiplantae > Streptophyta > Magnoliopsida > Apiales > Araliaceae > Panax > Panax quinquefolius. The sequence goes on from CM035165.1 coordinate 38,242,088, forward strand.
CAAACCAATAGGAAGTACAAAATTATAAAGTAAAACGTGCATATAAAAAAGAAACAAAGAGAGCCAAAAGGGGCCACAAGAAACATGAGAAGATGTTATGCTCGCCACCCCATGCTCGTGCTTGCCACTCATGCTCGCCAACCACCTGCTGCACCTGCCCATACTAGCACCTCACTAGCACCTGTCGCTACTAGCATTCAGCCCCTACTAGCCCTCACTTGCACCCGCCCCACCTCACATGCTCGCCAACCACTAGCATACTAGCACCTTCTGCCCACACTAGCGTACCAGCCATCACTCACTTGTTGCCCACCTCGGCCATTTTTGCCCACACCTCATGACTCGTGCTCATGGGCCTTGTTGACCGACTCACCTCACTAGCTCATGGGCGCCTTGTTGACCCATTTCGCCAACCTCATAGACTAAGTAGCCAACCTCGCCCCCTCATAGATGCCCAGCTGACCAGCTCGCCAACCCTGCCCAACTTACAGTGGCAGTAGCATCACAAAAATTACAATAGCCAGGTACAAAAATATTGACTGAAATGTGTGGCCTTTAAGAAAGAATTACATGTTGACAGTCTAGACTTTATAATGTTAATAACATCTTTTGCCAGAGCGTGAGGGGGGGTGATGGAGTTTCTGTGAAGTTTTACATTTCGAGTTTCCCAAATTTTATAGAATTAGACTGCAAGAGTGAGACACATAATATTTCTGGATATTTTAATTCCTTGGAAGGAAGACAGGTAATCCAACAGATCAGCCCAATTGTTCGGGATATTATTCCACTGTCCCACGTCCATAGCACTACGAAAAATAACTTTAGAGTACTCACACAGAAAGAACAGATGTTCAAAGGTTTCAGAGTGTGCTTGACAAAGTTGACATGCTAACCTGCTGCCCGAATAAAGGATTGTCCTATCATTTGTGGGTAGCCTCTTTAAGATTCCAAGCCAAAGAATAAAAGAGTACCTAGGAAAATGAAATTTATTCCAAGGTATAAATCCCCATGGTACCGACTGTTGCCTTGCTCGGATGGAATTCCAAATGTGCTTTGCTTTCAACTTGGTGATGTCGATGGAGTCCCAAAAAAGACTGTCAGCAGTAGAGGAAGGAAAGGGGAGAGCTTTAATTAATCGTCTGAACTGGATTACTTCATGATGGTTACTGCGAGGAAGACACCAAGAATTTCGATGAATTATATGACTGACTTTAGCATTGAGTGGCAAACCAGTGTTCTGAAGAAGAAGAGGGTTGGGGTTTATAGCCGTCCCTTGTACCCAAGGATCATACCAAAGATTTATATTTTCACCCCTTCCAGCACAATATACAATATGTTCAAGAGCCAGGGGTCTTAGTTTTAGGATCTGCCTCCAAATCCAGGAGCAGTCCAGAGTTATGGGGATTTGCCTAAACGATCTGTCTCGGAGGAGGGTCACCTTGGCCCATGCTGCCCAAAGGGAGGAAGGTTGGAAACTTATAAGTTTCACCAAATGTAGCAAGATGAAGGACCTATTCCAGTCTAGAAGACTCTTAAGGCCCAGACCGCCTTCAGAGGTAGGGAGGGAAATAACAGACCAAGAGACTTTGGCACCATGTTTTGCAAGAGAGGATCCCTTCCAGAGGAATCTGCATAGAACTGATTGAATAGCTCTGATAACAGCTTTAGGCAGAATGAAGTGTGAGCTCCAAAAAGATTGAATAGAGTACAAGACAGATTTGATGAGTTGCAGTCTCCCCGAGTATGCCAGAATTTTTGAAGTCCAGGATGAGACGCGTTGTGTAACTCTATGAATTAGGGGGATGCAATCATTGAAAGAGAGTTTCGATGATATCAGTGGTACACCCAGAAACTTTGTGGGCAGGAGGCCAAGTTCGAATCCTAGAATAGAGAAGATGTGCGAAGATGTAGCAGGGTCAGTATTAGCCAGGAAACAATGACTTTTTTGGACATTTGGTATCAACCCAGAGAAGAGGGAAAAGGATTGAATACAAGAGGAGATGATAGAGATGGAGGGGGTGCTAGCATGGGAAAAAATCAAAATATCATATGCGAAAAGGAGGTGAGTTAGTTTAAACTCATTTGCTTTCCAATGGAATTTGAAATTGGGTTCCATAGAGCTCGAAGATAATTTTAGAGATAACATTTCCATGATGAGTACAAAAAGATAAGGGGAAAGAGGATCTCCTTGTCTGAGCCCCCTAGAACTTGAGAAATAACCGGCTAAAGACCCATTGATTTTGACAGAGAACATGGGAGTAGTAACACAAGCTTTTACCCAGGCCACGAAAAGGGGGGGGGGGGAATTTGAAGAGGGTAAGGGTATCAAATAAATAGTCCCACCTAACAGTGTCAAAAGCCTTCCTTAAATCGATTTTCAGTGCACATCTTGAAGGACCAAAGGTTCGATGATAGTTCCTTAGTAAATCTTGAGCTATAAGAATATTATCACTGATACTACGACCTTTAATGAAAGCGGACTGAGCCTTGTCAACGGGGGAGGGCAGAACTGCTTTGAGGCGGTTAGCTAGGATTTTAGTAATGCATTTGTAGATGGTATTGCAGCATGCAATTGGTCTAAAGTCAGTCATAGAGGATGGATTTGCAGATTTGGGGATTAAGGCTAAAGCTGTGGAGTTTATACCTTTGGGCATCTTATAAGAGGAGAAGAAGAAGTGAACTGCCTTTGTGAAGTCCTCGCCCACAATGTCCCAGCAAGAGATGAAAAAGTTTACGTTGAACCCATCTGGCCCTGGACTTTTATTTCTTTTCATGGAGTGTAGAACACTTTGTATTTCAGTAGATGTGATTGGAGCAATTAATGAGGAAGATTGGGGAAGAGTGACAAAAGAAGTTGGCATTATATCATAATTTTCTATGCTAGAAGGAGGACCAGTTGCAGAATTAAAGAGGTCTTTGAAGTAGTGCACAGCCACCTCTTCCACATTTGCTTGACCAGTCACCAAGATCCCATTTGAGTTATGGATGGCAAGAATTTTGTTTGAATTCCATCGAGGTTTTACTAAATTTGAGAAATAACCCGAGTTTTTATCACCCAATGAGAGCCAAGTAGCATGAGATTTTTGTTGAAGTAGAGATTCTTCTCGGTCCAAAGCATGCCAGAGGTGTTGTAGGCAACCCTTTTTCAGCTCAAGAAGAGAGGGGTCAAGGGGGGAGCTGGACAGCAGGGATTGAGCATGATGCAATTGTGCCTTAGCTTCTTTAATCGAAGCAGTGATGTGGCCAGCAGAAGAGTTTAGCCTTATCAAGGCTTGCTTGGTGCGTTTAAGCTTTTCAGTGAAGATTAAGAAGGGGTTTCCCCAAGCCTGCTGTCCCCAAGCAGCGCGAACACAATCATTAAACCCATCCAACAGCATAAGGTGGTTAAAGAATTGGAACTGTTTCCTAAAGAGCTTTTTTGCAGTCGCATTTGGGGAAGGACCCCCAACAAGAGTAGAAGGAGGATTTTCCTCAAGAACTGTTCGGCCAACACCAAGGTTTGACAATGTTCCATCTCTGACGAAATCTTGAACAGCGCTGAGTGGAACTCCATGTGCAGAGAGGAAATCCATAAGGTGAAGATTTTTCCTTCTCTCAAATAATGCTTCATTCCGGTCCTTTTGGGAGAAATGTTGAGCAGCAAGGAAGATGTCTTTTCCATTTTCGCCCAAGGCTGGACCAACATTGACCTCGAGGGCAGCGTCAAAAGTAGTGGATTCTACCGAGTCCTGGCTAAGACCCAGAGGAATAGGGTTTGCATCCGACTCCATCATACCCTCACTGCTGATGTCCAAAAGAGAGGCATTCTCAAGTGAGTTTGGATTTGAGACTCCAAACTCAGCAAATAAGTTACGGGAGGGGGTGGAACTGATTGAGTTTCCAGCAGAGAGGTGCGAGTGGCTGACCATTCTGCAAGAAGAAAGGAGGGAGATGGGTGGGATTTTTTAAAAAAACCGAGCACGTAAGAAGGAGCTGAGAAGGAAGAAAGGGGGGAGGTGACCCGAGAAATTAAGTGGAGGCCGAAAAAGTTAGGTGAGCCAAAAGGAGGGGGAAATTTTGAAAAGGTAGAGAGAAGGCAGAGAGAGCAACTGTAAGACCCCAGCTTTTATAAATAAAGATGAATTTTCTATAAATATTATTTTTGAATATTATGGAATAAATTTGATATAATGTTATAATTGTGGGTAATATTTATAAATTTTACAAAGTAAGCAAGTTGCTATAAAATATTCGTTTGGTTGGGGGAATATTCTTTTTGTGGGGAATATTAAATGCACGACGGCTCAATCATTAGTGGACCCCATAATCGGAGGTATTGTCGTAGTTAGAAAAGCGACAAAATTATCTTTCTATAAAAATAATGGCGGAGGTGTTACCAAGTTAAAACTATTGAACTACCCGGTGTAAAAAAATACGATGTCTGGCGTGGTTGCATAGTAGCACACGGTATTGATTATTAATGTTTACGTGAGAAGTCACTTAGCTATACTCAATTATTGCTACACGATAATTCACGCATCATATCTCTTATATTATTGATTCAATTATTATCACAAGTATCATCGTATAATATGTTATATTATTAATTGAGACGACAAGTTATAAATGATTAATAATTGTTGAAAGATTAAAAATGTGTTGATTAAAAATAAAATGATTTGTGGTAATATTTATTCAATCCTTAATGTATATAAAAAGTCTATTATGAGGCGTTTGTGGTAAGTTTGATTATTTTATGGGGGCCCATATGTCATCATCTAAGAGTCTCTTCGTTAATAGTAATTACCTTTGTGAATAGTAATTACCTTCAATCGATAGTATTTACCTTCGTCGATAGTAATTACATTCTTGATAGTAATTACCTTCGTCAATAGTAATTACCTTCTTCAATAGTAATTACCTTCGTCAATAGTAATTACCTTCGTCGATAGTAATTACCCTTCGCAAATAGTAGTTATCCCTTCAATATTACCAAGAGTTAAGCGCCTCTTGATTGTTCCAATGGTTAATTACCCCTTCATGAAATAGTAGTTGTCTCTTCAATATTACCAAGAGTCATTTTGACCCTTCGTTAAGACCAAGAGCCACCCTCAGTTTTTCTATAAATAGAAAGCTCATTCCTTCATTATTTCTTACGAATTCACTGAAACGCTAGAGAGAGAAACTATAGAGAGAAAGAAGAAAAGTATTCTACTACTTCACTTTTCCAATATTCAGTTCTTCTAAGGTAGGGAATATTATTTGTTGTACTCGTAAAGTGTATTATTCTTTCTTATTCATGAAGAGAACTGTTGTTATTCCATTGCTTATTATTCTATTGGAATAACCTGTATACGTGGTTTACCCTATACTTGGTGACATTCTTCTATTATTACATTGGAACATCTTATGCATGTGTTTTACTTTGGACCGGTTAAAATCTTTATTATTATTCTACATTGGAACATCATATACGTGTGTTTTACACAGGACTGGTTAAAATCTTTATTATTATTTACATTGGAACATCACATGTCTCATGTGTTTTTCGGGACTGGTTCCATTCTTTATTATACATTGGAACATCACATGCATGAGTTTTACGCCGGACTGGTTCCGTTATTTATTATTCTGTTGGAATAACCTGCCTGTGAGGTCTATCACATGCATGGTGATTTCTTTTGTTATTCCATTCTTTATTATACCCAGTTGGTTAAAACTTTGACTTCTATACTCCATGAAATTAGTAGAATATCCATGATATTTGCGTTTCATCCAAAGATATCTTTTCATGGAAATATTCTTACGATCATTCTTGAATTTTACTCTACAAAAGCAAAGTATCTTGTTGACAATTTGGACGTTAATAATTCACGGATAAAATAATTCTTGAACTTGTTTTATTGAATTCTTATATCATTGTCATCATCCTCATGTTTATATTTTTTTAAAGTCATCGTGGCTTTTGTAGTGCATAGATGGACTTGGTATGATTATGACCGAGGATTATTCGGTATAATCATAACCGTAATGTTACAAATGATGTGGTAAAAATCCTCGATGGTAGTAGTGCATTGATGGACGATTGTTGGCATGATCATGACCATTAATGAATACACAACTATTCTTGGCCCGTAGTGTATGAATAATTGTGGTCGTGATACTAAAGAATATCCTTGGCGTAGAAGTAAGCGGGGTGATTCGATGATGTGAAATATTTATTAAAGTGAGTCTCAACTATAATGATGATGAAAAACCTTTTAAATCATAAAAGATAGTAGATTTTATTTTCTACTTGACTCTTTTAATGGATTGCTAGTTTCATTTGTAGTTAAACTTGATGTTCATTATATTTTATCGGTTTAACACTATTGTGAGGCTAATGATAATTTATTACGCATTATCTTAGTCATAATATTTCTTCTTGAGCTAGTTGAGCTCACCCTTTCTTTCTTTGTTCTCTGTGAAATGAGAATATATTTGGGACGAGTTGGGGAGCGGAGTAATGGTCCGAGAGGATAGCATTAGTAGTCCTCACTATTCGCGTGAAATAGTGTGATAATAATTGTAATGAGGACTCCTTTTGAGTTTGTATAATATCTAGTAGACAATATTTGTATTCAAACTCATAGTTTATGTCGTATTGTATTACCTACGCTTATATTTGTAAGTTATATTTAAATTACATACCATGTATATCGACTACCCAAGATGGGTGATGTATACCTAATTTTGAGGCGTCACGGTTGGTATCGAGCTTAGGGATATGATCCACGCTAAGATGTGAGAATAGTACTAGGAGGGGAGAAGCGGGAATACCAACCGCTAGTATGACCTACCTAAGTTTATGTGCTATTTTATTGGCGGTCGTAATATAGGGATAATTTGTTACATGTCAATTAACCTTTTGTTTTGTGGCGATGTCGAAAATGACATCCGAGAATGTTGAGAATAGCAATGGAGCATGAGCGATCGTTGATTCACCACATATCAATAATCGAGGATAATGTGCATCGAAGGCGACAATCCTCATGCAAACAACAACACCGACCAAATGATGAATGATCAAATGTTCGGAGGCTTTTATGCAATTTATGCAACAAAGAAAGCGAGAGCGACTCTATCCAAAACGAGGTGGAAACACGGAAAACTCTCGGTGGTCACCGCTAAACAATTCAAGGAGCTGGGACCACACGGAGTTTAAGGGAGAGCCAAAACCACTTCTTAGGAAGCATGGATAAAGCAGATTACCAAGATATTTGATGTCTTGGGATGCTCAGAGAGCAAAAGGTTCCTTCTTCGCGCCTTTATGTTGCGGAGAGAGGCGATTCTTGGTGGGAATCGGTAAAATGTACTCAACCCGCTATCTCTTGAAGATATCTTGGGAGAAGTTCGGAGAGTTGTTTCAACGACAAATACTTTCCCGAAAGTATTTCGCCACATAAAGGAGGTGGAGTTTATCAAGTTGGAACAAAACAATATGACTTTTGTCATGTAATACGAGGCAAAATTTGCGGAGTTATCACAATTCGTCCCACTTGGTGGATAATGAAAGAGAATGGCGCGAATGTTTTTAAGAGGTTTGAAGCGGGAGATACGTCAACATCTTATTTCTCATAAACCGTGTTTGTATTCGGATGTTGTAAATAGGCTCGATTAGTGGAGCGCGATAACGAGTCAACGAACTAAAAGAAGCGGTGGCAAAATTATAATACCAATGAGAGTAATCATCGAAGCAAAGTGACAACAAGCGTGAGAGGAATCAACGGGCGGATATGGTAAACTTGCCGGTGGTAATCGGGGCCAAAACAATAAGAATGGACATTTCAAGAAAAGGAGATTCAACAATGATGGAAAGACGCGTCGACCAAAGACACCGTTGTTAAGGAAGGAGAAAGACCACCTATCATATGCTTCAAATATAGAGGAGAGGACACATCGATCGAATCAGGCTACATGCCGTCAGTCAAAGCATGTTATAATTGTGGAAGAGAAGGTCACTTAGCTCGATTTTGTCATTTACCGAAGATAAATTCAACTAGGATGGAGGCACCAAAGGCCGTCTCAGAAAAGTCAAAATCGGTAGTGCAAGGGAGAGCGTTTGTTGTGACCTCCCAGAGAGCAAGGAACCCGAATGAGGTCATCACGGGTAAGCTTATCATAAACTCTAATGAAGTATATACTTTATTTGATACCGGTTCTACCCATTCTTTTATTTCTCCTACTTGCGCTCATCGATTAAATTTGACTCCGGAGAAATTAGACTTTGACTTATCTGTGGAAACTCCGTTGGGAGAAACCTTCATTACATCCACTGTTTATAAGTCTTGTTTGGTTCAAATCGGACCTCACATTACGTCGATCTTATTTCATTAAAAATACTTGCATTTGACGTGATTCTAGGGATTGATTGGTTAACTACTTATCATACAAAAATTGATTATTTTCGTAAGGTTGTTAGCTTTCATATTCCTAATCAACCTATTATGCAAATTCAAATGACCAAACTATTAAAATCAATCACGGTCATCTCAAGCCATAAAGCTATTCATTTATTGAAAAATGGATGTCAAGCTTTCTTAGCTCATGTCATGATTTAAACAAAAATACGCCGGGTTTTGAACGATATTTCTATTGTTAATAAATTTCTGACGTATTCTGAAGAACTTCGGCCTACCCCAGGCGTGAAATTGAATTTTGTATCAACCTTGAACCCTAAGACAAAACCTATTTCCAAAGCCCCATATCGAATGGCTCTATTGAACTTCGAGGAGTTAAAGACCCAATCTGCGCAGGAATTGTTAGACATTGGCTTTATTCGGTCCAAGTACTTCTCCTTGGGGTGCTCCTGTTTCTATTCGTGAAGAAGAAAGATGGGAGTATGCGACTTTGTATTGATTATCGAGAGTTAAATCATGTCACCATCAAAATAGGTATCCATTGCCACGTATTGATGACTGTTTGACCAATTGCAAGGAGCCAATTTCTTTTCAAAGATTGATCTTCGTTAGGATATCACCAATTGAAGATTAGAACCGCCGACATTCCAAAGAGGCGGCTTTCGAACTCGATGCGGGCATTATGAATTCCTAGTCATGTCCTTTGGATTGACTAATGCTCCTGCGCCTTCATGGATATGATGAACCAAGTATTCAAGGAATATTTAGATCACTTTGTGGTCGTCTTTATTGATGACATCCTTATTTATTCCAAAAAAGCCGTGAAGATCATGAGCAACACTTGAGGTGACACTCCAAAAGTTTCGTGAATATAATCTTTATGCCAAGTTGAAGAAATGCGAGTTCGGCTTGAAGAAGTAGCATTCCATGGGCACGTGGTATCAAGTCATGGAATATCATTGACCAAAGAAAGATTGAAGCTATTCAAAGTTGGGCACAACCTAAATCGATGGCCAAAGCACGTAGCTTTCTCGGTTTAATTTGGTTATTATCGGAGACTCGTGGAAGGATTTTCTCGAATCGCTACTCGATTGACTCAAATTTGACTCGAAAAGATACAAAGTTCGGATGGAGCGAAGAATGTGAGAAGAGTTTTCAAGAACTCAAGAGGAGACTTATTTCAAAGACCTTGCTCGACAATACCATCGACTCGGAGGATTTGTCATCTGATGATGATTGAGGAAAAGGTTGGGATGTGTTCTCATGCAACATGGAAAAGTTATAGCCTATGCCTCGCGACAACTCAAAGAATATGAGAGGAATTATCCTACTCATGATCTAGAGTTAGCGGTGTTATCTTTTGCACTTAAAATTTGGAGGCATTACTTGTATGGGGAGAAAGTGGAGATCTTTACTACGGATCATAAAAGCCTCAAATATTTCTTCACTCAAAAGGAACTCAACATGCGACAACGACGTTGGCTTGAAGCTGATTGAAAGATTATGATCATACCATCCAATACCATCCTGGAAAATTAACGTGGTAGCCGACGCATTGAGTAGAAGATAAGATCATATGCAAGCACGAAAGTGCGTTATTGTCAAAGCAAAGGCCCATTTTGTGTGACTTGCAAAGGATGGAGATAGAGTTAAAGACTCGAGGATGCATGTGTGATGATAGCGAGTATCTGAGTAGAACCGACTTTAATCGATAAAGTTAAAAGTCGCCAAGCTACGGACACGGAGTCGATGCGTATGAGGAAGAAAGTGCAAGAAGGTGCTATAGGAAGCAAGAATCGATGAAGAAGGAATACTTGAGTCAACTCCGGACTTTGTGTTCCTAATGATACGATTTAAAGTATAATATCATGATGGAGGCGCACAACACACCATTTGCAATCCATCTCAGGAGTACCAAATGTATCATGATATTCGTCATACATTTTGGTGGAGCAATATGAAGAGAGAGAGATAATATTTGTTTATCTCAAGGTGTCTAACTTGTCAATGAGTTAAAGCGGAGCATCAAGTACCAAAAGGTCCATTGCAACCACTTGAAATTCTAGAATGGAAGTGGGAGCACATTACCATGGATTTCAATTACGGTCTTCCTAAGGTTTCTCAAGGCATTGATGCGATTTGGGTCATTGTTGATAGATTGACCAAGTCTGCTCATTTCTTACCGACACGAGAAACTTATACACTTGAACGTCTTGCTCGTATGTACATAAACGAGATTGTAAGATCGCATGGTATCTGCGGTATCCATAGTTTTCGATCGAGACCCAAGATTCACTTCACGATTTTGGGTTAGTTTGCAAAAAGCTATGGGCACAGACTTACGATTTAGCTCTAAGATATCATCCTCGGGACGGACGGACAATGGAGAGGACTATTCAAACTCTTGAAGATTTATTAAGACTCTGTGTCCTTGATTTCAAGGGAGTTGGGACAAGTTCTTACCATTGGTGGAGTTTTCCTCACAACAATGGTTATCAGCAAGTATTGGCATGGCTCCATTCAAGCGTTGTATGGAAGAAAGTGTCGTTCTCGGTATCTTTGGGATGACGAGGTGGGTGAAGCAACGTTGTTGGGACCGGAGTTGGTACGTATGACTACGGAAAAGATTCAAACGATCCGACAACGTATAAAAACCTCACAAAATCGACAAAAGAGTTATGTTGATCTTCATCGAAAGGACGTGGAATTCGATATAGGAGATCATGTGTTGTTAAGAGTTACTCCATGGAAAGGAGTTACAAGATTTGGAAAGAGAGGAAAACTTAATCCTTGATTCATCGGTCCATTTTTAATCCTCGATCGAGTAGGAACTGTGGCCTATAGACTCGCTTTACCGCCAAATATGTCTCGTGTTCATAACGTTTTTCACATATCCATGTTACGTAAATATGTGAAAGACCCGAACCATATTATTGAGTTAGAACCGGACGAAATAGCGGAAGATTTGGACGTATGAAGAGGTTCTGTTCAAATTTTGGATAAGAAAGAACATATTCTACGCTCAAGGTTATACCTCAAGTCAAAGTTTTGTGGAGGAACCACGATGTTGAGGAAATGACTTGGGAGTTAGAATCTGAAATGAAATCAAGGTATCCTTACCTCTTCGACATACCAGGCACGTACCCTAATTTCGAGGGCGAAATTTCATAAGAAGGGGAGGTTGTAAGACCCCAGCTTTTATAAATAAAGATGAATTTCCTATAAATATTATTTTCGAATATTATGGAATAAATTTGATATAATGTTATAGTTGTGGGTAATATTTATAAATTTTGCAAAGTAAGCAAGTTGTTATAAAATATTCGTTTGGTTGGGGGAATATTCTTTTTATCGGGGAATATTCGTACGACGGCTCAATCATTGGTGGACCCCACAACGGAGGTATTGTAGTAGTTAGAAAACGACAAAAATATCTTTCTATAAAAATAACGGCGGAGGTGTTACCGTTAAAACTGTTGAACTACCCGGTGGTAAAAAAATGCGATGTCTGGCATGGGTTGCATAGTAGCACATGGTATTGATTATTGATGCTTACGTGAGAAGTCACTTAGCTATACTCAATTATTGCTACAGTAATTGCTGCATCATAACTCTTATATTATTGATTCAATTATCATCACAGTATCATCTGTATAATATGTTATATTATTAATTGAGACGACAAGTTATAAATGATTAATAATTGTTGAAAGATTAAAAATGTGTTGATTAAAAATAAAATGATTTGTGGTAATATTTATTCAATCCTTGATGTATATAAAGAGTCTGTTATGAGACGTTTATGGTAAGTTTGATTATTTTATGGGGGGCCCATATGTCATCATCTAAGAGTCTCTTCGTCAATAGTAATTACTTTTGTGAATAGTAATTACCTTCGTAAATAGTATTTACCTTCGTCAATAGTAATTACCTTCTCCAATAGTAATTACCTTCGTCAATAGTAATTACCTTCTTCAATAGTAATTACCTTCGTCAATAGTAATTACCTTCGTCGATAGTAATTACCCCTTCGCCAATAGTAGTTGTCCTTCAATATTACCAAGAGTTAAGCGCCTCTTGATTGTTCCAAGGTTAGTTACCCCTTCATGAAATAGTAGTTGTCTCTTCAATATTACCAAGAGTCATTTTGACCCTTCGTTAAGACCAAGAGCCACCCTCGGTTTTCTATAAATAGAAAGCTCATTCCTTCATTATTTCTTACTTAATTCTTTGAAACTCTCAGAGAGAGAAACTATAAAGAGAAAGAAGAAAAGTATTCTCGCTACTTCACTTTTCCAATATTCAGGTTCTCTAAGGTAGGGAATATTATTTGTTGTACTCGTAAGGGTGTTATTCTTTCTTATTCATGAAGAGAAACTGTTGTTATTCCATTGCTTATTATTCTATTGGAATAACTTTGATATCGTGGTTTATCCTATACTTGGTGACATTCTTCTATTATTCATTGGAACATCACATGTCGTGTGTTTTTTTAATTGGACTGGTTAAAATCTTTATTATTATTCATTGGAACATCCTGTTTGTGTTTTTTACAGGACTGGTTTAAAATCTTTATTATTATTCGTTGGAACATCCTGCCTCGTGTGTTTTACGTGGGACTGGTTCCATTCTTTATTATTCTGTTGGAACATCCATGCTCATGCATTTTACTGTGGGACTGGTTCCATTATTTATTATTCTGTTGGAATAACTCCGCTGTGTGTGGTCTATCGCATGCATGGTGATTTCTTTTGTTATTCCATTCTTTATTATACCAAGTTGGTTAAAACTTTGACTTCTATACTCCATGAAATTAGTAGAATATCCATGATATTTGCGTTTCATCCGAAGATCTTTTCATGGAAATATTCTTTCCGATCATTCTTGAATTTTACTCTACACAAAAAAGTATCTTGTTGACAATTTGGATGTTAATAATTCTCGGATAAAATAATTCTTAAACTTGTTTTATTGAATTCTTATATCATTGTCATCATCCTCATGTTTATATTTTTTTAAAGTCATACGTGGCCCGTAGTGCATAGATGGACTTGGTATGATTATGATGAGGATTATTCTAGTATAATCACGTAGTAATGTTACAAATGATGTGGTAAAAATCCTCAAATGGTCGTAGTAGTGCATTAATGGACGATTGTTGGCATGATCATGACCATTAATGAATACACAACTATTCTCGCCCGTAGTGCATGAATAATTGTGGTCGTGATACTAAAGAATATCATCGTCAGAAAAGTGCGGGGGTGATTCGATGATGTGAAATATTTATTAAAAGTGAGTCTCATTTATAACAAATGATGAAAAACCTTTTAAATCATAAAAGATAGTAGATTTTATTTTCTACTTGACTCTTTTAATGGATTCTTTGGTTCATTGTAGTTAAACTTGATGTTCATTATATTTTATCGGTTTAACACTATTGAGGCTAATGATAATTTATTCGCATTATCTTAGTCATAATATTTCTTCGAGCTAGTTGAGCTCACCCTTTCTTTCACCGTTCTCTTCGTGAAATGAGAATATATTTGGGACTTAGAGTGGAAAGCGGAGTAATGGTCCAGAGGATAGCATTAGTAGTCCTCACTATTCTCGTGAAATAGTGTGATAATAATTGTAATGAGGACTCCTTTTGAGTTCAGTATAATATCTAGTAGACAATATTTGTATTCAAACTCACGAATTTATATCATATCATATATATTAGTAACAGATTTAAAGTTATATTAGTAAGTTGTATTTAAATTTTGTACCATGTATCGACTACCCAAGATGGGTGATGTTGTAAATACATGCTTGTGGATTTCGGTCCAATTTCTTGTTTGGAATTTGTCAAGAATTTTTTTTTTAAATAAAAGGAATTTCAAATGGTGAGTTTGTGAACCTCATTTCATTTTGAAATCAGATTTCAAAGGTGGGCTAAAAAATTTTGTTTATAAATAATATTATTATATTCAATTTATTTGCATTTTCATCTTGAGGTTCTCATCTCCCTCTCAAAATGAGATCGATCGAAGTAAGGATGTTATTTTCTTTCAAATGATATTATTTCTTCAATTTTCATCATCCTCATTCTAAATGATTTGATGTTATCGAATATCTTCGCCCAGAGGGAAATAATGAAAAATGAAATTCAAAGAATTGAGATTCAAAGAATATCATCATTTAGACCGAGGATGATGAAAAATATTTTAAAGAAACTAATCCAAAGGAAACAAAATGACAAGGATTAAGGATTAAGGATTCAGACTTTGTTTTATCCACGCCCAAAAATACCTCAAAAATAATCATAGTGGTGTAAAATTCAAGAATGATCAAAACATGGATATAATCAAAGCTAGTATCCATAATAGATATTTTGGACAAAAGAAGAAATTTCATTTTTCTATGAATAAAGTGCCGTATTCATGAATAGTGACGATACGTGAATAAAGGCCGTAGATACGTGAATAGTAAATCCGACACCAAAAGATAAAAATTCCACAAAAAACATCTTCACGCTTCATTTAATAGTACTCGTGAATAAGAATCGTGAATAGTAACTCATGAATAAGTAACTCGTGAATAAGAACTCATGAATAGTAACCCGATATGAAAAAGTTCCAAATTTGATAAAAGTTCCAACCAATATTTCAAAGATAATGATATTGAAGAAATAATATCATTTGAGAAGAAAATAACATCCCTTACCTCGAAAAGATTAGTACTTCTAAATTTAAACACCTGGATATAAAGGCTATGACTTGAACTTGCAGACCGATATCAACACTCAAAGTATACTCACAAGAATACGCCAAAATATCGAGAGAGAAATAGTGAGAAAACTTCGCTTCGTATGATTTTCAATTCTAACCTAAGCTCCCTATTTATGTGAAAATGCTTGTAACACCAAAGTAGAAAATTGAATATAATAATATTATTTATAAACAAAATTTTTTAGCCCACCTTTGAAATATGATTTCAGCCATAAAGACATGTTAAATGAGGTTCACAAACTCACCAAAAACGTTTTTCTCAAAATAATTAATTAAAACTCCCTAAAATCAATTATTTTTAACTCCAAACTTCAATAATTCATAATAATATAGCCTTTTGTCGAAAATTCGAATCTCATGAATTTTTATAGGAAATTCAATTTCTACAACTTTTAGAAGAAAGTTTCTCCAAATTCCAAAATGTAAATTGACCAAATCCACAAACAAGCGATTTTTTGTGCTATAATCAAATTTCTACCAATAATTGTGTCCACCAACACACAAAATATGTGTTAAACATTTAATGTCACAAAAAACTCTTCCTCCTCATATACTCATATATCCCACATTCATTATAAAAATATCACCGTTAATATATTATTAAAATAATATATTTAAATGAATTATTTTATCGTAAAATGATAAAATATTAATTTTCAAAAATTGTCATTTTAAAAATTTTTTCCATCTATATCCACATAAAATCAATATTTTCCCATCATATAAATCAATAATAATATTACGTAATCACAAGATCTTGGCAACTGTGCCGTTCTCAGAAAGAGGGGCTTTCCAATAAGAATTTCTCTCATCGGGCCGCAATTAGATGACCAAACCTCTCCTTAGATGTAACTTTCTAGACATTGCTAATAATGTTATCTAATAATATTATTCAGATAATATGAATTATTGCTTCGATAATGGAAAATACTGTAATGACAATATATTGAAACAACAAGAATATAAAATATCAATGCAAAGAATTATTGAATCAATAAAATAAAATATCGAATAGTAATTATCGTAATAATTATCGAAGAAGTGCCTTTCACGTAAGAATCAATAATTGGTGCAATACCGCAGTGCTATTGTTCAACAACGCATTAGTGTGTTTTAACCACCGGTATTCCAACAAAGATAATTGTGAATAACTACGCCTGTTATTTATAAACAACTTATATTTGTCGTTTTTTTCATCCAATCGCTCCGTTATGGGACCCACAAAAGATCGCTACCATCGCATTTAATATTCCCGACAAAGACATTTAATATTCCACGCACCAAATGAATATTTTATAACCACTTGCTTATTCAAATATTTGCATATTTTACCCATAACTATCCACATTAATCAAATCCACCCTTACTATTTCAAAATAATAAATAAAGGAAATTCCTTTTATTTAAAAATTTTCGGTCTTACAACCTCCCTCCTTATGAAATTTCGTCCTCGAAATTGACGACGACTTGATGTTTCAAAAGATGAGAATACCTCACTTTCATTTCCGTTTCTAACTCCTGTGTCATTTTCTCAATAGCATGATTTCTCTACAAAACTTTAACTTGTGGTATAACCTCAGACATAGGACATGTTCTTTCCTATCCAAGATCTTGACAGTACCTCCTCAGACGTTAAGTCTTGGCTATCTCGTCCGGTTCTAACTCAATGACGTGGTTGGTCGTCCACATATTTACGTAACATCGATACGTGTGAAAACGTTATGAACACGCGTCATACTTTGGCGGTAAAAGCGAGTCTATAGGCCCACAGTTCCTATTCGATCGAGAATTTCAAATGGATTACTAAATCGAAGGTTTGAGCTTTCCTCACCTCACCGATTCTCGCTTTTAAAATAACAACTTCTTGCACCTCCTTCTTCAAATTAAATACACCTCAGGTGTAGCTTCAAACGACTTTAACTTTATCGATTAAAGTCGATTATACTCAGATATCATCACGTGGTTACCTAGAGTTTTCATCTCCATCTCTATTATTTGTAAATTATCTGAAATTAGTCTTTGACAATATCGTACTCAGATTGTATATACGATCTTCTACTCAACACGTCAGCTACCACGTTCGCTTTTCCAGGATGGCATGGTCAGAACATGTGCTGAAATGGGTCTCCTCTTGAGTTCTTCGAAGCTTTTCCCACATTCTTTGCTCCATTCGAATTTTGAATCTCTACGAGTCAACTGCGTTAATGGAATAGCGATTCGAGAATATCCTTCAACGAATCTCCGATAATAACCAACTAAGCCTAGAAAGCTACGTATTTCGATTCCGACTTAGGTTGTTCTCAATCGTGACTCATATCCCAACCTTGGATAGCACATTACAATGACACCTATCGCTTTACTATCGCACGAATATGGCGCCCCTACGGAGATGCGGCGGTGCATTCCACAAAGGAAGTCACCAGATAAAGGCTCAGGTACCAAATTGTATAGTTGAATTTTTAACTCCTGAAGTTCAATAGGAGCCATTCGATATGAGATTTTAGAAATGAGTTTTGTACCGGGTTCAAAGTTGATACAAAATTTAATATCAGTCTTTGGGAGTAAGCCAAGAAATTCTTCAGGAAATACATCAGGAAAAATCAATAACAACAGGAATATTATTCAAATCTGACGTGTCTTTATTCAAATCCATAACATGGACTAAGAAAACTTGACATCCGTAATAAACGAATGACTTCATGGCTTGATATGAAAATGTTTGATTACCATGGTTTGATTGCTTGAATTCGAATAACAGGTTGCTTAGGAATATGAAAACTAACAACCTTACGAAAGTAATCAATTTCGGCATGATGAGTAGTTAACCTTAAAATCACATCAAAAGCAAATATCTCTATAGTAATAAGGTTAACAGGTAATGTGATAGTGCCAACCTGAATCAAGCAAGATTTCTAAACAACGGATGTAATGAAAGTTTCTCCTAACGGAGTCTACATAAATAGGTCAAAGTCTTATTTCTCCGTAGTCAAGTTCAAACGTTGAGCGCAAGCAAGAGAGATAAAAGAATGGGTAGAACCGGTATCTAGTAAGGTATAAACTTCGCAAGAATTTATAATTAACTAACCCGTGCTAACTTCGTTCGGGTTCCTCGCATTTTGACCGGTCACAACAAACGCTCTTCCAGGAATCGTTGTCTTTGACTTTTCTGGGACATCCTTTTGAGTCACCATTCATTTGGACCGGGTTTCGATATCGTATAATCTCGGCGATATGTCCTTCTTTTCCACAATTATAGCATACCTTAAACTGTTGTGGGCGGTTTAATGATATATCCCTCTTTCCGCAAGATTTGTAACATACGATAGGTGGTCTTTCTCCTCCTTGGAACCGATTACTCTTTGGTACCGACGTCTTCACATGGTCGTTGTTGAATCTCCTCTTTTAAAATCTACTCCGACTCGCTTCTTCTATTTTCATGGCCACGATTACCACCGAGTGGTTTACCGCCTTTGTTTGTATTCTTCTTTCTCATTTGGTTATCGTTATTACGATGATTGCTATCTTCTGTATGATCCGGTTATGGTCCCTCGGTTGAACGTACTTTCGTTATCTCGCTCTAACAATCTGAGCCTGTTGACAACATCCGAATAGAGAGAAAATTTATGAGAAATGAGATATCGACGTATGTCGGGTTTCAAACCTCTCTCGAAACATCCGCGTCATACGTTCCTCATTCTCCACCAAATGAGGTGCAACACGGATAACTCCATGAACTTCGCCTCGTCTTTGGGACACCGTCATGTCATTCGTTTCTAGTCTAATAAACTCTACCTCCTTCATATAGCGAATACTTTCGGGAAAGTACTTGTCATTGAAACGATTCAAACATTTCCCAAGACATCTTTGAGTGCAATTTGGATGGGTACGCTTCATGATTCCCACCGATGAATCGCCTCATTACGGAACATAAAAGTGGCGAATGGAACCTTACGTTCTCCGTGCATCCCAAGACATCGAATATCTTGGTAATCTGCTTTGACCCACGTCTCGCCTTTAATCGGATCCGGCTTTCCCTGAATTACGGTGGTCCCAACTCTTTGAATCGCTTATTTGTGACCACCGTGAATTGCTATCATTTCCTCCTCGTATTTTGAACACGAGTCTCCTCTAAATGCGATTTTGCATGAAGCTGCAAAAAGCTTCTAAACATCCCTCGCTCATCATCTCTTTCGGTGGTGTTGTTCATAGGAGGTACATTGCCAGCCTGTTGCACGTTCTCCTCGTTGGTAGTACAGAGCATCTCCACGGTCTCATTTACTCCACTGTTAATATTCTCATTCGACATTCTCAAATACTGTCATAAAACAAGGGTTAATTAAGGAAATTAATATATCACATAATATCCCTATATACTAACCAACTAACAAATAAGCTTAGGTAGGACACACTAGCGAAGGATTTACTCGTCTCTCCCCTCCTAGTTCTATTTCCGATCTCGCCAGGAGATCATATCCCTAAGCTCGATACCAACTATGACGCCCCAAAATAGGTCCATTCCATCCAACCCATTTCGAGTCGCCAAATACATGGTACAGAAATAACTACAACTTTATTATTACAACATATAAACTGTGAGTTTAAATACAGATATTGTCATCTAGACAATATCCACACGCAAATAAATCCCCATCATAATTATTGATACATTATTTTACAAAAATGGTGAGGACTACTAAACAACTATCTCTAGAACCTTCATTCCATACCCCACTAGTACTCGCATTACATTCTCGCCTCCCGAGAAGAAAAATGGAACAACAAGGAAAAGGGTGAGCTCAACTAGCCCAAAGTAAAGAATATTATGACTAAGATAATGTACAACAAATTATCGTTAGTCTTCAACAGGGAAAAATCTGATAGAATACAATAGACAACAAGTTTCGAGATCAATATTCGCAGCGGAAATAATAATTCATAGAAGAGTTACATAGAGAATGAAATCTACTATAATCTATGAATTTAATAGTCCATCATCAATATTTTATCCCTGTAACATCAATCAATATTCATCTCAAATCAAATATTCATCTTTGCACCATGTGCCAAAGATATTCATCAATCGGTCATGTTTATCTCAACACTGCTCATCTTTGCACTAAAGGCCAAAGATATTCATCGATCAATTATGTTCATCTTAACACATGTTCATCTTTGCACTACTGGCCAAAGATATTCATAAGAAAATCAACCCTCTTTGCACTACGTGCCAAAGATATTCAAGAACATCATCATTTAGGGTGAGGATGATGAAAAATATTTTAAAGAAAGCGAATCCAATTGAAACAAAATGACAAGGATTAAGGATTAAGGATTCGTACTTTGTTTTATCCACGTCCAAAAATACCTCAAAAATAATCATAGTGGTGTAAAATTCAAGAATGATCAAAACATGGATACAATCAAAGCTAGTATCCATAATAGATATTTTGGACAAAAAGAAGAAATTTCATTTTTTGGTGAATAGTGTCGTATTCGTGAATAGTGTCGTATACGTGAATAGTGCCGTATACGTGAATAGTAACTCCGACACCAAAAGATAGAAATTCCACAAAAACATCTTCACGCTTCATGAATAGTACTCGTGAATAGTAACTCATGAATAGTAACTCGTGAATAGTAACTCATGAATAGTAACTCCGACATGAAAAAGTTCCAAATTTGATAAAAAGTTCCAACCAATATTTCAGCATAATGATATTGAAGAAATAATATCATTTGAGAAGAAAATAACATCCCTTACCTCGAAAGATTAGTACTTCTAGCTGAAACACCGGATATAGGCTATGACTTGAACTTGCACCGTATATCAACACTCAAAGTATACTCACAAGAATACGCTCAAAATATCGAGAGAGAAATAGAGAAAACTTCAGTTTCTGGTATGATTTTCAATTCTAACCTAAGCTCCCTATTTATAGGAAAATGCTTAGAACACCAAAGTAGAAAATTGAATATAATAATATTATTTATAAACAAAATTCTTTAGCCCACCTTTGAAATCTGATTTCAGCCATAGCACATGTTAAATGAGGTTCACAAACTCACCAAAAAACGTTTTCTCAAAATAATTAATTAAAACTCCCAAAAATCAATTATTTGAACTCAAAACTTCAATAATTCATAATAAATAGCCCTTTTGTCGGAAAATTTGAATCTCATGACTTTTATAGGAAATTCAATTCTCTACAACTTTGCAGAAGAAAGTTTTTCCAAATTCCAAAGCGTAAAATTGGACCGAAATCCACAAACCAAGCGATTTTTCTGTGCTATAATCAAATTTCGATCAATAATTGTGTCCACCAACACACAAAATATGTGTTAAACATTTAATGTCACAAAAATACTCTTCCTCCTCATATACTCATATATCCCACATTCATTATAAAATATCATCATAGTTAATATATTATTAAAATAATATATTTAAATGAATTATTTTATCGAAAATGATAAAATATTAATTTTCAACAATTGTCATTTAAAAATTTTCTCCATCTATATCCACATAAAATTAATATTTTCCCCATCATATAAATCAATAATAATATTACAGAATCACAAGATCTTGGCAACTGTGCCGTAGTTTCGTGAAAGAGGGGCTTTCAATAAGAATTTCTCCTTCTTGGCAATTGATTAGATGACCAAACCTCTCTCAGAAGCGAACTTTCTAGACATTGCCAATAATGTTATCTAATAATATTATTAGGATAATATGAATTATTGCTTCGATAATGGAAAATCTTGTGTAATGACAATTTATTGAAACAACGGTAATATAAAATATCAATGCAAAGAATTATTGAATCAATAAAATAAAATCTTGAATAGTAATTACGATTACAATTATTGAGTAGTGCCTTCTTCACGTAAGAATCAATAATTGGTGCAATCTGCAAGTATACTCTTTGTTCAACAACGCGTATTAGTGTGTTTTAACCAGGGTATTCCAACGAAGATAACTTGAATAACAACTACTGTTGTTATTTATAAACAACTTATATTTGTCGCTTTTTTTCATCCAATCGCTTTCAAGTTATGGGACCCACAAAAGATCGCTGCTTGTCAGCATTTAATATTCCCGACAAAGATTTGAATATTCCACACGACCAAATGAATATTTTATAACCACTTGCTTATTCGAAATATTTGCGTATTTTACCCATAACTATCCACATTAATCAAATCCACCCTTACTATTTCAAAATAATAAATAAAGGAAATTCCTTTTATTTAAAAATTTTTTGGTCTTACAAAAATCCTCCTGGTGTGGCAATGCTGTGCATGCCCATTAAGTAAGGACTCAGCACTGCCAGCCAAGTCCCGGACAGAGATCTGATAAGCTGCATGCCTTGGCATGAGATGTAAGCATAAAAAGTTGGCTCACAATGCCATGAGCCTCGTAACAAAAATAGTGATGAATATTTCTAAGTACAAAGAAAAGAAAAGGAAGTAAACACAACTTAAGGAATGTAATGTAACATTGTTAAACCTTAAGGATGTTGTATAAAGGTTGAGATAACCTAGTCAAATATAATGCAAGCATAATGATAAACCGGAACGAATAGTAACTGAATCTAATACACAATTAGATTGAAATGAAGGGTATGATATAGTCCTATACATACTTGATTATATGTGACCTAATGTAAGGCATTATGTGATCATGTATTGTAGAGACTTGAATGACTTGAACATAAAGTTAATATACCATAGCAGACGCTAAAGGCAAGTATTCTAACTCTTGTCTCAGTTCAATCTGAACGAGTTTTTGAGATTCATGTATTCTTTCGCATGAATTGAGGTATGTTGAAGTTTAAGCCAATTCCTTTGGCTAGACTTGATGTAGTGATAATCTATTCATGTATTATCAAAATGTTGCTATCTTTTGTCAACTACTTGATATGGTTTTCAAAAAAAGACTGAAATGTTAAACAAATGTTTTGTCGGTAAAACGACAGGCACGTGAGGTTGCCAAATGCTTAAACGTGCCTACGTTTATGGATGTAGTGTTGATCAACATAGAGTATAATAGGCTGATCACCTAGAAGTGCTCGTAAGTAATATCGGGCTTACAGACTTGCTTCCGAGTTGTCCTTTTCCAATAAAGAAAGAATACTCGAGCTCTTTGACCGGAGTGAATGTTTTACTAAATATGGTTGTTATTGTAAAACATTTCGAAAGAAAAGATGAAGTGCTATTTTGAATTATCAATAGAACTTCATAATTATTGTTCAGTTATTGAAGATATATGATTTGTATGTGTCAAGCATGTTGTTATTAAATTGTTATACTTGCTGAGCTAGTTATGCTCACTCTTGCTTGAACCATATGAATGTAGTTAAGACTAAATGTCCCGAAGGATCGAAAAAGGATAAGGGAAAAGCTAAGGCAGATTACTAAGCTGTCTTGTAATAGTATAGGTCTTTTGTTGTAATGTAACTGATATTATGACAAAGAACCTTTGTAATGGGTATAGAACCTGGGAAATTTAAATATTACTTTAAATATATAGAAGTTATGTTCATTCTTTGAGACTTTTCAATTGAATGAATGTATGAATGTTGTACAGTATAGCACCACATGTCGGGTTGGAAGATACCCGGATTTGGGGGCGCTACAAGTTAGTATCAAAGCTCAGGTTATAAAACTTAAGGGGAAAGTAGAACCTTAAGTCATAACCTTAAGAAAGAATAAAAAGTAAAAGATGGAAAGTAACCTTATAAAAATGCATTATATTATGTTATGTATTTCTATTATTTTCTTGACGTGTACTAATCAAACTATATTGTTTTATTGTAGATGTCGGGGAGAAAATGATATGTATCTGAGATATACATGTAGTGAGCGAGGATTGAGTTAATCGGGTAGAGATACTACCAAATCCGTGAGTAGTAGAACCCAGAGTTGGTGACCATCGAGCTGGGAGACTCGGGCGATTTAGACTACATGTCTAAATTTGATGGCATGCTAGAGGAGGAGGTGAACGTGATGTCCTTTGACCAGGTTCCACCTACAGAGGAAATGTCTACGGGGGAATCAATGAAGGCCTTGTTTATGTTAGTATTGGATAGGAATGTCCATTACTGCCAGGAGGTTAAGGAGTTGAAAGAGGAACTCCAAGCTGTCCATGAGGACAAGGCTAACATGGAGGGAATGTGGGAAGAGGAGCATGATGATAGAGTTCTAGCTAAGGACAAGGTCCGAGAGCTGAAATGTGAAGTCTTTGAGCTCAAGCAGGAGCTAAAGACTAAAAAGCGGAAGTTGGAGAGGATGTCCTATATACATAGGAGTTCTCATGTAGATTTCAATGACAGTGTCCGGGGTATCGAGATAGAAGCGAGTAGGTAATCGGACACATTATCAAGAGAGATATTATTCAGGGCGGCCCGCCAAAGAAAGATTTCGAGAATGCCCTACGATAGATGTAGTCTCAGCAATAGCTAGAGTAGAATAGATATGTAAATATTATGTATCTAGTAGTGACGTAAAACCCTCTTTTTGTATAACAAAGGGTAGTCTTTTGTAAATCCCAATTTTTGGAAAGTAATTGCATGGATGGTAATGTAATCACTAAAATTTGAGTAATGTAAACAATGTATTGTTATACTACAAGTTATGAATCAATATAAATCTTTTTATGGAATATGTTGAGTAATGAGTATGAGTTATTGTTTTATTACAAATAATAACAAACCAACAAGAATAAAGTAATAATGATGTGTTGTTTTCTTAATAGCAAAATGCCGCCAAGAAGGAGACAACGAAATCAGGGCACTAATGTTAACCAACCGGAGGGTGGTCCGGTTAATCCAATGCAAGAGTTCGTTAATCTTTTAACGGCTGCATTTAATAGAACGGGGGCTAATGTACCTGTGATTCCTGGAGTAGTACAAGCTACTACTTTTAAGGATTTCAAAAGTGTAGGTTCGCCAGAGTTCAAAGGAACTACGGACCCTATAGAAGCCCAGACATGGGTAAAAGAAATTGAGAAAGCATTTGTAATAGCAAATGTTGAGGAGGGTCAAAAGGTTGCCTTTGCAACCTATTTGATGAAGGGAGAGGCCAATTTCTGGTGGGAGGCAAACCAGGCTAGGGCCGATATAGGAAATCTAACGTGGGAGAGGTTCAAGGAGATTTTCTTCGAGAACTATTTTCCCACGAGTATGCAAGGGAAGATGGAGATGAGGTTTCTGGAATTGAGACAAGGGGATATGACAGTTCCCCAGTATGCTGCCAAGTATAATGAACTGGCACAATTTGCTCCACATCAAGTGGACACTGAAGTTAGAAAGGCTAGAAGGTTCGAGCAAGGCTTGAAACCCTGGCTCTATAGCCGAATCTCTGTGTTCCAAAGTACTTCCTTTGGAACCATACTAGAAAAGGCAATAATTGCCGAAGGTGGGAATGAGGCTCTTTTCCAGTACCACAAAGATAAGAAGACCAAAGGCAAGGCTGATGGAGGAACCAAGACCGAGGGAGCCAGTGGAAGTGGCGACGGTCAGAAGAGGAAGGGCTTTAACTCTGGGTATAACGGAGTAAAACAAGGGGACTCTAAGAGGAGGATGGAGGCCTGTAAAACCTGCGGGAAGACTCACTTAGGAGTCTGTCTCAAAGGTAAGGCGGTTTGTTATAATTGTGAACAGGAAGGGCATATTTTGCCTAACTATCCCAATCCGAAGAAGAATCACGGATGCTTTGTATGTGGATCAACTGACCACATAGCAAAGAACTGCCCGAAAAGGGGGATTGAAGGAAATAAGGGAACTAATAGCGGGAAGTTAACTATTAGTGGTCCAGCTCAGCCGGGGAAATCAATGGCCTGCACTTTTAATATGACGGTCCAAGATGCGTTGGCATCAGGGGATGTAGTTGCAGGTATTATTCTGATCAACAATATAAATGCATACGTGATATTTGATTCGGGTGCTACTTGTTCATTTATAGCATGTGATTTTGCTAGACGACTAGAATTATTTCCCGAAAAATTGCTTATACCTTTGAACATTAAGGTAGCAAACGAAGAGATAATTCCTGTTGAAGATATTCATAGGAGTTGTTGTGTAGATGTACGTGGTTGTAAGTTATCCAGAGATTTAATACCGATAAAGTTAGGAGAATTTGACGTAATTTCGGAATGGATTAGTTAATTAACCATGGAGCAATTATAGATTGCCAAAAAAGAAATGTGTGAGCATCGGGACGTTGAAATAACCTCTGTAGTATTTTACTAGTAGTAAATTGCGGGACGTCCGTGTTGCCTTACGATGACACAAACTAGAAAACTTTTAAGGAAGGGTTGTGTAGGTTACCTATGCCATGTTGTTGATACCCGTGAGAGTGGGAGCAACCATGGAACAAATACCTATAGTAAACAAATTCATGGATGTATTTCCAAGTGAGTTACGGGTTTCTGGCCGGATAGGAGATCAATTTGTAATAGACACCTTTGTGTCGAGCGGCACCAGATCTCGAGGCGCGTGCATCGTATGGCGCCGTGGAAATGAAAGAACTAATGGTTCAAATACAGAGAACCAAAGTGTTCGTAAGTGGGGATCACCGGTGTTGTTTGTCAAGAAGAAAGACGGATCGTTAAGGCTTTGTATCGACTATCGGGAGTTGAACAAGTTAACGATAAAGAATAAATACCCATTGCCGGGATCGATGATCTCTTTGATCAATTGAAAGGGGCAAAGTATTTTTCTAAAATAGATTTGCGGACGGGGTATCATCAGTTGAAGGTTAGGAAGGAAGATGTACCAAAAACTTTATTCAGGACTGGTTATGGTCATTACGAGTTTCTGGTGATGTCATTTGGGTTGACGAATGCACCAGCTGCATTTATGGATATGATGAACAGAGTGTTCAAACTATATTTGGATAAGTTCGTCGTGATGTTTATCGATGATATTCTAGTCTATTATAAGATGCCAGAAGATCATGTCGAACACTTAAGATTAGTGTTGGAGACACTAAGGAAGGAGAAGTTATATGTGAAATTCACCAAATGTGAATTTTTGGCTGAAAAAGGTGCAGTTTTTAGGTCATGTCATTGACCAAGAGGGGATTTCAGTGGATCCAGCAAAGGTGGAAGCAGTAATGAATTGGGAACAACCGAAAATGTCGACTGAGGTGCGGAGTTTCCTAGGGTTAGCAGGGTACTATCAAAGATTTATCCAAGATTTTTTGAAGATAGCTACCTCGTTGACTAATTTAACAAGGAAGACGGTGAAATACGTGTGGACGGATAAATGTGAAGACAGTTTTCAAGAACTGAAGAAGAGATTAAGTGAAGCTCCTATTTTGTCATTGCTAGATGACACGAGAAATTTTGTAGTATATAGTGATGTTTCGCATAAAGGACTTGGTTGTGTGCTTATGCAGCATGGCAAAGTCATTGCGTATGCATCTCGGCAGTTGAAGGATTATGAGAAATTTTATCCTACTCATGATCTGGAACTGGCCACGGTAGTGTTTGCCCTAAAGATATGAAGACATTATCTTTATGGGGAAAAATGTGAGATATACACGGACCATAATAGTCTAATGTATATCTTCACTCAGAAGGAGTTGAATATGAGACAGAGAAGATGGCTGGAGTTGATAAAGGATTATGATTGTGAAATCCTGTATCACCCTGGAAAGGCCAATGTAGTTGCCGACACCTTAAGTAGGAAGGGTCGGGAAAAGTTGTTTATGTTAACGGCTCAAAATGAGTTAATAACAGAGATGGCTAGGATGGAAATAGAAGTAAAGATGCCGAGTGATTCAGGGCAGTTACTCTTTGCGACAGAGATGCAATCTACAATCGTAGAAAGAGTCAAGGAGGTACAACTCGAGACCGACGAGTGTAACCAAATGAAGAAGCTGTTATCCGAGAAGGAAGAGGTTAAGTATAGTCTTGATAATGAGGGATTATTAAGATTTGACGAGAGAATTTGGGTTTCGAATGAGACAAAATTAAAGGAGCAAGTGTTACAAGAAGCCCATAGTTCGAGGTACTCGATACATCCTGGTATCACTAAGATGTATCAAGACCTTCGACAGAGTTTTTGGTGGCCAAACATGAAGAGAGAAATAGCAGAGTATGTCAGTAGGTGCTTAACTTGTCAAAAGGTTAAGGCCGAACATCAACGACCCAGTGGTTTATTACAGTCATTGGAGATTCCAGAATGGAAGTGGGAGCATATCACGATGGACTTCGTGGTGGGACTTCCGACGACGCAAAAAGGGTACGATTCGATTTGGGTAATAGTGGACCGGTTAACGAAGTCGGCTCACTTTTTTCCAATTAGGGTCAAGTATAACTTAGACCAGTTAGCTAAACTTTATGTTAAGAAAATCATTTCCAGACATGGAGTACTGGTATCGATTGTGTCAGATCGTGATCCACGATTCACATCGAACTTTTGGAGGAGTTTGCAAGAGCAGTTGGGAACACAGCTGGGGTTAAGCACGGCTTATCATCCACAAACTGATGGGCAGAATGAGAGAACAATTCAGACGCTTGAAGACATGTTAAGGTCGTGTGTCATGGATTTCAAGGGTAGTTGGGATGATCACCTACCACTAAAAGAGTTTGCTTATAACAACAGTTATCATGCAAGCATAGGTATGTCGCCGTATGAAGCTCTGTATGGGAGAAAATGCAGAACACTTTTATGTTGGGATGAGGTGGGAGAACGCCGGATGCTAGGACTGTAATTCATGCAGTGAGCAATGGATATGATAAAAGATAATTGGATGCGTCTAAATCATAGCTCGGAGATGAGATGTAAGAAGTATGCGGACTCACATAGACTAAGTCGAGAGTTTGGGTAAAATCTATATACGCACAGCATGCAAGTATACGTGGTCAACAAGTAATATAGTAATGAGTAGAGTATCGTTCCCACGGAGACAAATTAGCAAGAAATTTAACTTCACAATTATCAATTTCCTATTAATCCTAATTCTATTAAACTATTCAAATCAATAGTTTAAAATTATAGAAACTAAATTAATAAATAAATAAACTATCACAAAACAACCACAAATATCAAAATCCAGAATTTCAAACAATCGATGGAGAATTAGACTTATGATTCACCCTAAGTTTCACTCTGATTTTCAAACCTTTATACCAATTCAACTCAATATCCCAGTTTATTAATCAAGAACACA
The DNA here is from genome assembly GCA_020205615.1 of Panax quinquefolius. NCBI lineage: Eukaryota > Viridiplantae > Streptophyta > Magnoliopsida > Apiales > Araliaceae > Panax > Panax quinquefolius. The sequence goes on from CM035165.1 coordinate 38,271,420, forward strand.
AATGTAGTCCTAGCCACCTCTCGATGCACTAATTCTGTATTAACTTAAATCTGTAATTTAGATAGAAACAAGTTAAATACCTTAATCAACCAACTCACTATATCTCTATGTGAACTTAAATTAAAGAAGGTTTAAGATTAAGTTTTCCATCCGATTACATGCGATGTCAAGCATATCTCTACCTTAACAATAATCAAGAATCTGCTATTCACAAAATTCATGACACATGCTATATTACTAAGTCTAGATTTGAATATCCTCTCTCGATTCCATATAAATCCACAAAGAACTATTGATCAAGCAATTCATAAATTCACGCTCAAATTAATATAGATAAACTGAAAATACTTTATTGAACTGGAAATCAAAATTATAAAATCATCGTTTCACCCAAGGATCCATCATAAGCCTAAAAAGCGAATTAGTTCATAACGAATGAAATAACAACTGAATAATCTAAAGAAAACATCCTTGCAATTACAAATAAAAGACTAAAGAGAAGAATAGTGATGAACACCCTTCACGTAGTCTAGAATTGCAATCGTCTCGAAAATCTCTTGAAAATACTCCTCCAAAGCTTTCAATCAATTTCTGGAAATAATCTCTGTAATATGCTTCGCATGATGCTTGATTTGTTGTTTGTAATGTAATATATATATCCCCCTATGTTATGGCTGAAGTCCCTCCTTATTAGAGTCCATGCGCTAAACCAAAGTATCACGATCCACTTCCCAGCAGTCTTCAAATCAAGCCAGGAGACTCCAGATTTCGGCACCCCCACCACGGCGGGGGGTACAAGGCATATTATGCCCGCCCCTACAGACTAGTCCACTGGAAGTTGATTTTGCTTATTTCATGTAATTTTCCAAACTTGCTCCAAACGACCTCCTTTCTTCACGACTTGCCTCCATGACCACCTTACACATAAAAGAAAATGAAACGAGTGAAAATGAACACAAAACAAGAAAGTAACAACTAATTTAAGCAACCAAAGCAAAGGCCTCAAGACCTCAAAGAATCAAAGCAAAGATGCATCAAATTAAAATCCAAAGAATTGTGGAAAAAGCGACCATAATGCAACCAAAAACATAGCATCGATTAAGATCCAAAGAATTTTAGAGATGCGAGACGCGTAAGCGAGAGCAGGAAGCAAGGCCCAAACCAAACACCAGCTGCCAACTGCCAAAACATTTTGCAAACACATCAAGAAAGAACCACACCAGACCATCTGGCCCAGACCCATACCAGACCAGCAAAGCCCATCAATAGACTAGGAAGATCAACAACTAGAGAGTTAAACATTGGTTAAAATAAACTGTCGGAACCCAGATCTATTCTTTAATTTCTGGAATTTAGAGTTTGTGTGAAGTTTGCATTTAAGCATATGGAGAATATCAGCAACAAAACTAGGAACCGGGCAAGATTTATTACTAAAGACCCTTGCATTACGCTCATTCCAAATACGATAGACCACAGCCCCAAATCCCAGGTGAAGCAAGCTATGATGAAAATTACGATTAGAGTAAAGGATTAGATATTCTGTTAAAGAAATCCAACTCCTACTAAAACCCCTCCACCCACAATGTCTAAGGACAGAAAGAAGTACTCTAAACGAGTAATCACAGTGAAAGAACAAGTGATCAAAAGTTTCCGCCTGAGTAGAACATAGCACACAGGTAGGATTTACTTGCATCCCAAAATTGAGCAGCTTATCCATAGTACGCAACCCTCGATGAAAAGCCAACCAGAGAGTGAACGAGTATCTTGGGATCATAACCTTATTCCACACTAACTTGTCCCAGGTAACAACAACACCCACCTGCCGAATAGAACACCGGAAAGTAGAGGCTTTTACCTCCAAGGATTTAGTGTCTTCCCAACAAATTTCATCAGTCCTAGAAGAGTCACAATGCCTAAGAAGGTCAAAGGAATCTCTGAAGACAATAAAGTCATTATGATTTGAGGACGGTAAGAGCCAAGAGGACTCTCTAATGATATCACTCACAGTTGCATTTGGGCCTAATCCAGAATTGATGATCAAAGAAGAGTGAGGGCTAGAAGCCAAAGGAATCATATTAATCCAGGGATCAAACCACAAGCTAGTAGACTTGCCATTTCCAATATGAAACTGAATATATTTAATTGCAAGCGGTCTTAATTGCAAGACTTTTCTCCAAATCCAAGAACAGTCATTTGGAATCTTCAGACACCAAAGGTTTTTTGAATTTATATGGTATTCTCTAACCCAAGAAGCCCACAGAGATGTGGAATTGGGATCCACCACCCTCCACAGCTGGAGTAAAAGCAAAGCTGAGTTCCAGTCCTCCAATTGTTTGATAGCGAGACCTCCCTCAAAGTAGGGGAGAGCTATTTTATGCCAAGCAACTTTGACACTAGTCTTCAACATAGAGGGGCCCTTCCATAAGAACCGTCGCATAGTAGACTTTAGATCTTTAAGCACAGCCGCAGGAAGAATGAAATGAGCAGACAAGTACGATTGAATAGCAAAGACAACCGATTTAATCAGTTGCAATCTGCCAACATAAGAGAGAAACTTGTTTGTCTACGATGTGATTCTAGCTTTAACCTTTTCTAGCAACGGAATGCAATTAGCAAGACTGAGCTTCGAGGTAATCAAAGGTACCCCAAGAAATTTAGCAGGAAAGGTACCCATTTGAAACCCCAGTCTAGTGATAATAGCCTCTGTAAGATTAGGAGAAACATTGGATAAAAAGCACATACTCTTTGAACCATTGGTGTGCAATCTCGATATGGAAGAAAAATAATCAAGGCTTGATTTAAGAACCATTATCGAATCAAAGTCACCATGACAAAAAAGTAACAAATCATCCACAAAGCAAAGATGAGACAATGAGAGCGTCTTTGTTTTCCAATGATGATTGAAGACCGGAGACCTTGTATCCTTTGTTAGGATAATAGAGAGCACTTCCATAGCAATAACAAAAAGATAAGGAGATAGGGGATCCCCTTGACGAAGACCTTTTGCCCCTTTAAAATAACCACAGAGAGAGCCATTCACCCTAACAGAGAAAAAGGGGAAAAACATGCCTTTATCCGAAGAAATAAACTTTGGGGAGATTTGAAAAGATTGAGAGCATTAAGCATGAAATCCCAAGATACAGAATCAAAAGCTTTCTGAATATCAATTTTCAAAGCACACCTAGGTTTACCATAAGCTCTATGATAGTTTCTGAATAACTCTTGCGCCAGCAGAATATTTTCACCATTCCTCCTCCCCGGAACAAAAGCTGACTGGTTAGAGGAGATAATAGAAGGGAGAATACCTTTCAACCTAACAGCAATAATCTTTGAGATGCATTTGTAAGTTGTGTTACAACAAGAGATAGGCCGATAATCACTCATAAAAGAAGGATTAGGAACCTTTGAGATTAGAGCAAAAGCAGTGGCATTTGTACCCCTAAGAAGACACCCCTGAGTGAAAAAGGATTGAATAGCTTGAGTAAAATCTCTACCAACAATGTCCCATGCAAGAATGAAGAAGTTAACATTAAATCCATCAGGACCGGGACTTTTGTTTTTCTTCAAGGACTTCAAAGTGTTCAAAATTTCAAGATCAGAAATATATTTCTCAATCAACGAGGCTTGATCGGTAGAGACAACTTTTGTAGCAAAGGGGGCAAGATCCGGGAAAGAGAAATCCCCCACCCTAGAAGAAGAGCCCAACAAAGAACGGAAGTGTTCTACAGCAATAATTTGAATATCCTTCTGCTCAGTATAGAGAACCTCATCCTTGTTTTCAATAGCAAGGATTTTATTCTGATTCCAACGATTCTTGATTTGATTGTAGAAATAACCCGAGTTTTTATCCCCATCCTTTTAGCCATTGAATTCTAGACTTTTGCTTTAAGAATTTTTCTTCACGGCTAAGAGCATGCCAGAGGTTCTCAGAATGAAGCCTTTGAGCCATTAGGAGAGAGAGATCAGTAGGGTTAGAAGAAATCGCATTCTGAGAAACATGAAGAATGTCTCTAGCCTTTTCCACATTTGAGGTAAGATTTCCATTTTCCTTATTCAGAGTGGAGAGAGCCCGTTTAACCGATCTAAGCTTACCAACAAGAGCCTAAAGGGGATCCCCGGGAACATAGATATTCCAAGCAGATTGAACAATCTCATGAAAGTTTGCAAGCTCACCCAAGAAGTTATAGAATTGAAATGGTTTAGGAAATCTAGGCAGCAACAAACCAGTTTGAACAACTGCTGGACAATGATCTGAGAGATCCCAAGGAGAGAACTTTACTTGAGAATCATGAAATTTTTGAAGCCAATCACAATTTACCAAGACCCTATCCAGCTTTTTAAACCGTGGTTTCGTGTCACTAGAATTCCACCAAGTGAGCAAGGGCCCAATTGCACGGAGATCAGAAAGAAGCAAATCAGTAGAACAATCCAAAAATTCTTGCATACCCCCGGTCCAGGATGCATCCCCTCCCAAAATTTTAGAGATAGATAAAACTTCGTAAAAATCTCCAAGAATACACCAAGGCAAGTTCATAGAAAGACATAAAACCGAAGGTCTTTCCAAAGCTCCTTCCTCTTAGAAGCAGTATTAAACCCATAGACCAAAGTAACAAAAAAAGGAATAGGGGAAGCAACAGAAATAACTGAGCAATGCATATACTGAGAAGAGCTAGAAATAATATTAATCGTCCAAAGAGACGGATCCCATCCAACCCAAATTCGCCCATTCACATGATAATCATAGTTAAACTTCTAAGTCCATTTACTACAGATGGCTTTGGAAATAGGAATGGATTTGGGGAATTTGACTCTAGTTTCAACTAGGCCAACAAAAGAAATTTTATGCTTACACAAAAGAGCAAGGACACTATCCTGCTTTGATTTCATATTTACACCTCTAATATTCATAGAGCAAAAATTTACCATAAAACTATAAAAATTAAGTTGGGGAAGATCTCCCCCTGCCTTTAATCTTTTTCTTAGAGGATTGACCAGGTTCCAAAATAGCACGAGCTTTTGCTTTTAGATCACGTCCAGCCTTTTCATCAATCATCTTTAGTTTACCTACTAGAGGATTTGGTGAGGGAGTACAATCAGAGTCAGAAAAACCCCCCAACACCCCATCGGCAGCTGCAATAGGAAAAAAGGAATTTGGGTCACCTACCAAAGAGGTATCATGAAGGGGGACATGTTGTTTCGGGCCTTTTTCTACTAGAGTCCAGCTTGCAGGAGTTTCAGCAGAGGTATCAGCAGAAGCAACATAAACTTTTGGGATACTAGGAGTAACCAATGAAGGATCTGAGGCAACAGCATAAGTACAGCCAGTAGATTTAGGCAGCCATTGGTAGTTTGCTTTTGGGCAACGAAGAAGAGAATGACCAAAAGTTTTACAGTGAGAGCATGTTTGGGGTCTATTTTGATACTCCACTTTAACAGTAACAACCTTCTCCGAGTTTGTTTCCTCATCAAGAACAACCACATCAAACGAGCTAGGACAAATTCTAGTAAAATTCATAGGCTCTAGTTTTTCAGTTATCTTATCTACCAGAAGCGGTATTCCAACCCCACTAGAAAGATAGCTAAGACTGGCAGCAGTCCAATAAGACAAGGGGATGTTAAAAAATTTAACCCAGATAGGAGCTTTTGTACAAGTGTCAAATTTGAAATCCATTCCTTCTTTCCATTGTTTAAGATGCAATTGTTTATTCAAGATATACCAGGGGCCCAAAGCTAGAACATTTTCTCGATCTTCAGTTTTTGCAAATTTAAAAATGAAATAACCACCCTCTTGAAAAAACACATTCTGCAATCCAAATTTATCCCAAAGTTTGTGCACATTTTCTTCCACTAGCTTAAAAGGTAATTTGGAGTGTAAGAACCCTCCCACAAGTAGTGTTCCACATATTATTACCTTGAACAAGGATCTCAGAAGGAGGTCTAATGAGCATAGACCCATCATCAATTGAAGGAGGGGAGGGGGAAAAGAAGCTCAGCTTTAGAGAGGGAGGAGTAGAAGCCACCACCTTACTCCAAGATTTCATCCCTTGAACGCCTCCAGCACCTGGAGCCACTAAGCCAACTAACCCCAAGGATGAGCCCGGACATTCCCCTTCTTCTAAGACAGTCCCATCAGTTATCGAGGTTGGTTTAGGAACCAATTCCGGAGCCTTCAACATAGGCAAAGGAGAGTTTATACAACCTTTTTCAGATCGACTTTCCACAGGAGGGGACAACTCTGCCAAAGATGGCTTGGCTTCAGAGGACTTTCCACAAACATGTCATGGTCATTAATAGAACGAATAGATTTCCCCTTGTTGGAGTAATCATTTACATTGCTCATAGAGAACCCCTTTGCTTTGATGAAATCCAAAAGCAATAAACATTTTCTGCGTTCATTGACCGCTTCAAGGTTACCTTGCTGAGACAGAGCCTGCATAGCTTGGAAAATTTCCTTCATAGTAGTACCATCCTGTACCCCTAGATTGGCATCAGCTAGACTATTAGCATTAGAAGCTTCAGAACAATCAGCCACAATAGTAGTAGTATCAATAGTTGGGACAACGGAGGACTCGGCCATTGCATCTGCGTCAACAACTGGCGAGTTAGGTCTAGAAACCCCAAATTCGGCGAACAGATCTTGAGAGGGGCTACTGATGGAATTTTCGGCCGAAAGATGAGAGAAGCTAACCATATTGAAGAGGAGAGAATGGAATCGAAGAAGTGAGGCGACTCAAAGTCGAAATCAGAACCGTACTAGAGAGAAGCTACGAGTCGCCCCTGCAGCGGAGAAAATAGTCGTAGCTGAATGGAAAGACTGCCGGAGAGGGTGGGGAGTAGCAGAAGAGGTAAACAGAAAATATTGGTGAGGATGGAAAGGGTAGGTGATGATGGGCGGGTGGCTTAAAAGGGAAATAAGGTGTTAACAGTAAAAGGGAAGCAACAAATGGATGGGGAAAGCAAAGTCCTAATTCTTGATGGCCATTTCTTGTGATTTCATTACCATTTCTTATGATTTCATTGCCATTGCTTGATTCTTCATAGCTACCTCATTACTTGTTATATACTTCGATATCAATTCCTCTAAATCTGATTTCCTCTCTTGACGTTGAACTGGTTGTTGTTGATTCTAAAACCCTAGGGGATACGATGGTCGTGGAGCTTGCTGATTCTGATTATTATTCCACAACTGATTCAGATTATTCCTATTCCCCTAATTATATGCATTTTGATATGTATTCTGAGAAATTCTGTTGTAGCTACTCATGAATTGTACCGACTCTGGGTTGATTGTGCATTGATCCGTCGAATGTTCCCCTGCGCACAACTCACAAATAATTGCAATTGACTGCGTCAGTCTCCCTGACCACACGTCGAACTTCTTAGAGAGTGCTGAAATCTGTACCGTTATTGTTGTCACTCCATCTACCTCTAACACTCCAGCGACCATAGGTTGTGTCATTCTTGCCGTGGGTCACTGATAATTGTTAACAGCCATCATCTCTATCACCCGGTATGCCTCCTCTTATGTCTTAGCCATAAACGCTCCCCCCGATGCTGCATTAATACTCGTTCTGAGATTCCCATGTAATCTGTTGTAAAATATATTCATCTGCAACCACTTGGGCAATCCATGATGTGGGCATTTTCTGAGAAATTCTTTGTATCTCTCCCACGCCTCATACAGTGACTCCCCATGTTGCTGATAAAACATGGTAATCTCGTTCCTCATCTTTACAGTTTTCGCTGGCGGGAAAATTCTTGCTAAGAATTTCTGAGCCAGGTCCTCCCATGTCGTTATCGAACTCGCTGGTAGAGAGTGTAACCAACTCTTCGCCTTGTTCCGCAGAGTGAATGGGAACAAACGAAGTCTAACTGCCTCATCCGACACCCCGTTATACTTGAAATTGTCGCAGATTTCCAGAAAACTGATTAAATGCTCGTTAGGATCGTCATTTGCCATTCCCCCAAACTGCACTGAATTCTGTATCATTTGAATTATCCTAGGCTTGATTTCGAAAGTATTCATAGCTATTACAGGTCTGGTAATACTCGACTGCAGCTCAGTCACCTTAGGTGTTGCAAAATCCCTCAACGCTTTCTGGTCTTCGGCAACCATTGCTTCTTCCTTATCAGAGTTTTTGAATTCGTCCCTTGTTTCCTTGATCCACTTACTTAACCTCTGAAACCCTCTCTCAATGTCATCCTCAAAAGGAAGCAAGTCTTGATTTTTGGATCAAGTTTGCATAAACCAATGTCAAAAACCTGAAATAAGAAGAACAAAACAAAACAAAAAGTGTTTAAGTAAAACTGGACTTATTAAACTGATATTGCAAAAATAATAAAATCTATACTAGAGTCCCCAGAAGCGGCGCCAAAAACTTATTGGGTAAAATCTATATACGCACAGCACGCAAGTATACGTGGTCAACAAGTAATATAGTAATGAGTAGAGTATCGTTCCCACGGAGATAAATTAGCAAGAAATTTAACTTCACAATTATCAATTTCCTATTAATCCTAATTCTATTAAACTATTCAAATCAATGGTTTAAAATTATAGAAACTAAATTAATAAATAAATAAACTTTCACAAAACAACCACAAATATCAAAATCCGGAATTTCAAACAATCGATGGAGAATTAGACTTATGATTTCACCCTAAGCTTCACTCTGATTTTCAAACCTTTATTCCAATTCAACTCAATATCCCAGTTTATTAATCAAGAACCCAAATGTAGTCCTAGCCACCTCTCGATGCACTAATACCGTATTAACTTAAATCCACAATTTAGATAGAAACAAGTTAAACACCTTAATCAACAAACTCACTGTATATCTATGTTAACTGAAATTAAAGAAGGTTTAAGATTAAGTTCTCTATCCGATTACATGCGATGTCAAGCATATCTCTACCTTAACAATAATCAAGAATCTGCTATTCACAAAATTCATGACACATGCTATATTAACTAAGTCTAGATTTGAATATCCTCTCTCGATTCCATACAAATCCACAAAGAACTGTTGATCAAGCAATTCATAAATTCACGCTCAAATTAATATAGATAAACTAAAATTACTTTATTGAACTGGAAATCAAAATTATAAAATCATCGTTTCACCCCAAGGATCCATCATAAGCCTAAAAAGTGAATTAGTTCATAACGAATGAAATAACAACTGAATAATCTAAAGAAACATCCTTGCAATTACAAATAAAAGACTAAAGAGAAGAATAGTGATGAACACCCTTCACGTAGCCTAGAATTGCAATCATCTCGAAAGTCTCTTCAAAATACTCCTCCAAAGCTTTCAATCAATTTCTGGAAATAATCTCTGTAATATGCTTCGCGTGATGCTTGATTTGTTGTTTGTAATATAATATATATATCCCCCTATGTTCTGGCCGAAGTCCCTCCTTATTAGAGTCCATGCGCCAAACCAAAGTATCACAATCCACTTCCCAGCAATCTTCAAATCAAGCCAGGAGACTCCAGATTTCGGCACCCCCGCCCCGGCGTGGGGTACAAGGCAAATTATGCCCGCCCCGATGGGCTAGTCCACTGTAAGTTGATTTTGCTTATTTCATGTAATTTTCCAAACTTGCTCCAAATGACCTCCTTTCTTCACGACTTGCCTCCATAACCACCCTACACAAAAGAACATGATACGAGTGAAAACGAACACAGAACAAGAAAGTAACAACGAATTTAAGCTTGAAATGAACATCGATTCGTGGATATAAAATCCACTTATCAGTGCTCTTACCGTATAATCCTCGTATTCTATAACAATCAAGAAATTTGTAATTTAATTTAAATATTTATTGAATTAAATAAATATTTTAAATAATTTATTTATTGAGATAAATAAATATTTGATGAATTGTGATGTAATAATTTAGTTGAGTATGTATGCTAACTAAATTAATGAATGGTAATTTTATTATTTGAATATTTAATTTAATAAAATAATTAAATTAAATAAATTGTTTAATATTAAAGAAAATAAGTAAATTAAATAAAGTAATGTTTTGGTCTAATGTATTAATTAAATTAGATATATAATTATTTATTAATCATAATTATTATTATAATAAAAATTATAATTATTATAACTATAATTGTAGGTTATGTAAATTGGTTACATGTGTGACAAATGAAAGTATGAAACTATATAATATAAATATTATTAAAATAAATTGGAAGAGGAGAATTTTGGGTAGCCAAACAAGGCCTTGTGGCCTTTGGCTTATTTGTAACTAATGTAAACCTTTTTGGTTCTTACCTGACGTACGTGGGGGAAAAGGAGTCAGTTTATATGTGTTACACATATTTTCTTAAGGGTTAACTAAGAAGAACAGAGTGGTAGGGAGAAAGAACACAGTGAAAGAGAGAGCTTGGTGAGGAAGAGAGAATCATAGAGAATTGAAAGTTGGAGAAGAACTACTAGAACTTTGTGTACATCAAGAATTAAGGTATACTCTACTCCTAGTGTTCATGTTTTGAGTTTTTAAGGATTATTGTCTGTAAATTTCTAAGTCACGTTGGATTGTTATATATATATGTATGGTATTATAATCTGTTAATCATCATATATGAGTGCTATTTGGTGATCAAAAATATGAAATTGGCTTTGCAAGAAGAAAGTTAGAATATCAGTGTATGTTCATGTGATATGGCTTAAGAAAGTACAAAATTTTGTGTTCAATATGTGTTTTAATATGCGAGTTGATGTCGGATTGTGTTAGTATGTTAAGAAACGAAAGCGGCGTAGTTTGAATTATGTCAATTGGTTAAGTAACGAAGTTGTGGAGATCGAATTCGCTAAAAGTGTAAAAATTACAAAAATTGGGAAAATTGTGGTTTTGATTCTTCAAAATAGAATATATGTGATGTTTATGTAGTTAGAATAATGAATAGCATGCTTAACTATGTTAATACAAAGTTTTAGATGATTTAGTTTGGTGAATTTATGTGGAATTGGGATTTTTGGCCTAGAACAAAGACTGTGTTTGAGTTTCTGCAAAACTATTTACGGTGCAGAAACGCTTGGTAGCGTCGAGATACATAGGGTGTCATATGGCAATTTGCGCACGATGGTCGATCGAGACCAGTGTTGAAAGCGATTAACAACATAGCTTGGAAATTGTTAACTTAACATATTGTAATGATTTGTAAAGGACCTAAAACATGTTATAAGACATAACAACATGTTGTAATCACAACTATGAAACTATAAATTATGAACTAATAAGTTGTGAAAGTTTTTAATGTAATGTCATTTGAATTGGAATTGGTTTGCAATCACCATGTCGTATATATAATTGAGAATTCAGTTTCGTGTTACGTGAATGAGTAGGATAATCAAGTCCTAAGTTAAGGATTATAGACTTGATTAAAATAAAAACTAAACTAAAGAAATTGATGTTAATATAACTAGTTAGTATTGTGATTCTAATGGTATATGTAGAGTAATTGTCAAACGTTTATTATATTTGTGTAGCTTACACCCGAGGCAAGTTTCTTAACTTCATTCTCTTTATTAATGAATGCATGTTTCTTATCCTAAACTTTTATTGAGCAAGTTTCATAGCTATGCTATCTTTATGTCAACAAGCTTTCAATTTCTAAATTTTACAGTAAAGTTGAACAAGCCTATTGATTCTATCTCGTGTATGATTGTACAAGCTCTTGTAATCTAGTTCGTTAAATCGAGCGAGTTTTATTTTTTTAAATCTTGATATTATTATTCAAAGTATATATTGTTCTAATGCATTGATTCAAATGAGATTTTTCTAGCTCTTTTGAATGTGGTACTTTACACACATACTATGTCTATTCAGTTATACATTGTTGTTAATCGGTCTTTGACTTTATAACCTTGTTCAATTCCATATTATTGTATTAAACCTTCAAGTAGTAAGCAAACTCTTATTGATTGAGCTAGTCCATACTGGAATAGTGTTCTAAAATTCTAGAACCCAGTACAAGTTAGTTCTGAGCTAAACTTTCTTTAGTACGTAAATTCTAAATCCAAACTGAGACGAACAACCCTAACATAGGGGATTTTGTACGTGTAACGTTTTGATGTGTGTGCACAATACATGGTACAAAGGGCTGATCCCCCTAACTACGTTAAGTAGGGTCTGTATAGTCTAATTGACTGTTAAGGTTGGGGTAGTAATACCTAATCACCGGGGACATAGTTCGTGGTCTTAAGACCCTCAAATATTAAATTCGAACTTGTTTTCTATTTTTGATTCATAGAACAAGTTCATTATTGTTTAGCATTCGTTGTTCACTCTCATGTTGTTATCATTACTACTCTTTATATCAATGAACAATTGTTTGCTCATTCTTGCAATTAACACTGCAGCTAAAGTTGAAAGAGTCGATGAGCCATCTACTAGCAAAGGAAAGGGCAAGATGTCCAAGTGTTGAAGATTTATGAGAATTTATTTAAAAGAATTATGTTATAAGACTTGTTTTATTTTATGATGTATTCCGCAAACTGATGTAATAAATTAAGGTTAGATAACCTGAGATTGTTTTAGAGGCGATGTAACCCTTTAATGGGAAAGATTATTGTTTAAGTTATTTGATGTCTTTATCCTTTATTATGGGTAGTTAGATGTAATTATTTTTTATAGTGAGCACCAAATTCTGTGGGAATGAAGTATCCGAATTTGGGGGTGTCACATATTCTTCTTGTATACTAGTTGATATAACATTCATCTTATACGTTATATTATCTTTCGTATATACTTGTACCATACCTTGTATTATACTCATATTCATTCCCTCGTATAATAACTTTCTTATTATATGACCCTTAATTATTCAAATCTTCATTTTTCCTAACATTCTCAAATTTAGTACACATGCGAAAAACTGTGTTTGCCATAATTGAATTATTATTAGATAATCAACATTTCCTTAAAATTCTATCATTAAGTATTTCCCGTAAGTTCAAAAATAATTTCTAAGCAGAAATGGATGAATATTGTTTTTCGAAGAATTTTTCGGAAAGCTTTTATTTTCATCTTGGAAATTCAAACACCTTATTTCTAGAACTTAAACAGAATACTACTATCATAACTCTCTTTTAGGTTATAGTATAACCTCCATCTCGCTTACTCGTTATAAATAACATATAATATAATTTTATTCAATATATATTCAAATAAAATTAATTTACATTATAGTCCAATTTTCTCTGTTGTTATAGACTTAATAGACTTGCCCTAAGCAACGCTAAACCATAAGTTCCTATGGCTAATGCAACAACCTTTGCTTCATTTTCCACGCATAGGATTACTTATCTTTGTTTAGCTTTCTACTTCTGCTTGGTTCCTTCATAAATAATTATTTATGAGAACTAAAGTCGGTATCCAATACTCAAGCAGAACCTTAACTTATAAACAAAAATTAATCTCAATCATGAACAAAATTGTATTTGTAATTGAAGCTTCACTAAGATTCTTCTGGTTAGTTCTGCAAGATGCTTCTCGCAGTTTCTTTTCCACTGTCCAGGCTTATTTCTATGGAAGCAAACTCCTTTGCAATCCGTATCAGTTTTGTTCTTATTATCCTTTGTTTTTTTCTTTTCTATTTACCTTCTTAGAATCTTTCTTCTTTTCAGAAGATCATTTGGCCCCTACTAGTAAGACTTGGTCTTTCTTGGTTGGAAAGTGACTCTCAAAGATTTTCAACATAAAGTTAGCAAATCAAATCAAGGCGATATCTAGCTTGTTCATATGAAAAATTCACAATAATTATGAGAAGGAGTCCAGAGTGACTGCAAGATCAAATCTTGGTTCAACTCTCCATCCATGACAAAACTCGTTGTCCTAATTGTTCAATCAAATTGATCATGTTAAGGACATTTGTCTGTACTGTAGTGTCATCAGTCACTCTAGATTGGAAGAGCTCCTTAGATATCTGATATCTTTCAGTCCTACTTTCCTCACAATCAACTACTTGATTTGAAGGAATACAGTAGGAGCACCCATAGTTTCATGCTAACGCTGAAGCTCGTTACTCATGAATGCAAGTATGATGCATTGAGCCAACTGTGCATCATCTTGCCACTTTCTAAAAGTTTCAATCTCTTCCTCAGAGGCATTGTCCGCAACCATTACAGGAATAGGCGTATTAAGGACATAAGAAAGCTTTTCAGCCGTGAGAACTATTCTCAAATTCCTTAACTAAATCGTTTAATTCGGTCCGATTAATTAGCATCTAATATACTCCGCAGTGATAGTAACTTAGACATTGTAAAATTCTGTAAATGAATTTATAATTAACAACATTTTAGCATACATTATTTTATTAATTGCCAAAATAAATTAGGTCTTGTTTTAAATTGGTATCTCCCACTATTTTTATCAAACTATATTACCCTCAATATATAGTTCGGCAATATCTAATTAAAGATATGCTTGTGAGAATAAGGATCCCATTTCAAATGTATATAGTCTTATGTGTGCACAACAAACTATATATAAATAAATAGGTAGACAACTCATGTCAATTACATTAACTATGAAATTCCTTATATTTTGCCTCTTAGATCATAATGGTCAAGTGTGTGCGCATCCGAACTAAAAAGATCTAAGTTAAGTCATATCTAGCACTCCATATATTCAAAAGAAAAACATTTTTCTTGTGTGTGCACAACAAAATAACTTGTTTATTTATAAGCATTCAATGTGATAAAACAAAATCTTAAATATTTAATATTTGCCTTAAATATTGCCACTTTCTAAAAGTTTCAATCTCTTCCTCAGAGGCATTGTCTGCAACCATTACAGGAATAGGTGTGTATTAAGGAAATAAGATAGCTTTTCAGCTGTGAGAACTATTCTCAAATTCTTAACCAAACCGTTTAATTCGGTCCGATTAATTAGCATCTAATATGCTTCGCAGTGATAGTAACTTAGACATTATAAAATCTGTAAATAAATTTGTAATTAACAACATTTTAGCATACATTCTTTTATTAATTGCCAAAATAAATTAGGTCTTGTTTTAAATTGGTATCTCCCACTATTTTTATCAAACTATATTACCCTCAATATATTTTTTTTTTTGCTAAATTTAAACTGTATTAAAAGAAAGAGAAATTACAAAACTTTATGGAAAAACCCAATCAGAATATAGCATAGACATCATAGGACATGCCCTATGATGTCATGACTATAAGAGATTACATGCATTATGCCCCCACAAACTCTAACAGAACCTATCATTTTTTTTTATAAAAGAGCATAAGACTATCATTTTTACATAAGATAGCATAAGAGAGCAAAGGATGCACTATGCCCATCCAAACCATGATTAACAATAAGGAGGAAACAGCCCCCCCTCCACCCACCCACACACACACACACACTCTTGAACCGTCCCAGCACACATGACTCCACGGGCAAAAAAATACAGTGGAAAGGACTCCACGACAACCAAAAAATAGCAGCTCGCCCCGTTTGGCCCAGCATAAGAAAAGGCCAAAAGCAGACTGTAGCAAAGCATGCAACCAGCACCACACCGTCCATCAACTCACATCATAGCATAGCTCGCCCAACACATAGCTCGCCCGAGAACATAGCTCGCACATCTGCAGCTGCAGCGACAGAGGAATCAACAACACTGCACTGACCCAAGGAATCAGCTAGAACCACAGCTGCCGATAACAGTTTTCAGCGATAGAGGCCATCAAGCCCAATCCATGCCATACCAAACAGGTGCTTCACCACCCCACGGTTGCAGAAGTCGGAATAGCAATACCAAGCAGCAGCAACTGCAACCCAAAATAATTCAGCAACACAGACCCAAACATACTCGGTAGAAGCCTGCAAAGTAAACACTCAAGAAAAAAATGCCCAAATAAGCAGCTCAACTCAACTGTCCATACAAACTTGAAGCAACAACCAATTTTTGAGAAGCAGCTGCGGCAGCAAGATCAGCAGCAACAACAAACAGCAGCAGAAATTGCCAGCCAGTAGCAGCCAGCACAACAAGTAAACCATGTAGTACCTGACAAACCAGCAACAATGCAAAGAGGCAAGACCAACAGCAGTCAACTGTAGCAGTGACCCTGAAGCCATGACAACTGCAGTAGCCCCAGCCCCAGCAGTTCCTGCCCCAGCAGCAGTCAAACTAGTAGCAGGAGGCACAAGCAGACCGCAAAGTAGACTGCATGCAACAGCAGACCGGCCAAACATACAGGCCCCACAGTAGAGCAGCCCAGCCGACAGACTACCACCTAACCAGCAAACCAGCAACCCAAACCACCAAAAGCCAATCGTGCAACCAGCAAACCAAACCAAGCTAACCAGCAAACCAGCCAACCAAGAACCAACCAATGAACCTGTATATTCATAGCATACCATAGCAGACTACACATAGAGGTATTACCCTCAATATATAGTTCGGCAATATCTAATTAAAGATATGCTAGTGAGAATAAGGATTCCATTTCAAATGTATATAGCCTTGTGTGTGCACAACAAACTATATATAAATAAATAGGTAGACAACTCTTGTCAGTTACATAAACTATGCAATTCCTTATATTTTGACTCTTAGATCATAATGGTCAAGTGTTTACACATCCGAACTAAAATGATCTAAGTTAAGTAATACCTAGCACTCCATATATTCAAAAGAAAAACATTGTCCTTGTGTGTGCACAACAAAATAACATGTTTATTTATAAGCATTCAATGTGATAAAACAAAATCTGAAATATTTAATACTTGCCTTATGTGTGCACAAAAAAACTCATATTAAATATTTAATACTCTATTGTTTTACCATGCTAGAAGCCGACGTTCGATATTCCAAATAATATATTCTACCCAAATTGATTATGGACCTTATTCTAATTTGGTTCACTAGAGCCACCAAGTGAACCAAAAAGTCAAACCTAGGGTGCAAGAATTAAATTTAAATTTAAATATTATATTTAAATCACGGGCTCCATTACAAACGGGTCTTTAAGTGCTCTTTGCTTCTTGGTCTCTAATTCTTTAAAATTAATTCTAACAATTCGTATTACAAAACTATTTAAAATAAATAGAAACCATGATCAAAAATAAAGGGGAAGTACATAAAAGGGAGATATAATTTACATCAAGAAAAATTAGAGAAGACGAGGTACGCAGACCCCATTTAATAAAACTCATATATTCATGTATCCAACTAAAATAAAATCCAATCACATTGGTCAATAGTCCATAATCAATCCCAGTTATTATCATACATATCAACATATGCATCAATAAATAACATTCATCTCATGAATAATAAATATTAATTATATACATTGATATCGATTTAATGTACAATTTTAATTAGCATAAAATCTAATTTTGAAACAAAATAAACTCCTTTATTTTTTAATCAAAATCATAATAAGCTTCTTTATTTTATTTTTTCCAATTTTGAATAAAATAAACTACTTTATTTTTAGTCAATTCCAAATTAAAATAAACTCCTTTATTTTAATTAATAAGAAATTCAATTTCAAGTACAAAATAAACTCCTTTATTTTAACTTAAAATTCTTTGGAAAAATAAAATATGTTGAATCTTATTCTTATTAAAATTAAACACCTTTAATTTTAGGAAACAATGAATCATATTCAATATGCAAATAAACTCATTTATTCTAGGAAACATGGAATCATATTCCATATATGAATAAACTCTTTTATTCAAACGAATGTGCAATCCAATTTCAAGTTTATATAAAACTGTTGAATAAACTTTTTTATTCAAACGAACGTGAAATCTAATTCCAAATTAATATAAAACTTTTGAATAAACTCCTTTGATTCAAAAGAACGTGGAATCCAATTCCAAATTAATATAAAACTTTTGCATAAACTCTTTTATTCAAACGGATATGGAATTTTTTATTTTATTTTTTTTTTTGCTAAATTTAGACTGAAATAAATTAATGGGGGATTACAAAACCGCATGGGAGACAACCCAAACAGAAAAGCAAAACATCATAGGACATGCCCTATGATGAAGAGACTATGAATCGATTCTATAAAAGATTACAGGAAACTGAACAAAGCATAAAATGTCAAGACGCCCGAAGTGGAGCAGCTGCGACTACCCCCTTGAAGCCGAAGTCCCATTTATGAAGATCCATGCTACTGAAACCCACACTACGGGTACCCCATACGCCGAGGCCCTCAAACGCCGAAGACCAAACCTCATCAAGGCCCCACTCTACTAAAGGATCCTCTCTCCGAAATTCCTCTCTAAAGTCCCCACTCAATGAAGACCCCAAACCAAGTTTCCACTCTACGAAACACCCCACTCTACGAAGCCTTACGTTATGGAAGCCCGTAGTGTAGGCCACTCTACGAGCCCCCACTCTACGAAAACCCCTCCAAGCCAAGCTCCTTTCTACGACTCCCCCCACTCTACGATTCCCCAAACCCCACTCTACGAAACACCATACTCTACGAAGGCTCTCTCTAAGGAAGCCCGTAGAGTAACCCACTCTACAAGCCCTTACTCTACGAAAACCCCCCCAAGCCAAACTCCATTCTACGACCCCCCCCCCCACTCTACGATTTCCCTCTCTACGGCTGTGATGGCCCATCGAGGAAACCTCTCTACGAGCTCCCAGACTCCTTCCTGCAAAATCCTTCCAGCTCTTCAACACCCGAAGACAAAGCTTTCCAACATCAAACTCAATCAAAGGTAGACAGAACCCAAGAGGCTTTTCATCCTTTGCAGTTGATCCAAACATCACTCCAAAAGCCCAATAGCAGACAGAGTCCATAAGCCTCAAGACACCCCACAAGGCAACCCAGCAGCCACTTATAAAATTAGATGCTGAAAACATGATCTTGACTTTAATTTCTGAAATTTAGCATTAGTGTGAAGACCACACTTGATAAGATGAATAATATCACGAAGTATAGTCCTAGCAGGGGTACGTTTTTTGGAGAAGATCCTGGTATTTCATTCATTCCATATCCGATAGACCACAGAAGCGAACCCAAAAGTCAGCAGGCTATGATGGAAATTTTTGCAAGACCAATGTATGATGAAACCAGTAATAGTAGACCAATTTCTACTTAATCCACGCCAACCACAAAAGCGAAGTACAGCAACAAGAATCTGAAAGGAGAAAGGGCATTCAAAAAATATGTGGTTGAAAGTTTCAGTTGTATTTGAACAGAGCACACATGTGGGATTGATATCCAGCCCAAATTGTAAGAGAAGATCCGACGTTTTTAGTCCCTTATGGAAAGCAAGCCAGAGGATGAAAGAGAGACGGGGAGGGACACTTTTATACCAAACTAGATTGTGCCAAACCACAACCAACCCCTCATGCCGAATAGAGTTCCAAATAGTTGTTGCCCTCACCTCCTTTGCCCTAGTACAATCCCAAAGTATGCCGTCATTCTTGCCAGAGTTGCACGATCTAGAAAGGTCAAATGTTCTAAGGAAGGCAATAACATCCTGATGATTTGATACAGGGAGAACCCATCTAGAATTGTGAACGATACTATCCACACAAGCATTTGGTCCAAGCCCGAGTTAACAATCAAAGACGAGTGAATGGAGGTTGTTAGAAGGGTTTGCCCAAGCCAAGGATCAAACCAGAGGCTTGTTTTAGCACCATTCCCAATGTCGAAGGAGATGTATCTCTCTTGCAAGATCCCTACATCAAGGACTTTCCTCCGGATCCAAGAGCTATCATTTGGAATGGGAGTGATCCAGAAGAATTTATTCTTAAGATGAAAAGCATGCACCCACTTAGCCCAAATAGAGGAGGAGGTAGGGTCCACCACTTTCCAAAGGTGCATCATAATAAGCGATTTGTTCCAATCAGTAAGGCTCTTTATAGCAAGGCCCCCCTCAGCAAAAGGTAGGGTAATTTTTTACCAGGCTACCTTGGAGCCGTGCTTAACCATGGAAGGACCTTTCCATAAGAATCGCGACAATGATGATCTAAGCTCTTTAACAGCGGAGGCATGGAGGATGAAGTGTGCCGACCAATAAGCTTGAGCTGCAAAGATAACCGACTTTATAAGTTGCATTTGGCCAGCATAGGAGAGGAACTTGTTCATCCAAGAGCTAATTTTAGAGGTAATCTTTTCAAGAAGAGGCCGGCAATCAGCAAGGCTTAACTTTGAGGTGATAAGAGGAACCCCCAAGAATTTTGTAGGGAATACTCCCAGCTGGAAACCTTTATTTAAGATGAGGGTAGCTTGAAGAGGAGGGACATGAGAGAGGAAGCACATACTCTTCAAAGCATTTATATAAAGGCCCGATCCCGAAGAGAACTGATCTAGACAAAGCTTTATATTCTGCACAGAACCCAAGTCACCATGACAAAATATAAGGACATCGTCCGCGAAACAAAGGTGGGTAATAGATAAGGGCTCAGTTCTCCAATGGAATTTGAAAGTAGGCAGCTTTGAGATCTGAGATAGCATAAGCGAGAGGACTTCCATGACAATCACAAAGAGGTAGGGGGAAAGGGGGTTCCCTTAACGAAGACCTTTTGCTCCATTAAAGAAGCCACACAAGGCCCCATTCACCTTTTACCGAAAAGAAGGAGTGGAGATGCAAGCCTTTATCCAATAAACAAATTTAGGAGGAAACTTAAAGAACTTTAGGGCAGCCCATAGAAATTCCCAAGATATAGAGTCAAAAGCCTTCCGAAAATCAATTTTTAGAGCACATCTGGCCGGGCCCGAGGGTCTATGATAATTCCTGAATAATTCTTGAGGTAGCAGAATATTATCACCTATTCTCCTTCCCGGGACAAAAGCAGCTTGATAAGGGGATATTATGGAAGGGAGAATATCCTTAAGTCTGGAAGCAATAATTTTTGAGATACACTTATAGGTTGTATTGCAACAGGAAATAGGCCAGAAATCATTCATGGAGGAGGGGTTTCTGACCTTAGGAACAAGCGCAATTGCAGTGGAATTTCTTACCCTAAGGAGGCAACCCTATCTAAAGAAGGACTGAATTGCAGCTGTAAACACATTTCCAATAATATCCCAAGATTGAAGAAAGAAATTTACATTGAACCCATCAGGGCCAGGGCTCTTGTTTACCTTCATATGCTTTAAGGTGGACAGATTTTCTGCATCTGAAATATCCCTTTCTAGAAGGAAGGCCTGAAGAGAGGAGACCCCATTCTATTCTAACGGGTCCGAGTTAGCAAATATTTCCTCGAATCAACTTCGATTTGGGTGCCAAGGAGGAGTTCTGAAATGGTCCACAGCAACCTTTTGAACCGCCGGGTGCCCCGAACAAATAACACCCTCAGCATTTTCAATAGCCATGATCTTATTGATGTTCCACCCGGTGCTTTACTTAGTTATAAAAGAAACCAGTATTTCTATAGCCATCCTTCAACCATTGAATTCGAGACTTTTGTTTCAGCAATTTTTCCTCACAAATAAGAGCAGCCCAAAGATTTGCAGAATGAGTTTTCTGAGTAGCAAGCAGGGAGGGATCCCCTGGGTTTAGGTTAAGAGCCTGCTGGGTAGAGTGAAGACTGTCCCTAGTGCGTTTGACATTTGAGATCAGATTTCCATTAGAGGAGTTTAACACCTTAAGGGCATGTTTGACAGCTATAAGCTTTCTTGCCAGAATCTGTAGAGGATCTCCTGAGTAGGGAGTGAGCCAAGCTTGTTTAACCACTTCATGATAGTTTTCAAGGCTCAACATGAAATTAAAGAACTGAAACGGCTTGGGTATAAAAGGCAAGGCAATGCCGGAGTTTACGATCATGCAGGCGGTGATCGAGAACTCCATGAGCAAAAATGAGCCTGAGAGTTAGGGTAAGAGTTCAACCACAGATTATTGGCCAAAGCTCGATCGAGCTTCTTGTAAGTCGGGTTAGAGATCTAAGAATCCCACCAAGTGAGGAGGGGACCCGTAGCACGAAGGTCCACCAAATGAAGATTACAAAGCCAATCCTTGAACTCCTGCATTCCACTGTCCCA
This sequence comes from Panax quinquefolius, assembly GCA_020205615.1. Lineage (NCBI taxonomy): Eukaryota > Viridiplantae > Streptophyta > Magnoliopsida > Apiales > Araliaceae > Panax > Panax quinquefolius. The sequence continues at coordinate 38,293,421 of CM035165.1, forward strand.
TGAGCCGGACCCCCCATCAATTTCAGATAAAGATTGGACCACATTGAAATCTCCCATGAGAGACCAAGGTTTATCAACAAACGTTGCTATATCCCTCAAATCGTTCCAAAGAGCTTTCCTTTCACCCGGGGTATTGAGACCATAAATAATAGTAATAAATCCATTAAAACCAGGATCAAAAGAAGAGACAAGACAATGAATAAACTGGGTAGACTTTTTTAAAATAGTTACATTCCAGATATTTGGGTTCCAACCAACCCAAATTCTCCCATTTGCATGATACTCATAGTTAAAATGACACTGCCAATTCCTACAGATGGCTTTAGAAATAGAATTGGCCTTAGGTGACTTGACCCTAGTTTCAACAAGGCCAACAAAAGAGATTCTACTATTGTATATGAGATCATGAACACTAGTTTGCTTTGGGGACATATCTACACCTCTAATATTCATAGAGAAAAAATTTAACATAAATAAATTTGAGTTAAGTTGGGGACTTCTTGCTCCCCCCACCCTTGATCTTTTTCTTAGAAGCTTGACCAACCTCAAGGGAACATTTTGCTTTTTGTTTTAAGTCCTTGACTTCCTTTTCATCAATGAGTTTTAGTTTACCCACAAGGGGGTTTTGGGAGGGAGTGACATCAGTGTCCGAGAAGGAGTCCTGGCAGCCCCACAGCTGAAGTAGACAGATGGTTGAATAGGTTTGGGGTGGGGGAGGGAGGATCAGGGACCACTTGAAATTTTGGGCCTTTAGCAACTAGGGTCCATGAATCCTTTTGCCCAGCAAGAGATAACTCAGGAGCATCAGAGTGGACCTCAACAAGAGGAGCCCTCTCAGGAGCAATAGGAACCAACTTTGGCACCCACTTATAGTTTGCTTGTGGATACCGAAGGAGAGAGTGCCCAAAAGTCTTGCAGTGGGAACAAGACAAAGGTTTATTTTGGTATTCCACTTTAACCGAGACCAGTTTTTCTGATTTTGTTTCCTCATCAAGTATAACCACATCCAGGCTAGAAGGCAGAGTCGTGGAGGTGGATATTTCAACACACATCCTAGCGAAAGTCATGGGCTCCAATTTTTCTATAACTTTGTCCACAAAAAGTGGTTTACCGATCCCACTTGCAAGATAACTAAGGCCAGAAGCTGTAAGGTAAGAGAGAGGAACATTATGGAATTTCACCCATACCGGGGTCTTTGAATAAGCATCAGAGACAAAATCCAACCCCTCCTTCCAATGCTTAAGATAAATGAGCTTGTTTGAGATGTACCAAGGCCCTAAGGCTAGAACATTGTCACGTTCCTCAGGGTTAGAGAACTTGAAGATAAAGTACCCCTTGTCCTGCAAGAAAACCTTTTGCAAACCCAAACTACCCCACAACTTTTGGACACTCTCTTCAACAAGTTTAAAAGGGAGCCGAGAGTGAATGAAACTTCCCACCAGATAATTGTTCCAAAGGTTGTTTCCCTTCTGAAGAACCTCAGCTGGAGGTTTAATAGTGATAGGTCCATCTTCAAGAAGAGGAGGAGCAGGGGGAAAATATTCAAGGACCAAACCCAATTTTGGTGGGCCCTTTGCAACAACTGAGCTCCAAGAAGATTTCCAGTCAGGGGAAATAACAGTTGTGGGGTCACCACCATTCACAGGTGAACGAGCTAATTCACCCTCTTCTAAACCCTCTGCACCCAAAGACATATGATCCGCAGATGAGCTTACAATATCAGAACCCAAAGCGATTTATTTTAAACACCCATCTTTCATAGAACCTTTATCAAACAAATCAAATGCATTTACCATGCGAGTAGGCTTACCACCATTTGAGAACTCAGAAATCTGCTGGGAGGAGAACCCATGGGCAAGAATGAAATCCATAAGGGTATTGCTCTTTTTTCTTTCATCAGCTGCTTCAATACGTCCTTGATGAGATAAGATTTATTTGCCTTGAAAATTTCGGACATAGAGGACCAGAGATGAGCACCAATACTATCATCACGCCGCCACTATTAGCCTCGAGTCGAGGAAACCTCCACATCTAGGGACCATATTAGGTGGGTGGAGCCGATTGACCATACCGACATGACACGTCTCTTTAAAAGAGAGTTGGGTTTTGAAACCCCAAACTCCACAAACAAGTCTCTAGAAGAACTACTGGTCGAGTTCCCAGCAGAAAGGTGAGCATGGTCAACCATGGGGACGGAGGAGGATGGAGGGGGACGGGAGAAAGGATGGTGGAGGAGGAGGGAGGACCAAAAAAGGTAAATAGAGAAGTTAGGTAAGGACGGAGATGTTTGGTGAGGCTGGGCGGGATCCAGAAAAGGAAAGAAAAGTTAACGGAAGAGGATGGAGGTAACGGGAGGTTTAGAGAGAAGGGAGAGAACACAACCTAGAGAGAGTCTAACCCATGTTTTTGCGCTGTTCAGTTGATTCCTACTCTGAACTAAACGGACATGGAATTCAATTCCAATTAAAATAAACAACTTTATTTTAATCCAATTCCAAGTCAAAATAAACCCCTTTATTTTAAATTTAGAATTACTGAAAAACAGTTTATCCAATTTTAACTTAAAATAATCCTTTTATTTTAATTAAAAATCAGATAAATTGAATAAAATAAATTTTTATTTAATTCTGGGTACTGGAGTTGCAGAGCTTAGAAAGAACTAGTTTCAGTACTGCACTTGCGTTACCCATTTTTCAAAATTCGGACTGACATCGCTGCGGCCTTGAGTTTATATTGCGAAGAAGAGGCTGTGCATAGCCGGGTGACCCCGATTGAGATTCGACCCAAGGCGATGCTAAGGCGCTTTTAACATCAGAATCGTGCAATCGCAATGCCGGTTCAGAGAAAGTATTTTTCCAATTCGAGAATTTAGTAGTTTTTCTCCAAAAACTTAATTCTATACGAATAATTATGCCCAAAAAATTAGTTCTAAACACATGTCAATATACATATCGAATCTGAACAATTAATAACTTGAATAAAGGTTTAACTATGATACCACTGTTAGGTTTGTAATATTCATGAACACAATCAAATTGCACAAAGTAAGCGAAAATGTGGTAAAATCAGATTTTAAACTTTTACAACCATATACCCGGACCATCCTTTATGCACAATTATTAATTAAACGAAAAGATGAAGAACAAGATTATACCCTTGAAGATTCGAGCTTCCTCAGGTATAAATTCACCTTCAAATTCTTTCGTGTTCAACTTGAATCCACCAGGTTTGATTCCTTCCTTTGATCAACGTTAGCCACCCAAGTGTTTGGCCTCTAGAGGTGATCCACCAAGGAAGAAGAAAGATTCAAGAAGATGGGTGTTTGGCAAAACCCTAGTTTTTCTATCTCTCATAGAGAAAGGTGTACTCTCCCAACTCTTGAAATTATGTATTCACGAGTGTTGTGAATGTGACAAACGAGATTTTGTAATTTAATTTGAATATTTATTGAATTAAATAAATATATATTTTTTGATGATTTAATTATTGGATTAAATAATTAATTTATGAAATTGTGGTAGATTAATTTAATTATATGTGTTATATTTATTAAATGAATGTGGAGTTTTTATTATTCAAGTATATATTTATATTAGCGTATTGAATTAAATGAAATATTTAATAAGCATAATGTTATTTTAATTAATTTAATAATTAATTAGAGATTTAATAATTTGACATAATTAATAAATGAGAAATTTAATTATGTGACTATGTGAATTAATGGGAAATTATTATATTTTATTTAAATTAAATTAAATAAGATATTTGATTTATTGTGTAGTTGGGTGTGACATGATTAAAACTATATTATAATAGGTTAATTAAATTAAATGGGAATGAGTTTTAAGTATAGCCAAACGTGGCCTTATGAGGAGTTGGGAGCAGTTAAACCACGTATGGATTAACTGACCCCAACTGTGCGCATAAATGATCAGTTTCCTTTTTACGTACTTTCATTGTTAGTAATAACTTAGAGAATTTCAGAGAATTAGAGAGAAACATTGAGAATAATTGTGACATTGTAGAAGAACGTGAAGAGTCAGAAGGATTGCTTTAGGGTAATCTCTTCAACCCAGTTTTAATTTACGTCATTGAAGTTTTCATGAAAAATGGCTTTCAAGTCTCTGTAATTGATAAGAGTGATATTTGTGTATATATATATATATGATAATATGCCATCATAACATGTTTTTATCATATATGTATGTTTTCATAACATCAATTGTATATAAATATGTTGTAATTAGATTTTTTGAAGTTGCAAAATATAAAAGTTGTATATATGGCCCATATGGCCCTTACCTATAAATTAAATGCGTTAATCATATGTTGTATCAAAAATTTACACTTGTATATGCTTATGTATGTTAAAACGAAGAAAAGAAACTTCGAATGGACAGATTCGGAGTTATAACGAACTGTAATTTCAATTTTTTATGTTTTATCTTTAAAAACTTTCAAAATCACAAAGAACATGAAATTACATGATTCGATTCTAGAAATTGTATGTTTTAACTTGTTAAAATCATGCTAGAAGGGTTGGGTAGTAGTTATATGTGTATTACAGTATCTGGGTATTCTTGTGAATAAATTAATTGGGAGTTTTGACCGTATTACGCATTTTTCATGAATCGCGGTTTTCGAACTAGTTCAGACGCCGCATCATTGTGGCTCTATGCCTAAACCAGCGCCACAACGCTTGTACCATGCCAGCTGTCATATATGCACCAAGCTTCAGTCTTGAGTGTTAGCCGCCAATTATACCATACATGGATGGTGCACCGCTGCCACGCCATTCTCTGATTTGTCAAGAATGGTCATTTTAGTTGTTTTATTTAGGGATTGTAAATTGTAACCTAATCTAATAAACATAAAAATGTGTTAGACATATAATGTGATGTTAAAATAGATCCTTAACATGTCAATAAAGTAATTACATGTTTAATTAAATTTTTAAATGCGTAGTTAGCCTAGTGTCCGTGAAGTTTAATATTATGTGAAAACAAGTGTTGTAACTTGATTAATATAATCATAATCAGAGTTTAGACAAAGAGAATGAACTTGTGATGTTAGTTACCTTATAATTGACTGGTGTTGTGAATATAAATGGTATGTAGGATTAAATCGAAGAACGTGTATAATTAACGTGTAACCTACGCACGAGGCAAGTTTCTTAACCCTACTTGTTATCGATATTCAAGTTTATAAACCTTACATCTTTACATTGAGAAAATTCTAGACTTATATTCTATATTGATCAAGTCTTGTTATTTATTGATCAAGTTCAATATGTTATATTAAAGGTTATTAATCTCTTCAAAGTATGATTTTTGTTACACAATTCTTATTCCATTGTATACCTCTTGATTTATTATTCAAATTGAATATCAGTTATTGTTGAACCTTGTAAGACTAGCGAACCTTTATTGATTCGACTAGTCCATAGTTGATGAACGTTCTAAATTTTAGAACCCTTATTGAATTTATCCAAACCAAACTTCCTTTGGTGCGGACTCTAATGTCAAACTAAGATGAACAACCCTGCATATGGGATTACTTATGCATTAGCGTTAAGATATTGTGCACAGTATGGTACTAAGGGCTGATCCCCCTAAGTACGAGTAGAAGAGTCCATAGTCTTATGACTGTTAAAGGTTTCAAGTTTAACCCTTGATAGCCTAGGATATAGTTCAAGGTCTTATGACCCTCAGAAGTTCTTTTGATTGTTGTTGTTCGTTCTTGATTCAAAAGTTGAGTTTATTATTCCAGAAGTCTTTGATTCACTTGCATATTATTATATTGTCGTTTCATTATTATAATTGTGGGCAATCATGCTCACTCTTGCGTAATAATAACATTATAGTTAAGAACGAAAGGTCGGACGAGCCTTCTACTAGCAAAGGCAAGGGCAAGATTAACAAGTGATGAAAACTCGTTGTTTATATGATTATGTATTTATGTTTCAGACTTATGTTAATGTTGTGTAAGACTATTATTTGTTATACTTTCGTATTTGAGATTTAAGGTTAGTATGACCTGGGATTAATGTGTTTATTTCAGATGATGTAACTCCTTAAGGAGAGGTTTTATTTCTATCTATTTATGCTTTCATTTATTATGGGTAGATAGACATATGATGTTGTATAATGAACACCAAATCATGTTGGAATTGAAGTACTCAGATTTGGGGGTGTCACAGGTTGGTATCAAAGTTGTAGGTTATGAACCTTAGGTGGGGGAACAACCTTAGGTAGTAGCCTTATAGGAAGAACATAGTGATGGAAAACTCTTATCGAGTTCTAAGAAATGAATTCCTGAATTCATTGAAGTTAATAAAAGACTTTATGTGTTTATGTGATAAATTTATGTGCTCGCTAGTACAGCTTAGTAACTAAAACTTAAAACTATGTTGTCAGGATGTCGGTGTTAGAGGAGCTAGTTGAGCTGGGGAGGAGGAACCCCGAGTACCTACAGAGGAGGAGCCCCAAGACATTCATGTTTGTCAGGGAGCAGTTGGTTTAGAGAGAGCCATCTCCATTGATCACTGTTATTGCTCAATAGCATGAGCCTGAGACTGATCCAGAGGAGGATCTTGAGGAAGAAGAGGAGGAAGATGAGTTCCCACTGAACTCTATCAGTGCTGAGATGTACGACGAGCTATATGACCATAATGTAGAGTTGCGTGATACTATTCAGGATTTGAATGAGCAGACGATTATTCAACAGCTTACCATCGAGCAGAGGGATAGGGAAGTTGTGACTCTTCACACACGTCTAGGAAACGTAGAATGGGATTTCGTTCATGAGAAGGGTCAAACCGAGGAAAAGTCCAAGGAAATAGAGAAGTTGAAGAATGAACTGAAGGAGAGCTTAGCAAGTCTGACCATAGCAGAGGAGGCCTGGGTAAGGGAATAACGTCGTGCTGATCTTGCAGAAGAGGATTGTCGTGCGAAGAAGGCTAAGCTTGGGGAGACGTACTCTACGCTTCATAATGTAATGGATGAGGACCAGGATCGAGTTATGAGATACCCAATTCAGTTCGAAGGACTACCATCGTACATGCTAGATCGCAAGACGATGTCCCGCATTATAGAAGAAGAGCGTAGCAAGGCTATTCAACGCCTTAGCAGGTAGTGATAGGAATAATTTAATTATGTGAAAACCTATCTAGTAGTTAAAAATGTAAATTCAGATGTGGTTATAAACAAAGGAATATTTTAATATTTTAAATCCTGTAGATTCTTTATCTCAGGATAGTTGATGTAAATAGCAGTGATGCTATCGTAGTTGATAAAACTTTTGATTAAATAAATATATCAAGTTGTTTGAGAAAATGTGTTAAGTGATTATGTTAAATTGTTTGAGTTAAGCCTTAAATATTTAGAGAATTGGATAAAGATCTAATAAGCATATATTTTAACAGAAATATGCCACCGATAAGAAGACCAAACTGTCAACCAACTAAAGAAGAATCGATGAATAACAACAACAACGCCAATGCTAACCCCGTTCAGCAATTTTGTGAACTTATTAGCTAGAGCGATTCATAATCAACCCCAAACTCCACCGAATACGATGTTTAAGGATTTTAAGGCGGTGGGACCGCCAGAGTTTAAAGGCTCCATGAACCTGATAGAAGCTCAGACTTTGGGTATGGAGATGGAGAAAGTTTTTGATGTCACTAGAGTCACAGAGGACCAAAAAATTGCCTACGCGACGTTCATGCTGAAATTCGAAGCCAGTTATTAGTGGCAAGCAAATAAGGTCCGTGGGGGAGAAGGTATGATCACTTGGGAGAGGTTTAAGGAAATGTTCTTCGAGATGTATTTTTCGACCAACTCGCAGAACCAAACGGAGGTCCAGCTTCTGGAGTTGAAACATGTGAATATGTCCGTACCAGACTATGCGGCAAGATTCAATGAGTTGTCTAGGTTTGCCACATATCAAGTGCACACGGATGAGATAAAAACAAGAAGGTTTGAACAAGGACTGAAGCCCTGGTTGTATAGTAAAGTATCAATGTTTCAGTTGAAGACGTTTGTTGGAGTACTGGAGAAGGCCATACTCGCTGAAGGTAGGAGTGATGCGGTGACCAAGTATAATCAGGATCAGAAGAAGAAGAAGAGTGAAAATGAGGGAATTAATAAGGCTAGTAGAAGTAACACGGGAGGAAGTAACAATCAGAAGAGAAGGTGGTCTGACAACTCATCAACTGGAAATCAGCAAGGAGGTCAGAAGAAGAGAATTGAAGCATGCCTGACCTACGGAAAAGCTCATCTGGGAGTTTGTATAAAGGGAAAATGAGTGTGCTACAATTATGGTCAGGAAGGCCACATAGCACCTAACTGTCCTAACCCAAAGAAAGGAGCATGTTTCACTTGTGGCTCAAAAGACCATCTGGCAAGAGACTGTCCTAAGAAGGGATCTAGAAGGGCAGGATCGGGAGGAAATAGAGGAAACAATGGTGGAAGTGATCTGACTATCACATGACCAACCGCAACCAACCGATCGACAACCAGGACATTCAACTTGACAGTGCAGGATGCTGTGCAGTCTCGTGATGTGGTGTCAAGTATCATTCCGATCAATAAAGTTAATGCTTATGTATTATTTGATTTGGGTGCTACTTGTTCATTTATATCCGATGACTTTGCTAAGAACTTAGAATTGCCTAAGGACGAGTTAGAATACCCCATGAACATAGAAATTACGAATAGAGTAATAATCCATGTTAAGTATGTACATAAGAACTGTAGGGTGGATATTAAGGGTAATATTATGAACGTAAATCTGATCCCTATCAGACTTGGGGAATTTGATGTTATCTTGGGTATGGACTGGTTATTCAATTACGGGGCAGTAATTGATTGCCAGAAGAAGCATATTAACCTTATATGACCGTCAAAGGTGGTATTCTATGGCAGCAAGTCACCTGAACAAGCGAGTGGTTATCGGCGATGATGCTGCCGAGGAAGTTGTTAAGACAAGGCTGTGTAGGATATTTAGCTTACATAGTCGACAGTCGTAAAGAGAATCCAAAAGTAGAGGAGATACCAGTAGTGAGGGACTTCGCAGACGTATTTCCGATCGATTTGCCAGGACTTCTATCAGACAGAGAAGTTGAGTTCGTGATTGATTTGGCGCCAAGAACAACTCCAATATCGAAGGCACCGTACCGAATGGCACCGGTAGAGATGAAAGAATTGATGGTACAATTACAAGAATTACTGGACAAGAAGTACATTCAACCGAACGTATCACCGTGGGGAGCGCCGATGTTATTTGTGAAGAAGAAGGGCAGGACGATGCGACTCTGCATTGACTATAGAGAACTAAATAAGGTAATGATTAAGAATAGATATCCATTACCGAGGATCGACTACTTGTTTGATCAATTGAAGGGAGAGAGATACTTTTCAATGATAGACTTGAGAAGTGGTTATCATCAACTGAAGGTGAGGCCAGAGGATGTATCGAAGACAGCGTTTGAGAATGCGATATGGTACTCTCTGATTTTTGGTGATATCATTCGGTCTAACGAATGCTCCTGCAGCATTTATGGGCTTAATGAATGGAGTGTTCAAGCCGTTTTTTGACAAATTCGTAGTGGTATTTATAGATGACATTTTGGTATATTCAAAAACCAAGGAAGAACATGTAGAGCATTTGAAGGTAACGTTAGAGGCGTTGAAAAGGGAGAAGTTGTATGCCAAGTTTTTGAAATGCGAATTTTGGATCGAGCGGGTACAATTTCTTGGACATGTGATTGATAAAGACGGAATTTCGGTAGATCCATCCAAAGTCGAAGCCGTGATAAACTGGGATCAGCCGAGAACGCCGTCGGAAGTACGAAGTTTTCTTGGATTGGCATGATATTACATAAGATTCAATCAAGAGTTTTCCAAGATCGCAACTCCGTTAATGATTTTGACTCGAAAAGCTGTGAAATTTGTGTGGACAGAGAAGTGTGAGGAAAGCTTTCAAGAACTAAAGAAGAGGTTGAGTACATCACCTGTGTTATCTTTTCCGGATGATATAGGAAGTTTTGTAGTTTATAGTGAACGTCGCATAAAGGACTTGGTTGTGTGCTTATGCCAAATGGCATTGCGTATGCGTGAAAATTGAAGGATTATGAGAAGGGGTATCCGACCTACGACTTGGAGTTAGCTGCAGTGGTTTTTGCTTTGAAGATCTGGAGGCACTATCTCTGTGGGGAGAAGTGTGAAATATATACAGACCACAAGAGCCTGAAAAATAATTTTACACAGAAGGACTTGAATATGCGCCAAAGAAGGTGGTTGGAGTTAATTAAGGACTATGATTGTGAGATTTTATACCATCCAGGCAAGGCAAATGTGGTTGCCGACGCTAAGGGTCGGGAGAAATTGATGATACTGGCCGCTCAGAAGGAACTAGTTTCAGCCATGGAGAAGTTGGAATTGGAAGTGCAGTATCCTATGGAAATTGATGAGAAGTTGTTCCAGATGCAATCTGGTACAACCCTACTGGATAAAGTTAAGGAGGCTCAACTTCAGGATGAAGAATGTAAAAAGGTGCAAATGAAGATATCCGAAGGAACCGAACCGAGATTTAAGATTGACAATGAAGGAATACTGAGATTTGAAAGAAGAATTTGGGTACCACCAGTACCAGAGATTAAGGAAGACATTTTGAGCGAGGCTCATAGCTCATGATATTCGATTCACCCTGGTAGTACCAAGATGTACCAAGATCTTTGACAACATTTCTGGTGGCCAAATTTGAAACGAGATGTTGCAGAGTGTGTTGCCAAATGTCTGACATGTCAGAAAGTGAAAGCAGAACATCAGAGGTCGAGTGGATTGCTATAATCGTTGGAGATCCCATAATGGAAATGAGAACATATTACGATGGATTTCATGGTTGGCGTTTTGACAACTCAGAAAGGCTATGACGCAGTTATCGTTGACCGACTGACAAAATCCGCACACTTCCTTCCAATCAGAATTAAATTTAACTTAGACCAATTGGCAAAATTATATGTAAAAGAGATTGTTTCGAGACACGGAGTTCCGGTGTCCATTGTTTCTGATAGGGATCCGCACTTTACATCGAACTTCTAGAAACGTCTACAGGAATGCATGGGTACGCAGTTGAGAATGAGTACGGCTTATCACCCTCAGACAGATGGGCAAAGTGAAAGAACGATTCAGACATTAGAAGATATGTTAAGAGCTTGTATAATGGACTTTAAAGGAAATTGGGATGATCATCTACCGCTCGTAGAGTTCGGCTACAACAACAGTTACCATGCTAGTATTGGCATGCCACCTTATGAAGCGCTATACGGCATAAAGTGCAGAACTCCGCTATACTAGGATGAAGTTGACGAAAGACAATTACTAGGCCCATAACTGGTACAACAGACAGCAGAGATAGTCAAAGTGATCCGAACAAGACTGGTAGCAGCTCAAGATAGCAGAAGAAATACGTCGACCCTTACCGTAAAAATGTTGAGTTTGAATCGGGTAGTTGTGTGTTTTTGAAAGTCTCTCCCTGGAAGGGAAAGATCAAGTTCGGAAAGAAAGGGAAATTAAGCCCAAGATTCATTGGACCCTTTGAGGTACTGCGAAGGATCGGAGAAGTTGCGTATGAGGTAGCCTTACCTCCAACACTTGAGAATGTCCACAACGTTTTCTATGTTTCAGTTCTACGATCCTACAAACCCGATTACAAACATGTAATTGAATATGAACCCTTATATTTTGAGAAAGATTTATCTTATGAAGAAATTCTTGTTCAGATTGTCGACAGAAAAGAACAAGTTCTAAGAATTGTCCTTATTTATTTACTTAAATTATGTGTAAGCGATTCTGGGGACATAATCTTTGTAAGGGGGGGGGGGGAGAATGTAACGGGATGAATTGATTGAGTCGTGATTAGGGACAGAATCCTTTTAAGGGGGGAAAGATGTGACGAACGAGATTTTGTAATTTGATTTGAATATTTATTGAATTAAATAAATATTTTTCAATGATTTAATGTGAGACCCCATATTTTATGAATAAAGATTTAATTTTCTCGAAATATTTTTTTTAATATTTTGGTGTGGATTTGAGATAATATTATAGTTGTGGGTAGTATTTATAAATTTTGCAAAGTACGCAAGTTGTTGTATAATATTTGTTTGGTCGGGGAATATTCGTTTTAACAGGGAATATTCGTACAACGGCACAATCATTGGTGGACCTCACAACGAAATTATTGTCGGATTGAGAAAAAGATAAAAATATTTTATGGAAATAACGGAAGAAGTTTTATCGTTAACTGTTGAAACACCCGGTGTTAAAAGTACAGTAATACGCGTGGTTGCATAGTAGCACACGGTATTGATTATTGATGCTTATGTGAGAAGTCACTCAGTATTGTTCAATCGGTTATTCGGGACACTTTTTGTGTCGGAGTACTATTCACGAGTTACTATTCACAGATTACTATTCACCTAAATTACTATTCAACCGAATAATATTCACTCGGGTATTTAGGGTATTTTTCGTGTCGGAATACTATTCACGAGTTACTATTCACGGGTTACTATTCACCCGATTACTATTCACTCTAGTATTGTTCACTCGGGTATTTGGGACACTTTTTGTGTCGGTGTACTATTCACAGGGTACTATTCCCGAATTACTATTCACCCGAAAAATATATTTCTTTTCGGTCCAAATCATTTTTAAGTACAATATTATTCCATGAAGAGATGTGCTAATTTTTCAGACCGTTGGTTGAAATTATAATAAAGGTGATAAGTTTTGTTTTATTGGTATTATTAATGTAATAAAAATGAAAAAGCTTTTATATAAAATAGAATACTTTTATAAAGTTATTCTATAAATAGAATATATTATATTCTATTATGCATAGTGTTTTATAGTAATATCTTTTTATATAAAATGTAATACTTTTATAAAGTTATTTGTTTTATTATACAATAATTAGAATATATTATATTTTATTATGCATAGTGTTTTCAGATAGTGCACTGTGTAAGACCCCCGAATTTTATGAAATAAAAGTATTCAATTTTTTCTTATAATTACTATTCAGGTAAATGGTTAAATTGATAAAAGTTAAAGTTAAGGGTGATATATGAATTTTTTTCAAAATACACAAGTGGTTATAAAATATTCATTGTTGTAGGGAATATTCGTTTGGTCGTGGAATATTCTTTCCGCTTGGGGAATATTAGACGACCTGCCAGTTTGATCATTTGTGGGCCCCATAACAAAATAAAATCGAATGAAGAAAGCGACAAGTTTGAGTTTTTATAAATAATGGCGTAGTTATTCTTATTATTAACTTTGTTGGAATACCGGTGGTTAAAATACAATAATACGCGTTGTTGTACAAGAGCAGTATTACAGTATTGCAGATATTGTTGAATTATTGATTCTTTACGTGAGAAGGCACTACTCAATAATTATTACTGATAATTCTTATTCAATATTTTATTTTATTGATTCAATAATTCTTTGTGTTGATATTTTATTATTGTTGTTCAATAATTATCAACGCACAAGATTTCCATTATCGGATCAATAATTCATATTATTTGAATAATATTATTAGATAGCATTATTGGCAATGTCTAGAAAGTTCTGTCAAGGAGAGGTTGGTCACCTAATTGCCGCGCCAGTAAGGAGAAATTCTTATTGGAAAGCCCCTCTTTCTTGGGAACTGCCCTGGTTGTCATTATTGTGATTCTGTAATATTATTTGTGAATAATTAGTTATTGATTTATATGATAAGAAAATATTTATTTGATGTGGATATAAATGATGGATTTATTTATGTATTTATAAGTGAAGGAATTAATGTTGAGGTATTTTATCAGTATTTTGTCAGATTGGAGGTATTAAAAGATAAAATCAGTGTTCTTACAGCTTTATTGTGTGAGTTATAATATTTAATCAAATACCGTTGGATCGTTGTAATTTTTGGATATGTTATACATATATAAGTTGAGTATATGTCCACAAATTTTGAAGCTGTTAAAAATGAGCGTATAATTTGTTATGAATTTTAAGAGGTGGTGATTCTTAAATTAGGTTATAAATGATTTTGGTGGAAAATTCTAGAATTGGTGGGCCCCACTTGTGGTTGGTGAAGAAATGTGCTGAATTTTATTTCAAATGTGGTGGGTGGGAATAGTAGCGAGTAAAGCCATGGAGGTTGCAGTGTCAAGTCTGCTAAAATTTTCCTATAAATAGAGGCTAAGTTAGAATTGAAAATCACACGAAACAAGTTTTCTCTCTTTCTCTCTCTAGATCATTGAGTGTATTTTGTGAGTATTTAGATACTTGGTGAGTTGATATTCATCAGTGCAAGTTTCCTTCAGCGTCATATCCGATATCCAGTCAGAAGTGCTGCTCTTTTGAGGTAAGGGATAGTAAGAGATTTTAAGGGTTATTATGTTTTTAGTTTCGAAATTTTTCTGAACCTTCAAAAATTCTGGAAAAATTTGAAATGATATTTTGATGAGTTTTGTAGAGTGTGTCCAAAAATGGAGATTTTTGGATGTATAGATTAGGAGTTATGGATTTTATGAGAAAAGACTATTTTAAAAGTAACCGCTTATAACTCCTTGTGATTAACTCCAAAATTGATGAAATTTTTATTGGGAGTTCATCTATATAATATCAGTATACCGTATTAATTTCAGAATTTTTGGACAAAAGTACAATTTATGATAAATGTTTAAATATTCGGTGGTTTTGGCCATATGAAAAATAGTAAATGAATTTTAAAATTTCGAGAAAATATATGTTCAATATGGGACTATTTTATGCTAAATCCCAGAAAAGAAATATTTTTAGAATTGATTTGGTATTTTCATGAAAATGTTCTAGTTATGAGCAAATGAATTAAATATGTTATGTGAAGTAAGAAAATTAGAAAATATGATTTTATGGTTTGAGAATCATATATGAGGTATATCTGATTTTTGATGAGGGTTTTAGTTATTGGTGATGAAATTTTATGAGTTTGGCATTTTATGATGATTAAATGCATTAATTAGTAAAGTGTAAACAATTTAATTAAATTGTTTATAAGTTTGAGAAATGATTAAAATATTATTATAATATTAATAATATTAGATTATGAGATTTCTAAGTGATTTATAACATTTGGATTAAGGTGTTATAAATATGGATATGAATTTTATTATGAAACTTTATCTTTTTCGTGTCGAGGTTACTTATATGCACGATATACGGGACTATGTATTTACGAACTGGGTACTATTCACAACAAATTGGTTTCTTTCTCGACCAAATTATCGTTGATTTATGAATCTTACTCTTGAAATTAAAACCATGTTTTGATTATATTATTTTTATATAACATTCTTATAACCCTAATGATGATATTTCTCTTTGACTTGAGTGTAAAGATGGGTAGATTATTGGTATGATCGTGACCATAGGTTCTCTTTGCCAAGAGTGCAAAAGTTGAATTGTTGGTTGGTATGATCATGACCATTGAATTTACAATTGAATATTTTTAGCTTAAGTGCAAAGGTGAATTGATCAACATGGTTATAATTATTGTTATATAACTTCTGAAATGATTATGTATTTCTTTGATATATGAATATCTTTGGCTCGTTGTGCAAAGATGACTTGTTGTTGAATATCTTTGCTTTTGAGTGCAAAAGATGAATTATTGATGAATATCTTTTGCTTCAGAATGCAAAGATGACCGATGTTGAATATCTTTGCTTTGTAAAAAGATGAATTATTGATGAATATCTTTTGCTCGTAATGCAAAGATGACTGTTGTTGAATATCTTTAGCTTTGTAGTGCAAAGATGAATTATTAATGAATATCTTTGGCTTGTAATGCAAAGATGTCCGTTGTTGAATATCTTTAGCTTTGTAGTGCAAAGATGAATTATTGATGAATATCTTTGGCTTTGTAATGCAAAGATGACTGTTGTTAAATATCTTTAGCTCTTTGTAATGAATTATTGATGAATATCTTTGGCTCGTAATGCAAAGATGACTGTTGTTGAATATCTTTAGCTTTGTAGTGTAAAGATGAGCTGTTGATGAATATCTTTGGCCGTGGTGTAAAAAGATGAATTTATTAGTATGATTATGAGCAGAGGCGTGATTTGGTATAACCATGATATTTGATGTTTCGGTAAAAAGACGGTGATGAAAATTATCTTCGTCCGGATGAGAAGAGGAATTTAGAATCACAATTATGATTATGAGTTATTCATATGATTGTGGGAAGGAACTGCTGATTGATGTTACTGAGGATAAAATGTTGTTGGTGGACTTTTAACGTGGAGAAGATAATAGACTTTATAGTCTATTTGACTCTTTTAATGGATTGCTTTCGTTCACGCAACTATGGTTGAAAAATTTTATCATCTACCATATGTTCTAAATCGATTCATTCTTGATGAAGACTATTGATAATTTATTTATCTTTAGTCATAATATTCTTTATTGAGCTAGTTGTGCTCACCCTTTTGTTTCACAATTCCTTTCGAATGTAATAAAAGTGTAAATTTGGGTTGAGGGGATAACAAAGGGAATAGAGCGGTGGTCTATAGTTGTTGAGGTTCTCCCTAAAGAGTATGAAAATAATTTTATTGAGGGCTTTAGTGTGTTGTATTTTATACATCATTTAATAGTTATTTTTGGTGAATTAAATAGGTGAGGCGTAACCCAACTTTGGAAGGGTGTTTTGTCACTATCATACAAGATGTCTAATGACATACAAACTCGTGTTATCATAAGACATGGTTGTGCTCATCCACTTGCTGAGTATATTTACAAGCACTACCTATATAATCTTGGTGTTTGTTTGGAGTATAATACCAAATTAGAGACAGTGGAGATAATGATATGTCAAGAGAAGACTCGCCATTGGGAAGAATATGATAGTAATCTTCTCGTTTTTCTTTGGGGTCTATTGGGTCAACCAAGGATAATTCTGTGGCCATATGATATCTACCATAACCTAAAAGCATGGCCTCCCATATACGAAGGTTTCTTGAGCACTTCCCAAAGATTCTAATTTCTAAAGCAGTTTTTTGACTATACCTTTATGTAAGGTGTCATTGTGACGTACTTTCTGAGTTGGTATACATTTGTATCCAAACTCACAAGACATATGTGTTGTTGTATTTTGCACGACAATTGTTGTAATAAAGTTGTAGTTGTTTTCTGTACCATGTATTTGGCGACTCAGAATGGGTTGGATGGAATGGACCTATTTTGGGGTTGTTACAGCCTGCATAGTGTTTGCATAGTAAAATCTTTTATAAAGTTATTCGTTTTATTAGATTATAAATAGAATATATTTTATTTTATTTAAAAGATTTTGCTTTAAATATGGACCGTCAGATTAAAGTAAATCAATCTGGACCGTTCATGAGTTAGTTACTATGCAGTCCATTTTTCTATAAATAGAATCTCATTCCTTCATTTATTTCTTTAATTCATTTGAAACTCTAGAGAGAGAAACTATAGAGAGAGTTCTTCTTCTATAATCTTGAGCGTATTTCTTTAGAGTTTAAGAAAGCTTTGAGCGTAGTGCAAGTTTTCTTCGAGTATATCCTCGACCTACTAGTTGGAGTACTCTTCTTTCAAAGGTAGGGAATATTATTTGTTGTACTCGTAAGGGGTGTTATTCTTTTGTATTCATGAAGAGAACTTATGTTATTCCATTCTTTATTATTCTATTGGAATAACCTGTATACGCGGTCTACCCTATACTTGGTGAAATTCTTCTGTTATTCCATTATTTATTATTCTGCTGGAATAACCTGTCTATTTGAAGTACCGCATACATTATGAAATTCTATTGTTATTCCATTCTTTATTATTCTGTTGGAATATCCTGTTTGTGTGTTTTACAGGACTGGTTACATCTTTATTATTCTCATTGGAACATCCTGCCGGTGCAAATTACTTTGACACGGTTCCAGATTATTATTATTTTGTTGGAATAACTCCTGTCATGAATACCGCATGCATGGTGATTTCTTTTGTTATTCCATTCTTTATTATACTCGGTTGGTTAAAGTTTTGACTTCTATACTCCATGAAATTAGTGGAATATCCTTGATATTTGCGCTTCATCGAAGATCTTTTCATGGAAATATTCTTACGAGCATTCTTGAATTTTACTCTACAAAGCAAAGCGATATCATGTTGACAATTTGGATGTTATTGGTTCTTGGACAAATTAATTCTTGAACTTGTTTTATTGAATTCTTATATCATTGTCATCATCCTCATGTTTATATTTTGTTGAAAGTCATACGTATTTTGTAGTGCATAGATGGACTTGGTATGATTATGACCAGGGATTATTCGGTGTAATCATTACCGTAATGTTACAAATGATGTGGAAAAAGTCTTCATTGGCCCGTAGTACATTGATGGACAGTTTTTGGTATGATTATGGCTATGGATTCTCTTTGGTCGTAGTGTAAAGATGAATTGCTTTATGGCATGATCAGGACCGTTGATGAAAACATGATTATCTTTAGCCGTAGTGCATGGATAATTCGTGGTCGTGATACTAAAGAATATCCTTGGCCGTAGTGCAGGGGTGATTCGATGATGTGGAATATTTATTAAGCTGAGTCTCGGCGATAACAAATGATAAAAACCTTTTAAATCATAGAAGATAGTAGATTTTATTCTCTACTTGACTCTTCTAATGGATTGCTTGTTCCGCTGCGGTTAAACTTGATGTCTATTATATTTTATCAGTTTAACATTGTTGGAGACTAATGATAATTTATTCAACATTATCTTAGTCATAATATTTCTTACTGGGCTAGTTGAGCTCACCCTTTCTTTCACTGTTCTCTTTAGGAAATGAGAAGCGTATTTAGAGATGACTAGCCTGGGAGCGGAGTGGCGGTCCGAGAGGATAGCATTAGTAGTCCTCACTATTACGTGAAATCTTGTGATAATATTTGTAATGAGGACTCCTTTTGAGTTTGTATAATCTCTAGTAGACAATATTTGTATTCAAACTCACAGTTTATGTTTTGTCATATTGTACACGACAGATTGTATTAGTAAGTTGTATTTGAATTACGTACCATGTATCTGGCGACCCAAGATGGGTGATGTATACCTAATTTTGGGGCGTCACGGTTGGTATCAAAGCTTAAGGATATGATCCCAGCTAGGATGTGAGAATAGAACTAGGAGGGGAGAGACGGGGAATTCCTTCGCTAGTATGACCTACCTAAGTTTATTTGATATTTAATTGGTCGGTCAAAGTATAGGGATAATATGTTACATGTTAATTAACCCTTGTTTTGTGACAATATTTGAAAATGTCATCCGAGAATGTTGAGAATAGCAATGAAGCACATGAGACCGTTGAGTCAGCTCAACCAAAAGGTAACGACCAACAACACGATAATAATCATACCGGTGGCAACGACCATCGGAACAATGATAACCATCGTGGGGGAAATTATCATGCCAAGAATGGTAACCACTTTGGTGGTAATCATGGCCAAGATATATAATAGAAGTGGAAATTTCAAGAAGAGAAGGTCATTTAGCTCGATTTTGTCGTATAGTGAAGTCAAGTCTAGCTGGAACGGTGGCACCAAAGGCGGATACGGTCAAAACAAAGTCAGTGGTTTCAAGAAGAGCGTTTTTCGTGACTTCTCAAAAAGCGAGTAACCCGAACGAAGTTAGCATGGGTTAGTTAATTATAAATTCTTGCGAAGTCTATACCTTATTAGATACCGGTTCTCCCTATTCTTTTATCTCTCTTGCTTGCGCTCAATGTTTAAATTTGACTTCGGAGAAATTAGACTTTGACTTATTGGATGAAACTTCGATATTAGAAACCTTCGTTACCTCCACTATTTATAAATCTTGTTCAAATCAACACTTTCAGGTTACCTGTCAATCTAATCTCTTTGAAAATACTTGCCTTTGATGCGAGTTTAGGAATCGATTGGTTAACTACTCATCATGCTTTTCGTAAGGTTATTAGCTTTCATATTCATAACCAACCTGTTATGCGAATTCAAGCAACCAAACCACTAAAGTCAATCATTGTCATATCAAGCCATAAGTAAAGAGCCCTGGTCCTTTCGTTGTTGACTTCCTTGTGTGGAATGCACCGAAGCCAGACTTTCTGTAGGCGACGCTGTGAATGACGATGACAAGTTGATAGGTATCAATGTGACGTGTTACCCAAGTCTTGGATGAGAGTCACAGTTTTGAATGATATTTCAATTCTTAATAAATTTCCTGACGTATTCTCGAAGGACTTCTTAGCCTACCTCTAGAGCGTGAAATCGAATTTTGTATTGATCCCAGTACAAAACCCATTTCTAACACCCTCAAATATTTCTTTACTTAAAACAAACGTAACATGTGCCAAAGATGTTGACTCGAGCTGTTGAAGATTACGATCTTACCATGCAATACCATCTTAGGAAAAGCGAACGTGGTAGCTGACGCGTTGAGTAGAAGATCGTAAAGACGTTGACTCGAGCTATTGAAGATTACGATCGTACCATGCAATACCATCGTAGGAAAAACAAACGTGGTAGCTAACGCGTTGAGAAGAAGATCGTATGCGTTTACGAGTGCGATGTTGTTAACACAAAGACCCATTTCGTACGACTTACAAATGATGAAGATAGAGTTAAAGACTCTAGGAACCCACGTGAAGATAACTAATATACGAGTAGAATCGACTTTAATCGATAAAGTTAAAGCCGCTCAAGCTACACACCCGAAGCTGATGAATGTGAAGAATTAAGAAAGTTCAAGAGGGCATTATTCTAGAAGCAAGAATCGACGAAGAGAGAAAATCTCAACCCTCGATTTAATTGGCCCATTTAAAATCCTCGATCGAGTAGGAATTGTGGCATATAGACTCGTTTTACCGCCAAGAATGTCGCGTGTTCATAACATTTTTTTTTCACGTATCGATGTTACGTAAATATGTGGACGGCCCGAACCACATTATTAATTTAGAACCGGACGAGATAACGGATGATTTAACGTGTGAGGAGATACGTGTTAAAATCTTGGATAAGAAGAATCGTATTCAACACTCAAAGGTTATACCTCAAGAGTTAGAATTTGAAATGAAGTCGAGGTATCCTCACCTTTCAAGATATACTAAAATCGTCACGTAAATTTCGAGGACGAAATTTCATAAGGAGGGGAGATTGTGAGACCCCAGATTTTATGAATAAAGATTTAATTTTCTCGAAATATTTTTTTTAATATTATGGTGTGGATTTGAGATAATGTTATAGTTGTGGGTAGTATTTATAAATTTTGCAAAGTACGCAAGTTGTTGTATAATATTCGATTGGTCGGGGAATATTCGTTTTAATAGAGAATATTCGTACAATGGCACAATCATTGGTGGACCCCACAACGGAATTATTGTCAAATTGAGAAAACGACAAAAATATTTTATGGAAATAACGACGGAAGTTTTATCGTTAACTATTAAAAACACCGGTGTTAAAAAAGTACGATGAATCTGGCGTGGTTGCGTAGTAGTAGCACACGGTATTGATTATTGATGCTTATGTGAGAAGTCACACCAAGATTGCTCAATCGAAGTATTCGGGACACTTTTTGTGTCGGAGTACTATTCACTAAGTTACTATTCACCTAAATTACTATTCACCGAATAATATTCACTCTCGGGTATTTAGGATATTTTTTCGTCGAGTACTATTCACGAGTTACTATTCATGGGTTACTATTCACCGATTACTATTCACTCTAGTATTGTTTCACTCGGGTATTTGGGACACTTTTTGTGTCTCTGGGTACTATTCACAGGTGGTACTATTCGAATTACTATTCACCGAAAAATATATTTCTTTTTGGTCCAAATCATTTTTAAGTACAATATTATTCCATGAAGAGATGTGCTAATTTTTGAATCGTTGGTTGAAATTATAATAAAGGTGATAAGTTTTGTTTTATTGGTATTATTAATGTAATAAAATAGAAAAACTTTTTATATAAAATAGAATACTTTTATAAAGTTATTCTATAAATAGAATATATTATATTCTATTACGCATAGTGTTTGCATAGTAAAATCTTTTATAAAGTTATTCGTTTTATTAGATTATAAATAGAATATATTTTATTTTATTTAAAAGATTTTGCTTTAAATATGAATAGTCAGATTAAAGTAAATCAATCTGGACCAGTTCTTGAGTTGAAGTTACTATGCAGGTCCATTTTTCTATAAATAGAAGCTCATTCCTTCATTATTTCTTACGAATTCACTTTGAAACTCTAGAGAGAGAAACTATATAGAGAGTTCTTCTTCTATAATCTTGAGCGTATTTCTTTTAGAGTTTAAGAAAGCTTTGGCGTAGTGCAAGTTTTCTTCGAGTATATCCTCGACCTACTAGTGGAGAGTACTCTTCTTTCAAAGGTAGGGAATATTATTTGTTGTACTCGTAGGGGTGTTATTCTTTTTGTATTCATGAAGAGAACTTATATTCCATTCTTTATTATTACATTGGAATAACTTTGTATCTGTGATGCTACCCTATACTTGGTGAAATTCTTACATTATTTCATTATTTATTATTCTATTTGGAATAACTCTCTCATGCTAAGTACCGCATACATGGTGAAATTCTATTATTATTCCATTCTTTATTATTACGTTGAATATATCACATGCATGCGTTTTACGCTTGGGACTGGTTAAAATCGCCTTTTATTATTACATTGGAATATCACATGTCATGCGTTTCTTGGGACTGGTTCCGTCTTTATTATTCTATTGGAATAACTTTATCATCTGCAATACCGCATGCATGGTGATTTTGTTGTTATTTCATTCTTTATTATTACATTTGGAATAACACTGTCTCATCAAATACCGCATGCATGTGATGGTGATTTCTGTTGTTATTCTATTCTTTATTATTCTCATGGAACATCACATCGGCGGTAATTTACTTTGACTGGTTCCGTTATTATTATTCATTGGAATAACACATACATGAGAAGTCTGCATGCATGGTGATTTCTTTTGTTATTCCATTCTTTATTATACTCGGTTGGTTAAAGTTTTGACTTCTATACTCCATGAAATTAGTGGAATATCCTTGATATTTGCGCTTCATCCGAGATCTTTTCATGGAAATATTCTTCCGAGCATTCTTGAATTTTACTCAAAGCAAAGCGATTATCATGTTGACAATTTGGACGTTATTGGTTCTTGGACAAATTAATTCTTGAACTTGTTTTATTGAATTCTTATATCATTGTCATCATCCTCATGTTTATATTTTGTTGAAAGTCATCTGTGGCCTATAGTGCATAGATGGACTTGGTATGATTATGACCAGGGATTATTCGGTGTAATCATTACTGTAATGTTACAAATGATGTGAAAAAAGTCCTCATTGGCCCGTAGTACATTGATGGGCAGTTTTTGGTATGATTATGGCTATGGATTCTCTTTGGTCGTAGTGTAAAGATGAATTGTTTTATGGCATGATCAGGACCGTTGATGAAAACATGATTATCTTTAGCCGTAGTGCATGGATAATTCGTGGTCGTGATACTAAAGAATATCCTTGGCCGTAGTGCAGGGGTGATTCGATGATGTGGAATATTTATTAAGCTGAGTCTCAGCGATAACAGTGATGAAAAACCTTTTAAATCATAGAAGATAGTAGATTTTATTCTCTACTTGACTCTTCTAATGGATTGCTTGTTCCGCTGCAGTTAAACTTGATGTCTATTATATTTTATCAGTTTAACATTGTTGGAGACTAATGATAATTTATTCTGCATTATCTTAGTCATAATATTTCTTCTTGGGCTAGTTGAGTTCACCCTTTCTTTTCTTTGTTCTCTTCTTGAAATGAGAACGTAATCGGGATGAGTCGGGAAAGCGGAGTGGCGGTCCAAAGGATAGCATTAGTAGTCCTCACTATTACGTGAAATCTTTGTGATAATATTTGTAATGAGGACTCCTTTTGAGTTTGTATAATCTCTACAGTAGACAATATTTGTATTCAAACTCACAGATTTTATGTTTTAAATCATTGCATACCACGACAGTTGTATTAGTAAGTTGTATTTGAATTACATACCATGTATCTGGCGACCCAAGATGGGTGATATATACCTAATTTTGGGGGCGTCACATTTAATTATTGGATTAAATAATTAATTTATGAAATTGTGGTAGATTAATTTAATTATGTGTTATATTTATTAAATTAATGTGGAGAAATTTTATTATTCAAGTATGTATTTATGTGAGTGTATTAAATTAAATAAAATATTTAATAAGCATAATGTTATTTTAATTAATTTAATAATTAATTAGAGATTTAATAATTTGACATAATTATTAAATGGGAAATTTAATTATGTGACTATGTGAATTAATGGGAAATTATTATATTTTATTTAAATTAAATAAAATAAGATATTTGATTTATTGTGTAGTTGGGTGTGACATGAATAAAACTATATTATAATAGGTTAATTAAATTAAATGGGAATGAGTTTTAAGTATAGCCAAACGTGGACTTATGAGGAGTTGGGAGCAGTTAAACCACGTATGGATTAACTGACCCCAACTGTGCACATAAATGATCAGTTTCCTTTTTACGTACTTTCATTGTTAGTAATAACTTAGAGAATTTCAGAGAATTAGAGAGAAACATTGAGAATAATTGTGACATTGTAGAAGAACGTGAAGAGTCAGAAGGATTGCTTTAGGGTAATCTCTTCAACCCAGTTTTAATTTACTTCATTGAAGTTTTCATGAAAAATGGATTTCAAGTCTCTGTAATTGATAAGAGTGATAATTGTGTATATATATATATATGATAATATGCCATCATAACATGTTTTTATCATATGTGTATGTTTTCATAACATCAATTGTATATAAATATGTCGTAATTAGATTTTTTGAAGTTACAAAATATGAAAGTTGTATATATGGCCCATATGTCCCTTACCTACAAATTAAATGCGTTAACCATATGTTGTATCAAAAATTTACACTTGTATATGCTTATGTATGTTAAAACGAAGAAAACAAACTTCGAATGGACAGATTCGGAGTTATAACGAACTGTAATTTCAATTTTTTATGTTTTATCTTTAAAAACTTTCAAAATCACAAAGAACATGAAATTACATGATTCGATTCTAGAAATTGTATGTTTTAACTTGTTAAAATCATGCTAGAAGGGTTGGGTAGTAGTTATATGTGTATTACAGTATCTGGGTACGCTTGTGAATAAATTAATTGGGTGTTTTGATCATGTTCTGCATTTTTTGCGAACTGCAGTTTCTGGAACTAGTTAAATGCGCCGCATCGTTTCTACTCTATGCCTAAACCCTCCGCGCACTTAACGCTTGAAATTACTCATGAAATACTATGACCAAGGCTATGGCCTTGATAATACCGCACCAAGTAGCGCCAATTATACCATACATGGTGGAAATACAGCATTACACACTACTGATTAAATCAAGAATGATCATTTTAGTTGTTTTATTTAGGGACTGTAAATTGTAACCTAATCTAATAAAAATAAAAATGTGTTAGACATATGTGATGTTAAAATAGATCCTTAACATATCAATAAAGTAATTACATGTTTAATTATATTTTTAAACGCGTAGTTAGTGTAAGACCCCAACTTTTATTAATAAAGATTAATTTTTCTCGAAATATATTTTTGAATATTATGGTGTGGATTTGATCTAATGTTATAGTTGTGGGTAATATATACAAATTTTCCAAAGTAAGCAAGTGGTTATATAATATTCGATTGGTCGGGGAATATTCGTTTTAACGGGGAATATTAAATGACAACTAAGACAATCATTAGTGGACCCCACAATGAAATATTGTCGTAGTTAGAAAATGGTAATTATCTTTTTATAAAAATAACTACGGTGAAAGTTTTACTTAGTTAAAGCGTTGAACTACCGGTGGTAAAAGTACGATGTCTGGCGTGGTTGCATAGTAGCACACAATATTGATTATTGATGCTTACGTGAGAAGTCATTCAGTTTTACTCAATTATTGCTATAGTAATTGCTGCATTATATCTCTCATATTATTGATTCAATTATTGTCACAGTATCATCTGCATAATATTTATTATTATTAAATCAATAATTGAGACAACAAAGTTATTCATATTATTATTTGCAATATCGACAATGTACAGAAAGTTACATCGAGGAGAGGTTTGGTCACCTAATGCGGCCAATAGGGAGAAATCCTTATCGGAAAGCCCCCTCTTTCCTGAGAATGATCTGGTTGTTAAATATTGTGAGTTATAATATTAATGATGAATAAGTTCGTATTGATTAAAGATAAAATTGATATTTTCATTATGTTGGGATTATTAGTGTTAGTAGAAATCGACATCTATTTCGATAATAATTGATGTCTGGAGGTTATATTGACCAATCGGGTAATTAATTGGATTAATGAACAATTCATTGCTATTAATGAATTAGCTTATCTCTCTAGGATGTCTCTCTCCCTTCTCTCTAAATCCCTCCCCCCCACCCACTCACTCCCAGCTAAATTTCCCACTTACCGTTAACTTTCTTTTCCTTTTTTTTCTCCCGCCCAACCCCACCTAATATCTCGGTTCTTACCTACTTTCTCTGTTTTCCTCTTTGTCATTCCCCCCCCCCTTTCCTCCTTTGTTTTCCACATCTCTCTGACACGTCTTTTCTCTTCTCCCACCCCTTTCGCATCCATCCACTCTTCCTTGGTTTCTTTCCTAGACTCTATGGGTGACTACTCTCATCTCTCCGCGGGTAACTCACGAGAGGCTTGTTGCTCCGCTCGGTTTCTCTCCGAGTTTGGGGTCTCGGTCCTTCTTCCAACCCCTCTGTCACTCGGTGGAGGACATGGTGGAATCGATGATATGGCCATTCACCTCGACTGCTCTCGATGACTCGGTGTCGATAATGTGATCTCTGCAACCCCTGGATCCTACCCAAGTGCGGGACATCTTGAGCGACCACCCATCTCTCTCAGCAAGATCGCTTAGATGCAGTCTCTGAACGTAAGAAAAACCATAATCTTTTGGATTTCATCAAAGCTCATAGCTATTCCGTTAAGGACCTGAACGATTTCGTTAACTCGATCTTTGCATGTCGCCGCTTTAGGCACTGCATTTCCTCCTCAGTATGTCCCTGGTCCTTCCTCGTCTTATGCAGAGATTGAGGTGGGTCCTTCTGTTGTTCCCGCGGTGGTAGTGGCTGATGCCTCAACAGCTCCTCATTCTCCATCTGCTCCGATGCTTTTGCCAAGCGAGGAAACCCCCCTCCCCCCCCCCCCCAAGACTTGGAGCTCAGTGGTGGCGCAGTCAGGATCTGATGGCTCTGGTAGTGCTAATTTGGACTTGAATTTTTTTCCTCCCTCGGAATCTTCCGGAACCATTACTGTTAAACCACCAGTCGAGGTGTTACAGAAGGGCATGAATATCTGGTCCTCTAGTCTTGTGGGTCACTTCATCCATTCCAAGCTTCCCTTTAAGTTAGTTGAAGCAACTGTCAAGAAACTTTGGGGTAACCTCGGTTTATCTAAAGTTTATCTCCAAGACAGAGGTCTCTTTGTCTTTAAGTTTGACTCTCTGATGGCCAGAGACAATATTCTAGCATCCGGTCCTTGGTATGTTGCCTCCAAGCTTCTTATCCTTCAGCCTTGGCAAGAGGGGATGGACCTTCTCAAAACAGATTACTCTAAGATCCCAATTGGGGTTAAGTTTAGCAATATTCCTCTCTCTTATTAGACCAATGAGGGCCTTAGCTACATAGCCAGTGCAGTGGGCCGTCCTCTTTTTGCTGATGACATGACATCTAAGCTTGAGCCCTTGAGCTTTGCTCGAATATGCATTGAAATGAATGCATCCTCCTCCTTCCCCTCGTCCATCAATGCTTTGGTGTTCAATGGGCACTCCATGGTCGAAGAATTTTCCACTATTAATATTGAATACTGGAGTAGGCCTCCTTCTTGTCCGGACTGCAAATGCTTTGGTCACTCACATCTTAAATGTCCTAAATCTAACTACCAATGGGTCCCTAAGACTTCCTCTGGATCCTATTCCAAGCAGATGGGCATTCCTCCTACCTACTCTACCCCTGCTCCTGCCAACCCTGCCCCCTCCCCTCCTCATGACAATGACTGAACCTCAGTTCGGAAGGGGCCTAAAGGCTTGTCCCCTATCCTCTCTTCCCCTCCGCATACTGCTAATGCATTCTCCCCCTTCTCCAATCCAACCGCCTCGATGACTCGAGTTTGAATCTCCCATCCTCCCAATCCCCTTGTCGACAAACTCAAGCAAGTTGACGAAAAAGAATGTAGAGATCTCAAGCAAAAAAATTGACCCAGCAAGGAATTTACTAACAGTTCAAAGAAAAGGAACAAGGGTCCTAGGGGGTCTCCCCTCCCAAACTAAATCCCCATCTTATCCATGACATCTTTTTGTTCATATAATGTCAGGGGACTAAATAAGAAGCCTAAATAGGCCTTTATCCGAAACTTTTTGGCGTCCAACCATATCTCTTTTGTTGGCCTCATCGAGACCAGAGTCAAGGCTCCCAACGCGGCCAGGGTGTCTAGAGCTATCTGTCGCAACTGGGAATGGATCTTCAATTATGACCATCATCCAAATGGAAGAATCTGGGTCGGATGGGATCCCCTTATTTGGAGGGTGGAAGTCTGCTTTCAATTAGCCCAGCTATCTCACTACAAACTATCCTCTGTCCATGGAGGCTCTCCCCTACTTGTTTCAATTGTCTATGGGTCGAATTCTGCTGTTGAAAGAAGGCAGTTATGGCACGATCTCTCTACCTTGTCATCTTGCTCTGCTTGGTGCATCCTTGGTGACTTCAACTCAATCTCCCAGCCTCATGAATCCGATGGGGTTGATTCCTCTTGGGACCAGGGTATGACTGATTTCAATGACTGTTTGACCAATATTGGGGTCGAGGATATCCGAGCCATGAGTCCTAAATTCACTTGGTGGAACTGTCAGACTACAAATTCGATCTTTAGGAAACTTGATAGAGCCCTGGGTAACCCCTCTTGGCTTTGCTCCATGTCTGACTCTCATGCTTTGTTTGGGCCTCGAGGGTTTTCAGATCACAGCCCTATTATCCTCAACACTGGACTACAACTTCGTAGAGTCAAAAAGCCTTTCCAATTTTTTAATTTTATGCTGGAGCTGGAAGGATTCGACTCTACTATCTCCTCCTGCTGGAGTGTCTATGTTCGTGAAAATCCTATGTTCGTCCTCTCGAAGAAGCTAAGGAGAACTAAGAAGGCCCTCATTGCCCTGAACTCCTCTGTTGGCAACCTCTCTAACAATGTGTACTCTCTTCAACAAGAACTGGATGCCATTCAGTCTTCTCTCCATGATGACCCCTTGAACACTGCCCTGCTTAACAGCGAATCTACATGCAACAAGTCCCTTTGGAAAGCTCTTGCTCTTGAAGAATCCTTGTTGATGCAAAAATCTAGAGCCATCTGGCTTGTCCAAGGCGACAAAAACTCTAAGTTTTTCGCTAATGTCATCAAGAGTAGATGGAACCACAACAAGATTGTGGCCATAAACAATTCTTCAGGTGAAATGGTTGTGGACCAAGCTGGCATTCAGAATGTTGTTGTATCCTACTTTCAGGAGTTGCTAGGCTCCTCTCCAGATTCTTACCCGGGTTATGATGAGCTTAAACCTTTCATCACCAAGTATATCTACTTTATGCAATCCTCCTCACCGACCGCCCCTATCCTCGACTCTGAGATCCTTATGGTTCTCCGGTCCATGAAGAAGAACAAAAGCACGGGCCCTGATGGCTTTAACGTCAACTTCTTCCTCCATTGTTGGGATACTATTGGTCCGGATTTCACCTCGGTACTGCTCACTATTTTTTCAATTCGCGGCTCCCACATGGGATCAACTCCACGGCTATTACTCTCATCCCCAAATCAGATAATCCCTCTCAAATGTCAGACTTCAGACCCATTTCCTGCTGTAACACGGTTTACAAGTTCATATCTAAGATTCTTGCTAATAGGCTCAAAAGGATTCTTCCCTCTCTCATCGACCATGCCCAATCTGCCTTCATCTCAGGTAGGAGTATCAGTGACAACATTTTGCTTGCCCAAGAGCTTCTCCATAATTACCATAGGACCTCGGGGCCTCCCCGATGTGCCCTTAAGATAGATATTCGGAAAGCGTTTGACACTCTTGACTGGGGGTTCCTATTTGATCTGCTGCGTCTCCTTAAATTTCCTCCTATTTTTATCAGTTGGGTCCACTCTTGCGTCACCATGCCAATGTTCTCCATCAAAGTAAATGGTGCCTTTGTCAAAGTTACTTCAAAGGTG
The DNA here is from genome assembly GCA_020205615.1 of Panax quinquefolius. NCBI lineage: Eukaryota > Viridiplantae > Streptophyta > Magnoliopsida > Apiales > Araliaceae > Panax > Panax quinquefolius. The sequence continues at coordinate 38,323,865 of CM035165.1, forward strand.
CTAGAAAGTGAGAGACAAGGTGATCCACTTTCTCCCTACCTCTTCGTTTCTAGCCATGGAAGCCTCTCTATGATTACGAATAAGGAAACTCTCTTGCTGATTTCAAATTCCACTTTGGAGATCCGAGCCTTACAATATAAACCACCTCTGCGCTTGTTGATGACCTCTTGGTTTTCTCCCATGGTGACTTGCACTTCGGTGTCTATCATTCACTCTTGTATCCAATCCTTCTCCGTGTTCTCCGCCTAATCCAGAATGCCTTGAAAAGTCACCATTTTTTTCGTCGAATGTTTGTTAATGATGAGGTGAAGGATAACATTTTCTCCTTGCTTGGGTTTCCCCTTGGTACCCTGCCTTTCAACTTTCTTGGGGTACTACTTATTTCTTCAAAGCTCTCTCATTCGGACTGCATGCCTCTAATCCATAGGATCACGACCAGAGTTACCTCATGGACTGCCCGTCCTCTCTCTTACTCTGGAAGGCTTTAACTAATCAAATCTGTTCTTTTGCCATTCAATCTTCTTTGGTTGCTCATTTCATTCGCCAAAGTCGATTGCTTGATCTATTCATCAATCCTTTGTAGATTCCTTTGGAAGGGCCTTCCTCCCATCTCGTGGTGCCGAGTCTCTTGGAAAAACTTATCTCTGCCACTCTCGGAAGGGGGTCTTGGCCTTAAGAACCTTCTTGAATGGAACTCGGCTCTCATTCTCCTCCACCGCTTAAAGTCATTTCCCCATCCCCTCCTCCTCTTGGGCTAGATGGATTCAAAAATCGTCCCTAAAGCTTAGAAATTTACGGCATATTGCAACTCCCTCAGATTGCTCTTGGATTTGGCAAAAAATTCTCAACCTTAGGCCTATCGCCCACCAATTCCTTACCTACAAGGTTGGCAATGGCACCACCTTGAGTCTTTGGCATGATCCACGGCTCCTTGGCTGTAGGGGTTAACCCTTTAGAGGCTCTCTTATCTAACCTGTAGGATCCTATTTGGCTCATGTTTCTAGCATCATTGATATGGGCTCTGGTCCCTCCCCACTAGCAATCACCATGAGGTCCAAACCTTTCGTAATCTTTTTCCGACATCCCTCTCCCTCTTGATGGGGTGACCTTATCCTTTGGGATAACAAAACTATTACTTCTTTGAAGGCCTCATCCATTTGGGACTCCATCGATTCAAGAGCTCCCCCATCCCTTGGGCAAATCTTTTATGGCATCCTTGCATGTTCCCCGGTTCTCCTTTACCTTATGGTTGGCCCTTCACGAAGACTCCCAACCAATGACTTATTCTCGGCCTACTCTAGCTTCCTCCCTCCGATTTGTCCCTTATGTGAGCTTTTCATGAGTCTTTCCCCCATCTTTTCTTTGCATGTCCCTTCTCCACCACCGTCCTCTCTTTGGTTTTTCGGTTGGGAATGGACTGGGTTTCCTTTGGCTTGGGACAATCTCGGTGGAATACATCTTGAATTTCAAGGGGATTCTATCTTGATCTTGATATTTTAAAGCTATCCTTTCTACTCATCATCTATAAAATCTGGGCTAACAGGAATTCTAAGGTTCATCATAACTTAAAGTTGCCTCCCCGGTGTTAGCATGCAATATTATTGATGTGATCAAGCCCAATCTTTCTTCCTCTTTGAAGTTCCACAAAATTTGCCCATACCTCCACCATCTATCACACATGGTTATAGCGGATCATGGGTTTGGTAAGGACCATGCGCTTGACACATGGGTTGATGTCTCTGAGGTTGTTTTGGGAGAGTCGAGGTTATTGTTGTTGGGTGCCTTCTTCTTCTCTGACGAGTTGTTGGCTTTGGCTCTTTGTATGGTTGTACTTTATATTTTGCTTTCTAATATGGTGGATAAAGGCTTGTTCCTTGTTTGTTCTAGTCTAGTCTTTAGGCTTTCCTCATGGGTCCTGTCCCATGATGATCTTCCCAAACGTCTGGGGTATGCCCCTTTTGCGATTGTAGTATCTTTTCCTTTTTATATACAAACAAACTTAGCAAAAAAAAAAATCACATGCTTATAACTATTTGTTCACATGTGTGTACTATTGATTCACATGCATGTACTATTAGAGGAGGTGGTGCAAGATTGATAATACTTGCATGACTAAATTAAAAATGGAGATATAGATGAAGGTACTATATTGTAATTATTTTTTTCACATGATTGTACTATTGATTCACATGATTGTACTATTGATTCACAAGATGTACTATTAGGGGAGGTGGTGCAAGTTTGATAATACTTGCAGGACTAAATTAAAAATGAAGAAAAAGATGAAGGTATTATATTGTAATATTTTGAGCCCCAAAACATGCAATTATCGAAACTATGTTTTCCTATAAATAGAAGCTCATTCTTCTTTCATTCTCACCAATTCACTAAGACTCACAAGAGCAATTATAGAAAGAGAAGCTATAGAGAGAGAAGTGATAAGTAGGTTTTATACCTACTTATCCGGTATCTGTTACTTGAATTAGTTGCTTAATCTCATATTTCTTAGTTACTTTTCATGCATTTTGTGTTCGTTTTGTAGATTATATGCTTGGGAGCTGAAATCGCAAAGAATTGGTATTAAATCGCAAAGAAAAGCAATCCGGACATCGTTAGGGCTTTAATGTTCATTTCATGTTCTTGGTTTGGAACTTGGATTACATTGTAGACCTTTTTCTTAGCTTTCTGGAACATCTTGAATCATTCCAATCGGAATTCGGATGCAAGAGTTATGACATTTGTACCAACGGACATCGAACGTCACTATTTTGGGTGGCCATTTCCATAGCAATCACTTCCAGCCGAATTTTGACCTTCATCTGTCCATTATTTCTCAATTCTCAAAGAATGAAAGTTGTAGAGATCGTCACTATCTTCGATTTGATAGGTGGCAAGGCCTCGTAACTCTTCTCGGATCAAAAGTTATGGCTGTTTTCCCAAAGGACGTCAGAGCAGAAAAGGTTCCTTCACAAAACCCCCGCCGAGGTGGGCATATCAGATACAAAATAGGTCAGGCCCTTTACAAGCCTAGACCCCCGCCGGGGCGGGGGTATGCCCAGAAAATACGAATTTTGTCCAAATTTGAGTTCGGGAAGGATTGTTTCGATCTGATTGACTCAAGGACTTCCAAGAGGACTTAAAGACATATAAAGAGACTTATAAAAGGAGGAGAATAATAAGGATTAGAGGAGAGATTAGATGAGAAAGAGGATTCCATTAGATTATATTAGAGTAAATTAGATCAAAATCCTAGTTCTTACTAGATTTAGAGATTGAAGCAACTTGGAGACCGTTGAAGATTCAAAGTAGGAGCAAGGAGGGAGCTTCAAATCTACAGACAATAGATTCTATCTTCTCATCTTATTCTATCTTTATCTTTTAATGATTATTCAATTGTGGATTCTTAGTTTTAATTCAATGAACTAATTCTTTGTTTGAGATTACAATGGATCTTATTGTGTAGTTTATTTTAATATGATTCATTATCAATTATTATGTTCTATTGTGAGGATTGTCTATTGTGATTTGGACTTAATTACTTAATTGCCTAGCTAACAATTACCGTGATAATCTATATGAACTTGAGAGATGAAGTATTGATTTAGATCTTATCATGATAACATGTGTTTGTGATTTCTGCATAGATGGAATTCATAATTCGTGTTTAGGATAGAGATATGCCTTTACGCCATATGTAATCTTATAGAGAACTTGTGCGTTAAATCTTTTTTAATTGTAATTCACATTGAGATATAGTGGATTAGTTAATTAGGATGTCTTGCTTAATTCTATCATCTGTGGATTTAAGTGAGTATGGGTATTATGCATCGAGAGGTGGTTTTATCTACTTTAGTGTTCTTGATTAACAATTCAGGAAAGAAAATAATTGATGAGAAGTGTGTTAACTTAAGTGAAGCAATAAGTGAAGTTGTGATCTTAAATCTCTATAATCTTAATTTAACTAGTGCTAATTAGAATTAGTTTACATATAAATTGAAATTCATTCGTTTAAATAAGATTGAGTTGGTTACAGGTTAGTACTTGGTAACTTGTACTAATAATTCCTTGTGGGAACGATACTCTACTTTCACTTTATTACTTGTTGACCACGTATACTTGCGTGTTGTGCGTAATTAGATTTTACCCACCAAGAAGATTTAGAGAGAAAGCAGAAGAGAAGTCTGCTATCTCACTATTCCAGTATCCTATCTTCTTATGAGGTAAGGGATATTATTTTGTTCAGTATTCATAGGAATAATATTTTCTTCCATACTCTGTAGTATGTGAGTAATATTATTTCATCTTGTATTCCTGATTATACCCTCATTTTGTTAAAGTATTGCTTCTATACTCCGTGAAATTAGTAGAATATCCTTGAAATTTGCGCTTTATCTAGTATCATTTCACAAGGATATTTTCTACACATTCTTGTTAAATTTTAAGCTTTTCATGCCGGAGTACTGTCCATGAGTAGTATTCATTTTTACGGTACTATTCACAAAGTACTATTCACGGGGTACTATTCATAAAGTACTATTCACGGGTACTATTCACAAAGTACTATTCACGAGTACTATTCACAATGTACTATTCATGGGGTACTATTCCTGAAGTACTATTCACCCGGGGAATTATTCATGACAAAAAATTGATTTTTTTGATGTCCAAATCATTTTTGATACAATATTATTCTTGAATTTTACTCCACAAAGTAGTATCATGTTGACAATTTGGACATTATTGAATTCTGGATAAATTAAGTTATAAATCTTTTAAAATTTATCTTTTGCTTTCTTTTAATTGAATTTTTATATCATTGTCATCATCCTCATGCTTATATTGTGATAAAAGTCATCTTTGGCTTACGTGCATAGATGTACTATTGGTTGGTATGATTATGACCATGGATTATTCGGTATAATCATGACTTAGTAATGTTACAAATGATGTGGTAAAAATCCTCATTCATTCTGTAGTGCATTGATGGACGAGTTGTTGGTATGATTATGACTGTGGATTATTCGGTATAATCATGACCATTGATGATTACATGAATATCCTTGGCCCGTAGTGCAAGGATGATTCGATGATGTGGTTTATATATTAAGCTGAGTCTCAGCGATAAAATTGATGATAAACTTTTTAAATCATAGAAGTTAGTAGATATCATGCTCTACTTGAATCTTCTAATGGATTGCTTGTTCCGCTACAGTTAAACTTGATGTTTATTATATTTTATCAGTTTAACACTGTTGAAGGCTAACGATAATTTATTCTGCATTATCTTAGTCATAATATTTTTTATTGGGCTAGTTGAGCTCACCCTTTGTTTCATTGTTCTCTTCACGAAATGAATATAGCTGGGACTAGTCGGGGAACGGAGTGACGGTTCAGATGTTTGCGTTAGTAGTCCTCACTATTCAGTGAAATAGTGTGATAATAATTGTAATGAGGACTTTATTTGAGTTTGGATACTCTCTACGAGACATTATCCGTGTTGAAACTCTCAACTACGTTTTGTCGTAATGTATAAAAGACGTTTGTATTTAAATTATATACCATGTATTTGGCGACTCAAGATGGGTGATGTATACCTATTTTGGGGGCGTCACATTTGGTATCAAAGTTTAGGATATGATCCACGGTGAGATGTGAGACAAGAACTAGGAGGGAGAGGCGGGAATTCCTTTGCTAGTATGACCTACCTAAGTTTATTTTGGTATTTATTTGGTCGGTTAGAGTATATGGATAATATGTGACATGTTAATTAACCCTTGTTTTGTGGCGAGATTTGAAAATGGCATCCAAAAATGTTGAGATAAGCAATGAAGAACATGAGACCGTTGAGTCACCAACGATCAATACCCAGGATAATGTGCATCAGGATGGCAATAATCCTCAGGAAAACAACAACGCTGACCAAATGATGAACGATGGGATGTTCAGAGGCTTTATGCAATTCATGCAACATCAGGCGAGAATAACTCCTGTTCAAAATGCATGTGGAAACACTGCCAACTCTCGGATGGTCACCGCTAAACAGTTCAAGGAGTTGCGACCACCGGAGTTTATTGGAGAGCCAAAACCACTTAAGGCGAAGACGTGGATAAAGCAGATCACCAAGATATTTGATGTCTTGGGATGCTCCGAGGAGCAAAAGGTTTCCTTTGCCACATTTATGTTGCGAGGAGAGGCAGATTACTTGTGGAAATCGGTAAAGCGTACTCGATTTGCCGCACTAAAGATGTCTTGGGAGAAGTTCCAAGAACTGTTCAACGACAAGTACTTTCCCGAAAGTATTCGTCACATGAAGGAGGTAGAGTTCATCAAGTTGGAGCAGAACAATATGACCGTGTCACAGTATGAAGCTAAGTTTGCCGAGTTGTCCTGGTTTGTGTCCCACTTGGTTGATAATGAGGAGAGAATGACGCGGATGTTTCTAAGAGGTTTGAAACCCGAGATACGTTAATACTTAATTTTTCACAAACTGTGTTTGTATTAAAATGTTATAAATAGAGCTCAGTTATTAGAGTGCGATAACGAGTAAACCCAACCAAGTAAGAGCAGCTGACAAAATGATAATACCAATGGAAATAGTCATCGAAGCGGTGACAACAAACGTGGAGAGGGAATCAACATGCCAGATATGGTAACCACTTCGGTGGAAATCATGGCCAAGATAATAGAAGTGGAAATTTCAAGAAGAGGAGATTCAACAATGATGGAAAGACGTCATCACCAGCACCTGTTGTTAAGGAAGGGGAACGACAGCCAATCATATGTTACAAATGCGGAGGGGAGGGACATATCAGTCCGAACTGTACGCAGAAATCCAAAGTATGTTATAATTGTGGAAGAGAAGGTCACTTTGCCCAATTTTATCGTGCACCGAAGTTAAGTCCAGCTGGGATGGAGGCATCAAAGGTCGTCCCAGACAAGACAAAACCGGTAATTCAAGGGAGAGCGTTTGTCGTAACCTCCCAAAAAGTGAGGAATCCGAATGAGGTGATCACGGGTAAGCTAATCATAAACTCTAGCGAAGTCTATACCTTATTTGATACCAGTTCTACCCATTCTTTTATTTCTCCTACTTGCGCTCAACGTTTAAATTTAACTCCGGAGAAATTAGACTTTGACTTATCTGTTGAAACTCTGTTGGGAGAAACCTTCATTACATCCACTGTTTATAAGTCTTATTTGGTTCAAATCGGTACCCTCATATTACCTGTCGATCTTATTTCCTTAAAAATACTTGCATTTGATGTGATTTTAGGGATTGATTGGTTAACTACTCATCATGAAAAAATTGATTGTTTTCGTAAGGTTGTTAGCTTTCATATTCCTAACCAACCTATTATGCGAATTTAAGCAACCAAACCACTAATCATGCAAAAACGGATGTCAAGCTTTCTTAGCCCATGTCACAGATTTAAACTAAAATACATCAGATTTGAATGATATTTCTATTGTTAGTAAATTTCCTGACGTATTCCCCGAAGAACTTCCTGGCCTACCCCCGGAGCATGAAATCGAATTTGGTATCGACCTTGAACCCGGTACAAAACCCATTTCCAAAGCCCCATATCGAATGGATATTATTGTACTTCAGGAGTTAAAAACCAAACTACAGGAATTGTTAGACATCGGTTTCATTCGACCTAGTACGTCTCCTTGGGGTGCTCCTGTTCTATTCGTGAAGAAGAAAGATGGAAGTATGTTGGGTTGGCCTCTGCTAGTTGTTCTTTGCGTGTCTCTCTGCTTGATCTCTTGGTCTTGTATTCTTGGTCTGCTTTGGTCCGCCTTTGGTTCTCTCGGTCTATTTGGTTAGCTCGGTCTGCTTTGGCTTGGTTGTTTTGGTCTGTGATCTGCTTTGGTTTCTTTGGTTTCATGTTTGGGCTAGTCTGCTTTGGTCTTTCTATTTTGTCTATCTGCCGGCTTATGCCTTCGATGTTATCTGTGTGGTTCATTTGTCTGCGATGCCGCTCTGGTGTGGTTCAAGTAGATCGCTTCTCGCTAGTCTGTTATTTCTTTGGTTTGCCGCTAATCTGTTGCTTCTCGTTTGGGCTTTTCGGTTCTTTGCTATGTTGGGTTTACAAAGTTGGGTTTGAAATTTGGGTAGATGGCCCGGTCTGCTTAATCGGTTTGTTCTTTGCATTACAATTTGGTTTGTTTATCGCCTCAATCGGGTTTCAGCTTGTTGTTCTTTGCTTATGGTGTTGCTTTCTATGTTCTTGATAGATCTTTTGAAAGTGCTATGGTCTGCTACCTATTTCTGCTATGTGTTTTGCGCTCTGCTGAATAGACCTCTTCTTCTTGTTTTTGGCTACGGGTCTGCTACTACCCCTCTGCTATGGGGAGCTGGGGATCCTCGGCTGGTTCTGGGTTTTTTCTGCTGCAGATCTCGGCAGTTGCTGGGCTGTTATGTGCTTTGAGTAGTGTGCTGCATGTTTGGGCTATCTGTCTTGGAATTTGGTAGCTCGCCTTTTTGGTTGATGCAATTGTTCTAAAATGTTCTCTAGCAAGTTGCTGTTTTATTTAATGGTTGCTCCGTTTCCTGTTGATTCCTTGTTCGATTGGTTATAGCTTGGTTTACTACAACCATCATAGGGCCTGTCCTATGATGGCTATGGTAAACTGTTTGGGTTTGACCCATTTACTTTGTACTTATTCTTTCTTTTATTTCAGTTTAAATTTAGCAAAAAAAAAAGAAAAAAAAAGATGGAAGTATGCGACTTTGTATTGATTATCGGGAGTTGAATCATGTCACCATCAAAAATAGGTACCTATTGCCTCGCATTGATGACCTGTTTGACCAGTTACAAGGTGCCAAATTCTTTTCAAAGATCGATCTTCGTTCTGGATATCATCAGTTGAAGATTAAAACTGATGACATTCCAAAGACTGCTTTCAGAACTCGGTTCGGGCATTACGAATTCCTAGTCATGTCTTTTGGATTGACTAATGCTCCTGCTGCCTTCATGGATATGATAAACTGAGTATTCAAGGAATATTTGGATTACTTTGTGATTGTCTTTATTGATGACATCCTCATTTACTCCAAAAGTCGTGAAGATCATGAGCAACACCTGAGGCTGATACTCCAAAAATTTCGTGAAAACAAGTTATATGCCAAGTTGAAGAAATGCGAGTTCTGGCTTGAGGAAGTAGCATTCCTTGGGCACGTAATATCAAATCACGGAATATTTGTTGACCCGACAAAGATTGAAGCAATTCAAAGCTGGGAGAAACCTAAGTCAGTAACCGAAGTACGTAGCTTTCTCGACTTAGCTGGTTATTATCGGAGGTTCTTGGAAGGATTTTCTCGAATCGCTACTCCATTAACTCAGCTGACTCGAAAAGATACAAAATTCGGTTGGAGCGAGGAATGTGAGAAGAGTTTTCAAGAACTCAAGAGGAGACTCATTTCAATTTTGTTTTGACAATACCAGCTGGTTTGGAGGGATTTGTCATATACAACGATGTTTCAGACAAGGGTTTAGAATATGTTCTCATGCAACATGGGAAAGTCATAGTCACAACAACTCAAATAATATGTGAGGAATTATCCTATTCATGATCTAGAGTTGGTAGCTGTCGTTTTTGCGCTTATGATTTGGAGGCATTACCTGTATGGAGAGAAGGTGGAGATCTATATGGATCATAAAAGCCTCAAATATTTCTTCACTCAAAAGGAACTCAACATGCGGCAACGACGATGGCTTGAGCTATTGAAAGATTACGATCATACCATTCAATACCATCTTGGAAAAGCTTAACGTAGTGGTGACGCGATTGAGTAGAAGATCATATGCGCCAATGAAAAGCGATATTGTCAACGCAAAGGCCCATTTTGTATGACTTACAAAGGATGGAGATAGAGTTAAAGACTCCAAGGACCCATGTGATGATGGCGAATATACGAGTAGAATCGACTTTAATCGATAAAGTTAAAGTCGCTCAAGCTACGGACACGGGGCGATGCACGTATGAGGAAGAAAGTGCAAGAAGGTGCTATTCCTAAGCAAGAATCGATGAGGAAGGAATACTTGAGTCAACTCGGACTTTGTGTTCCTAACGATTCGACTTGAAGTATAAAATCATGATTGGGCGCCTGACACACCGCTTTGCAATCCATCTCGGGGAGTACCAAAATGTATCGTGATCTTGACATACATTTTGGTGGAGCAATATGAAGAGAGAGATAACGGGGTTTATCTCAAGGTGTCTAACTTGTCAGCGAGTCAAGGCGGAGCATCAAGTGCCAAAAGGTCCATTGCAACCACTTGAAATTCTAGAATGGAAGTGGGAACACATTACCATGGATTTCTTTACTGGTCTTTGATAAGTAGGTTTTATACCTACTTGTCCGGTATCTATTACTGGAATTATTTTCTTAATCTCATGTTTCGTAGTTACTTTTCATACATTCTATGTTATTTTGTAGGCGATGACACGACATTGGCATGAAGAAGCAAGGGAAAGCAATTCGGACATCTTTTGGACTAAAACACGCAAGCAAATGCAAGAAGGGAATATTGAAGGACTTTTAACATCAAGTTGGATGCATGTTCTTGGCTTAAAACTTGGATTTTATAGTAGCTCTACTTCTTAGCTTTCCGAACATCTTGAATCATCCCAATCGGAGTTCGGATGTGAGAGTTATGGCCTTTTATCAACGAAGATCAAAGCTAAGAGTTGTCATGTTTGCCATTTACATAACATCTACTTCAAGCCCGATTTCCGCCTTCATCCAATTCGAATTTGTCAATCCTCAAAGAATGAAAGTTATAGATCTTGTCGATATCGTCGATTTGATAGGTGGCAGGTCCCGTAACTCCAAGCGGGTCAAAAGTTATGCATGTTTTACCAAAGGACGTCGTAGCGAGAAAATAGAGTAGCGCGGACCGCGCTAAAGGCGCTTAGGCCACCGTAACCTTTCACTTTCTGATGGCGCGAACCGCGCTATAAATGACTTAGGGACAGCCTTGAGGCGCGCAAATGGCGGAAAAGAGCTGTTTTGGGTTATTTGGTGTCCAATTTGAGCTAGAATAGGATTCTTAGTTGCCTAACTTGCTATGGTGTCCATTAGAACTCTAAATACTTGAGTTTAACTTGGATTGGGAGGCTAGTTCTAAGACTCCATTAAATCCTTCTTGGGATAGATTTCTATTAACTTATTCTTTACTTTCTTTCTTAAATGAGGAACCCTAGATTAGATTAGAATGGGAGATTGAAGCAACTTGGACACCATTGAAGATCAAGAGCAGGAGCTTGAGGAAGATGAAGATTTGTTGACAACAGATTTATTCTTTACTCTACTCTTATTTTTATCTTTTAATGATTATTCAATTGCGGATTCTTAGTTTTAATTCAATGAACTAATTCTTTGTTTGAGATTACATTGGATCTTATTGTGTAGTTTATTTTAATATGCTTCGCTATTAATTATTATGTTCTATTGTGAGGATTGTCTATTGTGATTTGGACTTAATTGCTTAATTGCCTAGGTAACAATTACCGTGATAATCTATATGAACTCGAGAGATGAAGTATTGATTTAGATCTTATCATGATAACATGTGTTTGTGATTTCTGCATAGATGGAATTCATGATTCGTGTTTAGGATAGAGATATGCCTTTACGCCATATGTAATCTTATAGAGAACTTGTGCTTTAAATCCTTTTTAATTGTAATTCACATAGAGATATAGTGGATTAGTTAATTAGGGTGTCTTGCTTAATTCTATCATCTGTGGATTTAAGTGAGTATGGGTATTATGCATCGAGAGATGGTTTTGTCTGCTTTAGTGTTCTTGATTAACAATTTATGATAGAGAATAATTGATGAGATGTGTGTTAACTTAAATGAAGCAATAGGTGAAGTTGTGATCTTAAATCTCCGTAACGTTAATTTAACTAGTGGTAATTAGAATTAGTTTACTTATAAATTGAAATTCATTCGTTTAAATAAAATTGAGTTGGTTACGGGTTAGTTAGTACTTGGTGATTTTTATTAAACAATTCCTAGTGGGAACGATACTCTACTTTCACTTCATTACTTGTTGACCACGTATACTTGTGTGTTGTGCGTAATTAGATTTTACCCAACAGTCTTCCCAAGGTTTCTCAAGGCATAGATGCGATTTGGGTCATTGTTGATAGATTGACCAAGTCTGATCATTTCTTACCGATACAAGAAACTTATACACTTGAACGTCTTGCTCGTATGTACATAAGCGAGATTGTAAGATTGCATGGTATGCCGGTATCCATAGTTTACGATCGAGACCAAGGTTCACTTCACGATTTTGGGTTAGTTTACAAAAAGCTATGAGCACATGATTTACGATTTAGTTCAAAGATATCATCCTCAAAAGCGGACGGGCAATGGAGAGAACTATTCAAACTCTTGAAGATTTATTTAGACTCTGTGTCCTTGACTTCAAAGGAAGTTGGGACAAGTTCTTACCATTGGTGGAGTTTTCCTATAACAACAGTTATCAAGCAAGTATTGGCATGGCTCCATTTGAGGCGTTGTATGGAAGAAAGTGTCATTCTCCGGTATGTTGGGATGAGGTGGGTGAAGCAACATTATTGGGACCGGAGTTGGTAAGTATGACTACGAAAATGATTCAAACGATACGATAACGTATAAAAACCTCACAAGATCGACAAAAGAGTTATGTTGATCTTCATCGAAAGGACGTGGAATTCAATATTGGAGATCATGTGTTGTTACGTGTTGCTCCATGGAAAGGAGTTACGAGATTTGGAAAGAGAGGAAAGCTCAATCCTCGATTCATTGGCCCATTTTTAATCCTCGATCGAGTAGGAACTGTGGCCTATAGACTCGCCTTACCGTCAAGTATGTCTCATGTTCAAAACGTTTTCCACATATCCATGTTACGTAAATATGTGAAAGACCTGAACCACATTATTGAATTAGAACCGGACGAGATAGCGGAAGATTTAACGTATGAGGAGGTACATGTTAAAATCTTGGATAAGAAGGATCATATTCTACTCTCCAAGGTTATACCTCAAGTCAAAGTTTTGTTGAGAAACCACGATGTTAAGGAAATGACTTGGGAGTTAGAATCTGAAATGAAGTTAAGGTATCCTCACCTCTTCGACATACCAGGTACGCACCCTAATTTCGAGGAAGAAATTTCATAAAAAGGGGAGGTTGTAAGACCCCAACTTTTATGAATAATGATTAATTTTTCTCGAAATATATTTTTGAATATTATGGTGTGGATTTGATATAATGTTATAGTTGAGGGTAATATTTACAAATTTTGCAAAGTAAGCAAGTGGTTATATAATATTCGATTGGTCGGGGAATATTCGTTTTAATAGAGAATATTTTCTACGACGGCACAATCATTGGTGGACCCCACAACGAAAGTATTGTCGTAGTTAGAAAACGACAGAATTATCTTTTTATAAAAATAACGGCGAAAGTTTTATCGTTAAACTGTTGAACTACTCTGTGGTAAAAGTACAGTAATACGTGTGGTTGCATAGTAGCACATAGTAATTATTATTGATGCTTATGTGAGAAGTCACTCAGTTATACTCAATTATGCTATAGTAATTGCTGCATAATATCTCTCATATTATTGATTCAATTATTGTCACAGTATCATCTGCATAATATTTATTATTATTAAATCAATAATTGAGACGACAAAGTTATTCATATTATTATTTGCAATATTGACAATGTCTAGAAAGTTCTGTCGAGGAGAGGTTTGGTCACCTAATTGCGCGCTAATAGGGAGAAAGTGCAAGTTTGATAATACTTGCAAGACTAAATTAAAAATGAAGGAAAAGATGAAAGTATTATACTATAATATTTCGAGCCCCAAAACGTGCAATTATCGAAACTATGTTTTCCTATAAATAGAAGCACATTCTTCTTTCATTCTCATTAATTCACTAAGACTCAGAAGAGCAATTATAGAAAGAGAAGCTATAGAGAGAGAAGCTTTAGAGAGAAAGTAGAAGAAAAGTCTGCTACCTCACTATTCCAAATATCCAAATTCTTCTTACGAGGTGGGGTATTATTTTGTTCAAGATTCATAGGAATAATATTTTCTTTCATAGTCTATAGTATGTGAGTAATATTATTTCGTCTCGTATTCTTGATTATACCCTCATTTTGTTAAAGTATTGTTTCTATACTCCGTGAAATTAGTAGAATATCCTTGAAATTTACGCTTCATCTAGTATCGTTTCACAAGGATATTTTCTACACATTCTTGTTAAATTTTCAGCTTTTCATGCCGGAGTACTGTCCATAAGTAGTATTCATTTTTACGGTACTATTCACAAAGTACTATTCACGGGGTACTATTCACAAAGTACTATTCACGAATACTATTCACAAAGTACTATTCATGGAATACTATTCACGAGGTACTATTCACTCGGGTACTATTCACCCGGGGAATTATTTATGACAAAAAATTAATTTCTTTGCTGTCCAAATCATTTTTGTTACAATATTATTCGTGAATTTTACTCCACAAAGCAGTATCATGTTGACAATTTGGACATTATTGAATTCTGGATAAATTAAGTTATAAATCTTTTAAAATTTATCATTTGCTTTTTTTTAATTGAATTCTTATATCATTGTCATCATCCTCATGCTTTTATTATGATAAAAGTCATTTGTGGCTTATGTGAATAGATGTACTATTGATTGGTATGATTATGACCAGGGATTATTTGGTATAATCATAACCGTAATGTTACAAATGATGTGGTAAAAATCCTCATTGGCCTGTAGTGCATTGATGGACAATTGTTGGTATGATTATGACCAGGGATTATTCGGTATAATCATGACCATTGATGATTACATGAATATCCTTGGCCCGTAGTGCAGGGATGATTCGATGATGTGGTTTATTTATTAAGCCGAGTCTCGGCGATAAAATTGATGGCACCACCTTCAGTCTTTGGCATGATCCCTGGCTCCTTGGCCAACCGGTTAACCCTTCCGAGGCTCTCTTATCTAACTGTAGGATCCCTATTTCGGCTCATGTTTCTAGCATCATTGATATGGGCTCCTGGTCCCTCCCCACTAGCAATCACCATGAGGTCCAAACCTTTCGTAATCTTTTTTCTGACATCCCTCTCCCTACTGATGGGGCTGACCTTATCCTTTGGGATAACAAAACTATTACTTCTTTGAAGGCCTCATCCATTTGGGACTCCATCAGTTCAAGAGCTCCCCCTGTCCCTTGGGCAAATCTTTTATGGCATCCCTTGCATGTTCCCCGGTTCTCCTTTACCTTATGGCTGGCCCTTCACAGAAGACTCCCAACCAATGACTTATTCTCGGCCTACTCTAGCTTCCTCCCTCTGATTTGTCCCTTATGTGAGCTTTCTGCTGAGTCTTTCCCCCATCTTTTCTTTGCATGTCCCTTCTCCACCACTGTCCTCTCTTCGGTTTTTTCAGTTGGGAATTGGACTGGGTTTCCTTTGGCTTGGGACAATCTGGTGGAATACATCTTGAATTTCAAGGGGGATTCTATGCTGACTGATATTTTAAAGCTATCCTTTGCTACTACTGTCTATAAAATCTGGGCTAACAGGAATTCTAAGGTTCATCATAACTTAAAGTTGCCTCCCCTGGTGTTAGCATGCAATATTATTGATGTGATCAAGGCCCGTCTTTCTTCCTCTTTGAAGTTCCACAAGGCTGCCCATACCTCCACCATCTATCACACATGGTTATAGCGGATCATGGGTTTGGTAAGGACCGCAGCGCTTGACATGGGTTGATGTCTACAGGGTTGTTTTGGGAGAGTCAAGGGTTATTGTTGTTGGGCTGCCTTCTTCTCCTGACCGTTGTTGGCTTTGGCTCTTTGTATGGTTGTACTTTATATTTTGCTTTCTAATATGGTGGATAAAGGCTTGTTCCTTGTTTGTTCTAGTCTAGTCTTTAGGCTTTCCTCATGGGTCCTGTCCCATGATGATCTTCCCAAACGTCTGGGGTATGCCCCTTTTGCGATTGTAGTATCTTTTCCTTTTTATATACAAACAAACTTAGCAAAAAAAAAAATCACATGCTTATAACTATTTGTTCACATGTGTGTACTATTGATTCACATGCATGTACTATTAGAGGAGGTGGTGCAAGATTGATAATACTTGCATGACTAAATTAAAAATGGAGATATAGATGAAAGTACTATATTGTAATTATTTTTTTCACATGATTGTACTATTGATTCACATGATTGTACTATTGATTCATAAGATGTACTATTAGGGAGGTGGTGCAAGTTTGATAATACTTGCAGGACTAAATTAAAAATGAATGAAAAGATGAAGGTATTATATTGTAATATTTTGAGCCCCAAAACGTGCAATTATCGAAACTATGTTTTCCTATAAATAGAAGCTCATTCTTCTTTCATTCTCACCAATTCACTAAGACTCACAAGAGCAATTATAGAAAGAGAAGCTATAGAGAGAGAAGTGATAAGTAGGTTTTATACCTACTTATCCGGTATCTGTTACTTGAATTAGTTGCTTAATCTCATATTTCTTAGTTACTTTTCATGCATTTTGTGTTCGTTTTGTAGATTATATGCTTGGGAGCTGAAATCGCAAATAATTGGTATTAAATCGCAAAGAAAAGCAATTCGGACATCGTTTGGGCTTTCATGTTCATTTCATGTTCTTGGTTTGGAACTTGGATTACATTGTAGACCTTTTTCTTAGCTTTCTGGAACATCTTGAATCATTCCAATCGGAATTCGGATGCAAGAGTTATGACATTTGTACCAACGGACATCGAACGTCACTATTTTGGGTGGCCATTTGCATAGCAATCACTTCCAGTCGAATTTTGACCTTCATCTGTCCATTATTTCTCAATTCTCAAAGAATGAAAGTTGTAGAGATCGTCGCTATCTTCGATTTGATAGGTGGCAAGGCCTCGTAACTCTTCTCGGATCAAAAGTTATGGTTGTTTTTCCAAAGGACGTCAGAGCAGAAAAGGTTCCTTCACAAAACCCCCGCCGAGGTGGGCATATCAGATACAAAACATGCCGGGCCCTTTACAAGCCTAGACCCCCGCCGGGGCGGGGGTATGCCCAGAAAATACGAATTTTGTCCAAATTTGAATTCGGGAAGGATTGTTTCGATCTGATTGACTCAAGGACTTCCAAGAGGACTTAAAGACATATAAAGAGACTTATAAAAGGAGGAGAATAATAAGGATTAGAGGAGAGATTAGATGAGAAAGAGGATTACATTAGATTAGATTAGAGTAAATTAGATCAAAATCCTAGTTCTTACTAGATTTGGAGATTGAAGCAACTTGGAGACCGTTGAAGATTCAAAGTAGGAGCAAGGAGGGAGCTTCAAATCTACAGACAATAGATTCTATCTTCTCATCTTATTCTATCTTTATCTTTTAATGATTATTCAATTGTGGATTCTTAGTTTTAATTCAATGAACTAATTCTTTGTTTGAGATTACAATGGATCTTATTGTGTAGTTTATTTTAATATGATTCGCTATCAATTATTATGTTCTATTGTGAGGATTGTCTATTGTGATTTGGACTTAATTACTTAATTGTCTAGCTAACAATTACCGTGATAATCTATATGAACTCGAGAGATGAAGTATTGATTTAGATCTTATCATGATAACATGTGTTTGTGATTTCTGCATAGATGGAATTCATGATTCGTGTTTAGGATAGAGATATGCCTTTACGCCATATGTAATCTTATAGAGAACTTGTGCGTTAAATCTTTTTTAATTTTAATTCACATTGAGATATAGTGGATTAGTTAATTAGGATGTCTTGCTTAATTCTATCATCTGTGGATCTAAGTGAGTATGGGTATTATGCATCGACAGGTGGTTTTATCTACTTTAGTGTTCTTGATTAACAATTCAGGAAAGAAAATAATTGATGAGAAGTGTGTTAACTTAAGTGAAGCAATAAGTGAAGTTGTGATCTTAAATCTCTATAATCTTAATTTAACTAGTGCTAATTAGAATTAGTTTACATATAAATTGAAATTCATTCGTTTAAATAAGATTGAGTTGGTTACAGGTTAGTACTTGGTAACTTGTACTAATAATTCCTCGTGGGAACGATACTCTACTTTCACTTTATTACTTGTTGACCACGTATACTTGCGTGTTGTGCGTAATTAGATTTTACCCACCAAGAAGATTTAGAGAGAAAGCAGAAGAGAAATCTGCTACCTCACTATTCCAGTATCCTGTCTTCTTATGAGGTAAGGGATATTATTTTGTTCAGTATTCATAGGAATAATATTTTCTTCCATACTCTGTAGTATGTGAGTAATATTATTTCGTCTTGTATTCCTGATTATACCCTCATTTTGTTAAAGTATTGCTTCTATACTCCGTGAAATTAGTAGAATATCCTTGAAATTTGCGCTTTATCTAGTATCATTTCACAAGGATATTTTCTACACATTCTTGTTAAATTTTAAGCTTTTCATGCTGAAGTACTGTCCATGAGTAGTTTTCATTTTTACGGTACTATTCACAAAGTACTATTCACGGGGTACTATTTATAAAGTACTATTCACGGGTACTATTCACAAAGTACTATTATTCACAGTACTATTCACAATGTACTTATTCATGGGGTACTATTCACAAGTATTATTCACGGGGAATTATTCATGACAAAAAATTGATTTTTTTGATGTCCAAATCATTTTTGATACAATATTATTCTTGAATTTTACTCCACAAAGCAGTATCATGTTGACAATTTGGACATTATTGAATTCTGGATAAATTAAGTTATAAATCTTTTAAAATTTATCTTTTGCTTTCTTTTAATTGAATTTTTATAACATTGCCATCATCCTCATGCTTATATTGTGATAAAAGTCATCTTTGGCTTACGTGCGTAGATGTACTATTGATTGGTATGATTATGACCATGGATTATTCGGTATAATCATGACCGTAATGTTACAAATGATGTGGTAAAAATCCTCATTGGCGTGTAGTGCATTGATGGACAGTTGTTGGTATGATTATGACCAGGGATTATTCGGTATAATCATGACCATTGATGATTACATGAATATCCTTGGCCCGTAGTGCAAGGATGATTCGATGATGTGGTTTATATATTAAGCTGAGTCTCAGCGATAAAATTGATGATAAACTTTTTAAATCATAGAAGATAGTAGATATCATGCTCTACTTGAATCTTCTAATGGATTGCTTGTTCCGCTACAGTTAAACTTGATGTTTATTATATTTTATCAGTTTAACACTATTGAAGGCTAACGATAATTTATTCTGCATTATCTTAGTCATAATATTTTTTATTGGGCTAGTTGAGCTCACCCTTTGTTTCATTGTTCTCTTCACGAAATGAATATATAATTTGGGACTAGTGGGAGCGTAAGTGATGGTTCGAGATATTTGCGTTAGTAGTCCTCACTATTCAGTGAAATAGTGTGATAATAATTGTAATGAGGACTTTATTTGAGTTTGGATACTCTCTACGAGACATTATCCGTGTTGAAACTCTCAACTACGTTTTGTCGTAATGTATAAAAGACGTTTGTATTTAAATTATATACCATGTATTTGGCGACTCAAGATGGGTGATGTATACCTATTTTGGGGGCGTCACATTTGGTATCAAAGTTTAGGGATATGATCCCTGGCTGAGATGTGAGACAAGAACTAGGAGGGGAGAGACGGGGAATTCCTTTGCTAGTATGACCTACCTAAGTTTATTTTGGTATTTATTTGGTCGGTTAGAGTATATGGATAATATGTGACATGTTAATTAACCCTTGTTTTGTGGCAGTATTTGAAAATGGCATCCAAAAATGTTGAGATAAGCAATGAAGAACATGAGACCGTTGAGTCACCAACGATCAATACCCAGGATAATGTGCATCAGGATGGCAATAATCCTCAGGAAAACAACAACGCTGACCAAATGATGAACGATGGGATGTTCAGAGGCTTTATGCAATTCATGCAACATCAGGCGAGAATAACTCCTGTTCAAAATGCATGTGGAAACACTGCCAACTCTCGGATGGTCACCGCTAAACAGTTCAAGGAGTTGGGACCACCGGAGTTTATTGGAGAGCCAAAACCACTTAAGGCGAAGACGTGGATAAAGCAGATCACCAAGATATTTGATGTCTTGGGATGCTCCGAGGAGCAAAAGGTTTCCTTTGCCACATTTATGTTGCGAGAGAGGTGATTACTTGTGGAAATCGGTAAAAGCGTACTCGATTTGCCGCACTAAAGATGTCTTGGGAGAAGTTCCAAGAACTGTTCAACGACAAGTACTTTCCCGAAAGTATTCGTCACATGAAGGAGGTAGAGTTCATCAAGTTGGAGCAGAACAATATAGTAGTGTCACAAGATGTGAAGCTAAGTTTGCCGAGTTGTCCTGGTTTGCGTCCCACTTGGTTGATAATGAGGAGAGAATGACGCGGATGTTTCTAAGAGGTTTGAAACCCGAGATACGTTAATACTTAATTTTTCACAAACTATGTTTGTATTAAAATGTTGTAAATAGAGCTCAGTTATTAGAGCGCGATAACGAGTCAACCCAACCAAGAAAGAGCAGCTGATAAAATGATAATACCAATGGTAATGATCATTGAGCGGTGACAACAAAGCGTGGAGAGGAATCAACATGCGAAATGGTAACCACTTGCGGGAAATCATGGCCAAGATAATAGAAGTGGAAATTTCAAGAAGAGGAGATTGATAATGATGGAAAGAGCGTCATCACCAAATTTTGTTGTTAAGGAAGGGGAACGACAGCCAATCATATGTTACAAATGCGGAGAGGAGGGACATATCAGTCCGAACTGTACGCAGAAATCCAAAGTATGTTATAATTGCGGAAGAGAAGGTCAGTTTGCCCGATTTTATCGTGCACCGAAGTTAAGTCCAGCTGGGATGGAGGTATCAAAGGTCGTCCCAGACATGACAAAACCGGTAGTTCAAAGGAGAGCGTTTGTCGTAACCTCCCAAAAAGCGAGGAATCCGAATGAGGTGATCACGGGTAAGCTTATCATAAACTCTAGCGAAGTCTATACCTTATTTGATACCGGTTCTACCCATTCTTTTATTTCTCCTACTTGCGCTCAACGTTTAAATTTAACTCCGGAGAAATTAGACTTTGACTTATCTGTTGAAACTCCGTTGGGAGAAACCTTCATTACATCCATTGTTTATAAGTCTTGTTTGGTTCAAATCGGTACCCTCATATTATTACTGTCGATCTTATTTCCTTAAAATACTTGCATTTGATGTGATTTTAGGGATTGATTGGTTAACTACTCATCATGCAAAAATTGATTGTTTTCGTAAGGTTGTTAGCTTTCATATTCCTAACCAACCTATTATGCGAATTTAAGCAACCAAACCACTAATCATGCAAAAACGGATGTCATGCTTTCTTAGCCCATGTCACTGATTTAAACTAAAATACATCAGATTTGAATGATATTTCTATTGTTAGTAAATTTCTGACGTATTCAGAAGAACTTCTACGGCCTACCCGAGAGCATGAAATCGAATTTGGTATCGACCTTGAACCCGGTACAAAACCCATTTCCAAAGCCCCATATCGAATGGATATTATTGTACTTCAGGAGTTAAAAACCAAACTACAGGAATTGTTAGACATCGGTTTCATTCGACCTAGTACGTCTCCTTGGGGTGCTCCTGTTCTATTCGTGAAGAAGAAAGATGGAAGTATGTTGGGTTGGCCTCTGCTAGTTGTTCTTTGCGTGTCTCTCGCTGCGGTCTGGTGTCTTTATTCTTGATCTATTTGCAGTGCGGCCTTTGGTTCTCTCGGTCTATTTGGTTAGCTCTGGTCTCTTTGGCTTGGTTGTTTTGGTCTGCTGATCTGCTAGTTCTTTGGTTTCATGTTTGGGCTAGTCTGCTTTGGTCTTGATCTGCTATTATCTGGCGGCTTATGCCTTACGATGTTATCTGTGGTTCAACCGTCTGCGATGCGCTCTGGTGTGGTTCAAGTAGTCTACTTCTCTCGCTAGTCATTGACCGCTTTGGTTCTTCGCTAATCTGTTGCTCTCGTTTGGGCTTTACGTTCTTTGCTATGTTGGGTTTACAAAGTTGGGTTTGAAATTTGGGTAGATGGCACGTCTGCATTTAATCTACGGTTTGTTCTTTGCATTACAGGCCGGGGTGGTCATGCGCCTCAATCGGTTTTGTGCTTGTTGTTCTTTGCTATGGTGTTGCTTCTATGTTCATTGATAGATCTTTGAAAAGTGCTATGGTCTCGCTACCTATTTCGCTATGTGTTTTCTTTCTCATTTGAATAGACCTCTTACGCTTATTTTTGGCTCTGGTTCGCACTACCCCTCTGCTATATGGGGAGTCAGGGATCCTCATTTGTTCTGGGTTTTTTTCTGCTGCAGATCTCGGCAGATTCTTTGGTACATTATGTGCTTTGAGTAGTGTGCTGCATGTTTGGGCTATCTGTCTTGGAATTTGGTAGCTCGCCTTTTTGGTTGATGCAATTGTTCTAAAATGTTCTCTAGCCAGTTGCTGTTTTATTTAGTGGTTGCTCCGTTTCTGTTGATTCCTTGTTCGATTGGTTATAGCTTGGTTTACTCTGACCATCATAGGGCACATCCTATGATGGCTATGGTAAACTTCATTTGAGTTTGACCCATTTACTTTGTACTTATTCTTTCTTTTATTTCAGTTTAAATTTAGCAAAAAAAAAAGAAAAAAAAAGATGGAAGTATGCGACTTTGTATTGATTATTGGGAGTTGAATCATGTCACCATCAAAAATAGGTATTGTTGCCTCGCATTGATGACTGTTTGACCCGATTAAGGTGCCAAATTCTTTTCAAAGATCGATCTTCGATTCGGATATCATCAGTTGAAGATTAAAAGCGATGACATTCAAAGATCGCTTTCGAGAACTCGGTTCGGGCATTACGAATTCCTAGTCATGTCTTTTGGATTGACTAATGCTCCTGCTGCCTTCATGGATATGATAAACTGAGTATTCAAGGAATATTTGGATTACTTTGTGATTGTCTTTATTGATGACATCCTCATTTACTCCAAAAGTCGTGAAGATCATGAGCAACACCTGAGGCTGATACTCCAAAAATTTCGTGAAAACAAGTTATATGCCAAGTTGAAGAAATGCGAGTTCTGGCTTGAGGAAGTAGCATTCCTTGGGCACGTAATATCAAATCACGGAATATTTGTTGACCCGACAAAGATTGAAGCAATTCAAAGCTGGGAGAAACCTAAGTCAGTAACCGAAGTACGTAGCTTTCTCGACTTAGCTGGTTATTATCGGAGGTTCTTGGAAGGATTTTCTCGAATCGCTACTCCATTAACTCAGCTGACTCGAAAAGATACAAAATTCGGTTGGAGCGAGGAATGTGAGAAGAGTTTTCAAGAACTCAAGAGGAGACTCATTTCAGCACCTATTTTGACAATACCAGCTGGTTTGGAGGGATTTGTCATATACAACGATGTTTCAGACAAGGGTTTAGAATATGTTCTCATGCAACATGGGAAAGTCATAGTCACGACAACTCAAATAATATGTGAGGAATTATCCTATTCATGATCTAGAGTTGGTAGCTGTCGTTTTTGCGCTTATGATTTGGAGGCATTACCTGTATGGAGAGAAGGTGGAGATCTATATGGATCATAAAAGCCTCAAATATTTCTTCACTCAAAAGGAACTCAACATGCAAGAACGACGATGGCTTGAAAGCTATTGAAAGATTACGATCATACCATTCAATACCATCTTGGAAAAGTTTAACGTAGTAGGCGGCGCATTGAAGTAGTGAAGATCATATGCGTGTACGAGTGCGATATTGTCAACGCAAAGGCCCATTTTGTATGACTTACAAAGGATGGAGATAGAGTTAAAGACTCCAAGGACCCATGTGATGATGGCGAATATACGAGTAGAATCGACTTTAATCGATAAAGTTAAAGTTGCTCAAGCTACAGACCTGGAGCTGATGCGTATGAGGAAGAAAGTGCAAGAAGGTGCTATTCCGGAAGCAAGAATCGATGAGGAAGGAATACTTCGAGTCAACTCCAGACTTTGTGTTCCTAACGATTCTGACTTGAAGTATAAAATCATGATTGGAGGCGCACAACACACCGTTTGCAATCCATTCTGGGAGTACCAAAATGTATCGTGATCTTCGACATACATTTTGGTGGAGCAATATGAAGAGAGAGATAACGGGGTTTATCTCAAGGTGTCTAACTTGTCAACGAGTCAAGGCGGAGCATCAAGTGCCAAAAGGTCCATTGCAACCACTTGAAATTCTAGAATGGAAGTGGGAACACATTACCATGGATTTCTTTACTGGTCTTTGATAAGTAGGTTTTATACCTACTTGTCCGGTATCTATTACTGGAATTATTTTCTTAATCTCATGTTTCGTAGTTACTTTTCATACATTCTATGTTATTTTGTAGGCGATGACACGACATTGGCATGAAGAAGCAAGGGAAAGCAATTCGGACATCTTTTGGACTAAAACACGCAAGCAAATGCAAGAAGGGAATATTGAAGGACTTTTAACATCAAGTTGGATGCATGTTCTTGGCTTAAAACTTGGATTTTATAGTAGCTCTACTTCTTAGCTTTCCGGAACATCTTGAATCATCCCAATCGGAGTTCGGATGTGAGAGTTATGGCCTTTTTATCAACGAAGATCAAAGCTAAGAGTTGTCATGTTTGCCATTTACATAACATCTACTTCAAGCCCGATTTCCGCCTTCATCCAATTCGAATTTGTCAATCCTCAAAGAATGAAAGTTATAGATCTTGTCGATATCGTCGATTTGATAGGTGGCAGGTCCCGTAACTCCAAGCGGGTCAAAAGTTATGCATGTTTTACCAAAGGACGTCGTAGCAGAAAATAGAGTAGCGCGGACCGCGCTAGGGGCGCGCTAGGCCACCAGAACCACTGCTACAGTAGCGCGAACCGCGCTATAAATGACTTAGGGACAGCGCGGGGCGCGCTAGGCGGCGGGAAAAGAGCTGTTTTGGGTTATTTGGTGTCCAATTTGAGCTAGAATAGGATTCTTAGTTGCCTAACTTGCTATGGTGTCCATTAGAACTCTAAATACTTGAGTTTAACTTGGATTGGGAGGCTAGTTCTAAGACTCCATTAAATCCTTCTTGGGATAGATTTCTATTAACTTATTCTTTACTTTCTTTCTTAAATGAGGAACCCTAGATTAGATTAGAATGGGAGATTGAAGCAACTTGGACACCATTGAAGATCAAGAGCAGGAGCTTGAGGAAGATGAAGATTTGTTGACAACAGATTTATTCTTTACTCTACTCTTATTTTTATCTTTTAATGATTATTCAATTGCGGATTCTTAGTTTTAATTCAATGAACTAATTCTTTGTTTGAGATTACATTGGATCTTATTGTGTAGTTTATTTTAATATGCTTCGCTATTAATTATTATGTTCTATTGTGAGGATTGTCTATTGTGATTTGGACTTAATTGCTTAATTGCCTAGGTAACAATTACCGTGATAATCTATATGAACTCGAGAGATGAAGTATTGATTTAGATCTTATCATGATAACATGTGTTTGTGATTTCTGCGTAGATGGAATTAAATGATTAGTGTTTAGGATAGAGATATGCCTTTACGCCATATGTAATCTTATAGAGAACTTGTGCTTTAAATCCTTTTTAATTGTAATTCACATAGAGATATAGTGGATTAGTTAATTAGGGTGTCTTGCTTAATTCTATCATCCGTGGATTTAAGTGAGTATGGGTATTATGCATCGAGAGATGGTTTTATGCGCTTTAGTGTTCTTGATTAACAATTTATGATAGAGAATAATTGATGAGATGTGTGTTAACTTAAATGAAGCAATAGGTGAAGTTGTGATCTTAAATCTCCGTAACGTTAATTTAACTAGTGGTAATTAGAATTAGTTTACTTATAAATTGAAATTCATTCGTTTAAATAAAATTGAGTTGGTTACGGGTTAGTTAGTACTTGGTGATTTTTATTAAACAATTCCTAGTGGGAACGATACTCTACTTTCACTTCATTACTTGTTGACCACGTATACTTGTGTGTTGTGCGTAATTAGATTTTACCCAACAGTCTTCCCAAGGTTTCTCAAGGCATAGATGCGATTTGGGTCATTGTTGATAGATTGACCAAGTCTGCTCATTTCTTACCGATACAAGAAACTTATACACTTGAACGTCTTGCTCGTATGTACATAAACGAGATTGTAAGATTGCATGGTATGCCAGTATCCATAGTTTCTGATCGAGACCCAAGGTTCACTTCACGATTTTGGGTTAGTTTACAAAAAGCTATGGGCACAGATTTACGATTTAGTTCAGCATATCATCCTCAAACGGACGGGCAGTCGGAGAGAACTATTCAAACTCTTGAAGATTTATTTAGACTCTGTGTCCTTGACTTCAAAGGAAGTTGGGACAAGTTCTTACCATTGGTGGAGTTTTCCTATAACAACAGTTATCAAGCAAGTATTGGCATGGCTCCATTTGAGGCGTTGTATGGAAGAAAGTGTCATTCTCCGGTATGTTGGGATGAGGTGGGTGAAGCAACATTATTGGGACTGGAGTTGGTAAGTATGACTACGAAAATGATTCAAACGATACGATAACGTATAAAAACCTCACAAGATCGACAAAAGAGTTATGTTGATCTTCATCGAAAGGACGTGGAATTCAATATTGGAGATCATGTGTTGTTACGTGTTGCTCCATGGAAAGGAGTTACGAGATTTGGAAAGAGAGGAAAGCTCACTCCTCGATTCATTGGCCCATTTTAATCCTCGATCGAGTAGGGCTGTGGGCTATAGACTCGCCTTACCGCCAAGTATGTCTCGTGTTCAAAACGTTTTCCACATATCCATGTTACGTAAATATGTGAAAGACCTGAACCACATTATTGAATTAGAACCGGACGAGATAGCGGAAGATTTAACGTATGAGGAGGTACATGTTAAAATTTTGGATAAGAAGGATCATATTCTACTCTCCAAGGTTATACCTCAAGTCAAAGTTTTGTGGATCATAATACTTGTAAGACTAAATTAAAAATGAAGGAAAAGATGAAAGTATTATACTATAATATTTCGAGCCCCAAAACGTGCAATTATCGAAACTATGTTTTCCTATAAATAGAAGCTCATTCTTCTTTCATTCTCATTAATTCACTAAGACTCAGAAGAGCAATTATAGAAAGAGAAGCTATAGAGAGAGAAGCTTTAGAGAGAAAGTAGAAGAAAAGTCTGCTACCTCACTATTCCAGTATCCAGTCTTCTTCTGAGGTAAGGGGTATTATTTTGTTCAGTATTCATAGGAATAATATTTTCTTTCATAGTCTATAGTATGTGAGTAATATTATTTCGTCTCGTATTCTTGATTATACCCTCATTTTGTTAAAGTATTGTTTCTATACTCCGTGAAATTAGTAGAATATCCTTGAAATTTACGCTTCATCTAGTATCGTTTCACAAGGATATTTTCTACACATTCTTGTTAAATTTAAACTTTTCATCTGAGTAATCTTGTCCATAAGTAGTATTCATTTTACTAAGACTATTCACAAAAGTACTATTCACGGGTACTATTCACAAAGTACTATTCACGAATACTATTCACAAAGTACTATTCATGGAATACTATTCACGAGGTACTATTCACTCGGGTACTATTCACCCGGGGAATTATTTATGACAAAAAATTAATTTCTTTGCTGTCCAAATCATTTTTGTTACAATATTATTCGTGAATTTTACTCCACAAAGCAGTATCATGTTGACAATTTGGACATTATTGAATTCTGGATAAATTAAGTTATAAATCTTTTAAAATTTATCATTTGCTTTTTTTTAATTGAATTCTTATATCATTGTCATCATCCTCATGCTTATATTATGATAAAAGTCATTTGTGCCTTATATGAATAGATGTACTATTGATTGGTATGATTATGACCAGGGATTATTTGGTATAATCATAACCGTAATGTTACAAATGATGTGGTAAAAATCCTCATTGGCCTGTAGTGCATTGATGGACAATTGTTGGTATGATTATGACCAGGGATTATTCGGTATAATCATGACCATTGATGATTACATGAATATCCTTGGCCCGTAGTGCAGGGATGATTCGATGATGTGGTTTATTTATTAAGCCGAAGTCTCGGCGATAAATTGATGATTAAACTTTTAAATCATAGAAGATAGTAGATATCATGCTCTACTTGAATCTTCTAATGGATTGTTTGTTCTGCTACAATTAAACTTGATGTTTATTATATTTTATTAGTTTAACACTGTTGAAGGCTAACGATAATTTATTCTGCATTATCTTAGTCATAATATTTCTTACTGGGCTAGTTGAGCTCACCCTTTGTTTCATTGTTCTCTTCAGGAAATGAGAATATAGTTGGGACTAGTCGGGGAACAGAGTGACAGTCCAGATCTTTTCATTAGTACACTACAAGAAATATGGTTATTTCCGACGGATTTACGGTCGACCGAATTTATTCGCTTGGAATTAGTATAGTCTCGACGGAATGTTCAGTCGGTCATAATTCCCTCGAGGATAGTACAAAGTCGACCGAATTGTGTCGACATTAGGGTATGGCTGTGGCGCGAAAGTTTCCATCTAGCGCGAATGACAACCTCGACGGAATAAGCATTAAGGTCGACTGAGTGTACGTCGAAGATACATTGATAAATAAGCAGGCCAGACTGGGAGGAGAACCGATCCAGGTAGTTTTTGATGATATTAACAGAGCCAAAGTCTCCGCGGCAGAAGATGATGAGATCATCCGCAAAACAAAGATGAGTGAGGGAGATGGCATCTGTCTTCTAGTGGAAATGAAAAGAGGGTAGCTTTGAGGCTCTAGAAAGCATAAGGGAAAAAACCTCCAAGATAATTACAAAAAGATAAGGTGAAAGGGGGTCCCCTTGCCTAAGCCCATTGTATCCTTTGAAATAGCCACATAGAGCACCATTCACCTTGACAGAGAAGGTAGGAGAGGTAATGCAAGCTTTGACCCAGAATAGGAATTTCGGGGGGAAGTTAAAAGACCGAAGTACAGCCATTAGGAAGTCCCAAGAGATGGAGTCAAAAGCTTTCCTAAAATCAATTTTCAGTGCACATATAGGTGGCCCGAAAGGTCTGTGATAATTCCTGAAGAGTTCTTGAGCAAGGAGAATGTTGTCTCCAATCCTTCTTCCTTTTATAAAAGTAGCTTGGTTTGGAGAAATGATAGAAGGAAGAATACCCATAAGACGAGAGGCAATAATCTTAGAAATGCATTTATAGGTGGTATTACAACAAGAGATAGGTCTATAGTCATTCATGGAAGAAGGGTTGGCATTTTTGTGAACAAGAGCAATGGCCGTAGCATTAGTTCCTCTGAGGAGACATCCTTGACGGAAAAAAGATTAGATGGAAGCAGTGAAAACCGGCCCCACAATATCCCATGTAAGAATAAAGAAATTAACATTAAAACCATCCGGGTCGGGACTCTTATTCTTCTTCATGTGCTTCAAAGTGTTAAGAATCTCCTCATCAGTAACATCCCGTTCAAGCAACAGAGCTTGTTGAGATGATATTTTGGAAGATACCACAGATTCCAGGTCCGGGAAGGTTTGGTCAGCAGCAAGAGAAGGATTTCCCAGCAGAGAGCTAAAATGGTCAACAGCAATACCTTGGACAGCCGAATGACCATAGCATAGATTCCCCACAGCATTTTCAATAGAAAGGATTTTATTATGGTTCCATCTGTTCTTGATTTGGTTATGGAAGAACCCAGAATTCTTGTCCCCTTCCTTAAACCATTAAATCCTAGACTTCTACCGAAGAAGCTTTTTCTCACACAAAAGGTCAGCCCAAAGAGCAGCCGACTGGGACTGCTGGAGAGAGAGGAGGAGAGGATCGGCAGGGTTAAGTGTGATAGCTTGATGTGTAGCATGAAGGAGAACTCTGGATTTTTCAACATTGGAGGAGAGATTGCCATTAAACACGATTCAACCATATTAAGGCCTTCTTGACAGCCTTGAGCTTACCCTAAAGGATTTGCAATGGGTCCCCAGAGGCAGGAGTATTCCAAGCAGATTGCACAACCTCCATGAAGTTTTCTAGCCCCGCCATGAAATTGAAAAACTGAAAAGGCTTCGGGAGGCGGGGAAGGGCCTGACCAAGTTGAACCACCACAGGGCAATGGTCAGAAAGCTCACGAGGAGTAAAAAGGGCCTGAGCAGTAGGGAAAGAATCCAACCATAAGTGATTTACCATCGCTCTGTCTAGCTTTTTGTAGGTCGGGTTAGCTAACTGAGAATCCCACCAAGAGAGGAGGGGACCAGAGGATCGCAGGTCCACCAAGGATAAATCAGAGATAAGGTCAGAAGTCTTGCATGCTACCCAAGAAATTGAACCTCCCATTATTTCGGATAAAGATTGAACAACATTAAAATCACCCAGAAGGGACCAAGGCTGGTTAATGTTCTGAGCAAGATCCCGAAGGTCCTTCCACTGAGCCTTCCTCTCAGTAGGAGTGTTGAGCCCATATATAACAGTAACAAAAAAAATTGATATCCAGATTGATGGAGGAGACAAAACAGTGTATAAATTGAGAAGACTTAGATATAATATGGACTTTCCAAAAAATAGGGTCCCAACCAACCCAAATTCTACCATTATTATGAAAGTCATAGTTAAAATGCCATTCCCAGTGTTTACAAATAGACTTTGAAATTACAATGGCCTTAGTGCTCCTGACCCTAGTCTCTATAAGACAAACAAAAGAGAGACTATGTTTAACAATGAGAGCTTGGACACCAGCCTGCTTGGGAGACTTATTAACACCTCTAATATTCGTAGAGTAAAAAGATAACATAAAAGGGGAAAAAGTTATGTAGGGGACCTGTGGCTCCCCCCTCCTTTGATCTTTTTCTTAGAAACTTGGCCTGTGTCAGCAGACGTTTTAGCCTTATGCTTAAGGTCACAGACATCCTTCTCATCAATTTGTCTTAACTTAGTCACAAGAGGGTTGGGCGGAGGAGTGGTGTATATATCCAAAAAACCATCAAATAATGTTATAAGGTTAAAAGAGTTATGGCTAGGCATCATCGAAGAGAGAGTTGAAATTGAGGGGCCAGCAAGCTTGGGACCTTTAGAAACCAATGTCCAGCAATCCAAAGGCAAGCTATGAGGAGGGGCAGGAAGGATGATAGTTCCAGAAGATCCCAAAAGAACCGATGTGTCTGGAACCGAATGGGGAGGTTTGGGAACCCATTTGAAGTTGGCGGATGGGCACCGAAGCAGAGAATGCCCAAATGATTTACAGTGAGAGCATAGTGATGAGTGGGTTTTAACCCATGAATTATGTTTATATGGCTTGTTATCTTGTTAGTTTTTGGGTACTTTCATGTTATTTTTGATAAGGTTTACGTTTGTTGTAGGTAATTCTGACTCATGTAGCAATTGGGAGTATCTGAGTACATTTTGGAGCAACTTGTGAAGTCTGACTACCTAGCACGGACTACGCTGAGGTAAGTAGCTGCTGAGCACGGAGCGCGCTGGGGAGGAAAAAGATGCTGACTATCTAGCGCGGAGCGCATTGTGTCAAGAGGAAATTTGTCGGCGAGCGCATGACACTGGGCATGGAGAAGTTCTTTGAAAGCTAATGAGGCTACATGGAGAGGCATCAAGTTGGCGCGGATGGCCGGGTGTCTTGTGAACTAAAGGGAGGCAAGTCGTGGTGAATGGAAGGAGTCTCTCTTGTGTGGGACTTAGAGATGGATTAGGAGTCATGGAAAAAGGAGGGGATAAAGGTTGATCAAAACAGACTTGGAGAGCATTCAGATCATACCATTTAATTCAATTACGTGAAGAAGGATTTGGAGAGAGCAAGAATTGGAGGAACGAATAACAGGAGAAAATTCACGAAGATTTCAGAATTGAAGATTTCCTTTAATTTATTCAGTGTTTAATTCATTTATTATGGGCTAAATTATTTGTTAGGCTTTTAATGGATCTCTAAGTGGAACGATGATTGTGTAACCTTGGTTTTCAGTTTAATATAGCTATTATGCAGTTTATCTATATTAATTGGAGCTTGAATTTATGAATTGCTTGATCAACAATTTTATGTGGATTTGTATGAACTTGAGAGAGGAAATATAAATCTAGACCTAGTTAATATAGCATGTGTCATGGAATTTGTGAATAGCAAATTATTGATTATTGTTGAGGTAGAGATATGCTTGACATCACATGTAATCGTGAAGAGAACTTGGAATTAAACCTTGCTTAATTGGAATTCATATAGAGATATAGTGAGTTGATTAATTAAGGTGTTTGACTTAATTCTATCTTAATTGTGGATTTGGGTTAATATGGTGTTAATATATTGAGAGGTAATTAATACTACTTATGTGTTCTTGATTAGCTGGGATAGTGAGTTAAACTGGAATAAGGTGATACTAATCAGAGGGGTGCTTAGAGAGAAGTTATTAGCCTAATTCTCCAATACTTGTTTGAAAATCCCAATTTAGTGTTTGTGGTTATTAAGTTGATTTTTGAATGATTGTGATATTTTCTATATAATCTGGAAGCTGATTAATTTAATAAAATTTGGATTAGTAGGAAATTGGTAGTTGCAAAGGAAATTTGTGTTAAATCTCTGAGGGAACGATACTTTACTTATTATTATATTACTTGTTGACCACGTATACTTGTGTGTTGTGCGTATATAGATTTTACCCAACAAGTTTTTAAGGTCATTGCTGGGATTTAAATCTGTATTTTTTATATATATTTGCAATATCAGTTTAATTAGTCCAGTTTTACTTAAACATTTTTTGTTTTGTTTTGTTCTTTGAATTTCAGGTTTTTGATATTGGTTTATGCAAACTCGATCAAAAAATCCAGACTTGCTTCCTTTTGAGGACGACATCGATAGAAGGTTTTAGAGGTTAAGTAAGTGGGTAGAGGAAACAAGGGACGAATTCTAAAACTCTGAAAAGGAAGAAGAAATGGCTGCCGAAGACCAGAAAGTATTGAGAGATTTTGTAACACCCAAGGTGATTGAGCTGCAGTCTAGTATCACCAGGCCTGCAATAGCTGCAAACAAATTCGAAATCAAGCCTGGGACAATTCAAATGATGCAGAATTCAGTGCAGTTTGGGGGAATGGCTAATGACGATCCGAACGATCATCTAATCAGTTATCTGGAAATATGCGACACCTTCAAGTATAATGGGGTGTCGGATGAGGCAGTTAGGCTTCGCTTGTTCCCATTCACTCTGCAGGACAAGGCGAAGAGTTGGTTACACTCTCTACCAGCAGGTTCGATAACGACGTTGGAGGACCTGGCTTAGAAGTTCTTAGCAAAATTCTTCCCACCTGCAAAAACTGCAAAGATGAGGAATGAGATTACCATGTTTGATCAGCAACATGGGGAGTCACTGTACGAGGCGTGGGAGAGATACAAGGAATTGCTTAGGAAATGCCCACATCACGGATTACCGAAATGGTTGCAATTGAATACATTTTACAACGGGTTAATTACATGGGAATCTCAGGACTATTATTGATGTGGCATTGGGAGGAGCATTTATGGCTAAGACATACGAGGAGGCATACCAGTTGATAGAGACTATGGCGGCCAATAATTATCAGTGCCCCACGGCAAGAATGACACAACCTACGGTTGCTGGAGTGTTAGAAGTAGAATGAGTGACGACAATAACAGTGCAGATTTCAGCACTTGCTAAGAAGTTTGACATGTGGTCCAGGGGACAGACGCAGACAGTTGCAATTGTGTGTGAATTGTGCGCATGGGAACATTCGACGGATCAATTCGCAATCAACCCAGAGTCGGTCAGACAATTCATGAAAGCAGCTACAATGTAATTCCTCGAATACATATCGAACGCATATAATCGAGGGGAATGTGAATCAATCACCGTGGAATAATAATCGAATCAAGAAGCTCCACGACCATCGCACTTCTGTGATTTTAGAATCAACAACAACCAAATTTCAACGTCAAGAAAGAAAAAATCGGATCTAGAGGAATTGTTATCGAAGTATATTACAAGTAATGAGGTAGCTATGAAGAACCAAGCAATGGCAATGAAATCACAAGAAATGGCCATCAAGAATTTGGAAAACCAGATGGGACAAATCGCCTTAGCATTGAATAACAGACCACAAGGGACCTTACCGAGTGACAGCGAAAGAAATCCAAAGGGAAATCATGAACAATGTCAGGCAGTTACCTTGAGGAGTGGAAAACAAATGGTTGGGATAGATGCAGACAATTCAGCTGGTTCCGATGATAAGAGTAATGATAACATAGTGGATGCAGAAAAACAAGATGTGAATACACGAACTGAGAAAACAAAATTAGACGACACGCCAGTTGTGTATCCTCCATCGCCATTTCAGTAAAGAGTTCAAAAGCAGAAATTAGACAAGCAATTTGCAAAGTTCTTGGAAGTATTTAAGAAATTGCAAATTAACATTCCGTTTGCGGAAGCTCTAGAGCAAATGCCGAGTTATGCAAAATTTATGAAGGGGATTTTGTCTAGAAAGAAGAAGCTAGAAGATTTCGAGACAGTGGCACTAACAGAGGAGTGCAGCGCGGTTCTACAGCGAAAGTTGCCACCCAAGTTGAAAGATTCGGGGAGTTTCACCATTCCGTGCACGATCGGGAACACGGCTTTCAATAAATGCTTGTGTGACTTAGGAGGAAGTGTGAACCTTATGCCGTTATCGGTTTACACAGAATTGGGATTGCTGGCTCCAAAGCCTACGAACATCTCATTACAGTTGACAGATAGGTCAGTCACATATCCGAGAGGCATTGTGGAAGACATATTGGTAAAAGTTGATAAATTCATATTCCCCACTGATTTCATTATTCTAGACTTTGAGGAGGACAAAAACATCCCGATCATCCTAGGGAGGCCTTTCTTGGCGACTGGTAGGACACTCATCGACGTACAAAAAGGTGAATTAACGATGAGGGTCCAAGATCAAGAAGTCAAGTTTAACGTCTTCAAAGCCATGAAATTCCCCGCAGATGAAGAAGAGTGCTTTCGAATGGAAATAATTGATCAAATAGTCAACGAAGACATGGGAAAGAGCTTGAGCAACGATCTTCTCGAGACAACATTATTGGGGGATGAGGAGCTCGATGACCCAGAATTTATGGACTATTTACATATGTTAGACTCATTACCGTGAGTAAGTCGATTCAAAACACCTTGTGAATCTTTACACACGGAAGAGGTAGCCACGAAAAGATTGAAACCATCTTTGGAGGAACCACTAACTCTTGACCTCAAGCCACTCCCTAAACATCTCAGGTATGCGTATTTAGGTAATTCAAATTCTTTGCCTGTAATTATTTCTGCCGCACTTAACAAATTGCAGGAAGAGAAATTGCTAAGGGTACTTAGAGAACATAAGGCAGCAATAGGATGGACAATAGCGGATATCAAGGGAATCAGCCCGTCGTTCTGCATACATAAAATTCTGATGGAAGATGATGCAAAACCAACGGTGGAGAAACAACGACGACTAAACCCAATTATGAAGGAAGTAGTAAAGAAGGAAATTTCAAACTATTGGATCTTTGGAATCATTTACCCGATATCCGATAGTAAGTGGGTTAGTCCTGGTTCATCATGTAGGTGCCAAAAAAAGGGAACGATCGTGGTACAAAACGAAGATAATGAGTTAATACCGACAAGAACGATGAATGAGTTGGAGGGTGTGCATAGATTATAGGAAGCTAAACAAGGCAACCCGAAAAGATCATTTTCCGCTACCTTTCATCGACCAAATGTTAGATGGATCATGCGGTCATGATTTCTCACATCTTTTGGATGGGTACTCGGGCTATAACCAGATTGCCATCGCTCCTAAGGATCAAGAGAAGACCACATTTACGTGTCCCTACGGTACATTCGCGTTCAGGAGAATTTCATTCGGGTTATGTAATGCACCGGCTACTTTCCAACGGTGTATGATGGCCATTTTCTCAGATATGGTGGAGAAAAACGTGGAAGTCTTCATGGACGACTTCTCTGTCCATGGAGACAATTTTGATACATATCTCGGGAATTTGGTAATGGTGTTACAACGATGCGAGGAGACAAACCTTGTACTTAACTGGGAAAAATGCCACTTCATGGTTGAGGAGGGCATAATTTTGGGCCACAAGGTTTCGGCTCAAGGACTGGAAGTGGATAAAGCTAAGTTGGATACGATCAAGAAATTGCCTCCACCAAGCTCCGTAAAAGGAATCAAAAGTTTTCTGGGACATGCGGGGTTCTACAGAAGATTCATAAAGGACTTCTCTAAAGTTGCAAAACCGTTGTGCAATCTTTTAGAGAAGGACTCTGTGTTTAGTTTTGATGAAGAATATAAGTTGGCTTTTGAGCTGTTGAAAAAGAAGTTGACTACAGCCCCAGTTATCGTCGTACCAGATTGGAATATACCTTTCGAACTGATGTGTGATGCAAGCGACTATGCAGTGGGGGCCGTTTTGGGACAACGTCGAGATAAGGTATTTCACGATATATATTATGCAAGCAAGACACTTACGGAGACTCAAATGAATTATACAACTACAGAAAAGGAACTGCTTGCAGTGGTATATGCGTTTGATAAATTCAGGGCATACTTGGTTGGCACTAAAGTGATAGTTTATACAGACCATTCGGCTATTCGGTACCTAATTGCGAAGAAAGATGTTAAACCATGCCTTATTCGGTGGATTCTCCTTCTTCAAGAGTTTGATCTAGAAATAAAGGATAGGAAGGGGACGGAGAATCAAGTAGCTGATCATTTGTCTAGGCTGGACAATCCGATTACACAAGAAGTGGACAAGGGCATCATAAATGAGTCATTCCCGAACGAGCAATTGTTTGGGGTAAACGCAGAATTTCCATGGTACGCGGACTTCGCGAACTACTTAGTAAGCAACATGCTCCCCCCTGATCTGACAAGACAACAAAAGAAGAAGTTTCTTCATGACGTCAAGTGGTATATGTGGGATGAGCCTTACCTATTCAAACAATGCGCCGACAAGATGATCAGAAGGTGTGTGCCCTACAGCGAAGTACATAGTATTCTCGCATGAAAGTGCCATTCATTTACTACGGGGGACACTATGGTAGTGAGAGAACAACAGCAAAAGTCCTCCAAGCAGGGTTTTATTGGCCCACGTTATTTAAAGACGCCCATCAATTCGTTAAAACTTGTGATAGATGTCAACGAGTGGGCAACATATCGAAAAGGAATGAAATGCCACTCCAAACAATCTTAGAAGTTGAGATTTTCGATCTATGGGGAATTGATTTCATGGGGCCATTTCCTTCCTCATTATCAAATCAGTACATCTTGCTGGCAGTTGATTACGTGTCAAAATGGGTTGAGGCAGTAGCGTTACCGACTAACGATGCCAAAGTGGTGGTAAAATTCTTACAGAAAAATATTTTTACGAGGTTTGGCACGCCACGAGTTATCATCAGTGACGAAGGTAGCCACTTCTACAAAAAATCATTTACAGCTCTCTTGGCGAA
This sequence comes from Panax quinquefolius, assembly GCA_020205615.1. Lineage (NCBI taxonomy): Eukaryota > Viridiplantae > Streptophyta > Magnoliopsida > Apiales > Araliaceae > Panax > Panax quinquefolius. The sequence continues at coordinate 38,361,545 of CM035165.1, forward strand.
GTATGGGGGGTCAACCACAAGGTGGGGACAGCTTATCATCCCCAAACCAGTGGGCAAGCTGAAGTCTCGAACAGAGAGGTAAAGAAAATTCTGGAAAAAGTGGTGAACCCGAATCGAAAGGATTGGTCGCTCCGGCGAGATGATGCCTTATGGGCATACCGGACTGCTTACAAAATGCCAATAGGGATGTCCCCATATCAACTATTATACGGAAAGGTGTGTCACTTACCAGTCGAGCTACAGCACAAGGCCTACTAGGCCATACAGAAACTAAACTTCGATCAAACAGCTGTGGGGGAAAAGAGGTTGCTACAACTAAATGAGCTCGATGAATTCAGACTGCAGGCATACGAAAATGCTAAATTATACAAGGAGAATGTCAAGAAATGGCACGACAAGAAAATCGTGCACCGAACTTTCGAGTCGGGGCAATCGGTACTATTGTTTAACTCACGATTGCGGTTGTTCCCCAAGCAAACTTAAGTCAAGGTGGTGGGCCCATTCACCATCAAAAAAAAGTGTTCTGCATGGTGCAATCGAACTCTGGTAATTAAATCCAATCGGAAACGTTCAAGGTCAATGGACAACGAATTAAACATTACTGGGGCGGAGAGGCAAACTGGGATGTTGTCAACATTACTCTCACTGACACGCAATGATACATGAGGCACCGTTTCAGTTAGCGACGCTTAAACTGTGCCCTTCTTGGGAGGCAACCCAAGCTCTAAGGTTTTTTTTTCATTTTAATTAGTAGTATATTTTGGGTCGAATCGAGTCATGTACGCATTTTAATATGATAATTTCATGTCTTGTAGGATGTTCAAGGACAACCACCATCGCTGCATTCAGCCGCTGAACGCGCCACCAATAGCCGAGAGCCAGCCATGAACGCGCGCTAACACACACCAAACCAGATTCTGCAAATTTAGCGCGGAATGGCCATTTCAGACGCCGACCTCCAGCGCGGAACGCGCTGCACCATCCCTCACCTTCTGGATACACAGCGCGGAGCGCGCTCTCACAAGTACACTTTAAGCGCGGACCGCGCCACTACCACAGAATTTTCTGGACATCCAGCGCGGAGCGCGCTCTGTTTCATACACAAGCAGCGCTGACCGCGCTACTACGGCCTGCCAGGTTCTGAACAGTTGCAACGTGTATACACTCAATCAAGACAACACTCCTCCATACATGCAAACTCTCCACATCTCCAATTTCTTTTGCACTTCCTATCCCCCATAACTCCCCTTTACTTTCCTTCTCCTTTTCAATTTCCAACACCACTACCCTTTGCCCTTCCCATCTCCACCCACGTTGGTTTCCTAAGTAGTTCATTAAACTTTTTGTGACGTGAGAATAATTGCAAATACTTGTAAGATGATTTAATCGTTACTCGTTTAATTGATAAATGAAGCTGCAACAAATGAATTTATTTGAATTATAGTACTTTTGGATTTAAATATTGACATGTAGTTTCTTAATTCTCTCGTCTTTTTTATTCACCTCCGATCTAAATTACACACTCTGTTTCATGAAAATTGTTCAATTAACATGATTTACAATTTTTTATTTAATGTTCATCTTAAATAATTTTATAATTTACTGTTTTAAAAGAAAGAAAATGAACAGTAATTTTAAAATTAATTACAGTTCATAATTTTAAAATTAATTTACTATTTATAATTTTAAAATCAATTACTGTTTATAATTTTAAAATTAATTACTGTTTATAATTTTAAAATTAATTACTGTTCATAATTTTAAAATTAATTTACTGTTTATAATTTTAAAATTAATTACTGTTTATAATGTTAAATTAATTACTGTTTATAATTTTAAAATTACTTTACTGTTCATAATTTTAAAATTAATTTACTGTTTATACTTTTAAAATTAATTACTGTTTATAATTTTAAAATTAATTACTGTTTATAATTTTAAATAAAAAAACAATTATTTTTATTAAAAATTGCATTTTTTTATAAAAATAAAAACAATTTTTTTTATTATAAAAACTCGTTTTTTTATTAAAAAATCTGCGCTTTTTATTTTATTTTTATATAAAAAAATTGTGTTTTTATTATTAAAAATAATTATTTTTATTAAAAAAGCTGCGCTTTTGTTTTTTCTTTTAATAAAAATAAAATAAATATTTTTATTAAAAAAACAAAACTAAACAACGCTCTCTCTCCTTCTCCGTCACAACAACGCTTTTTTTTTTTTTTTTAATAAAAATAATTATTTCTTAAATTATAATTTTAAAATAAAAATTATTTGATAAAATTAAAATTACAATAAAAATTATTTGATAAAATTAAAAATTATTGGGTTAAGTTCAGGATCATCACCTTGCCAAAGGCTTTCCAGGTTAACCAATTGTAATGCAAGAAAGTTTATATTTAAACTCCCCACTTTTTGAGTTGAAGTGAAAACGTTACCTTTTCCATCCAAGAACACTTAGGCGTGTGTGTGCCAAACGCCAAAAACGCGTGAAAATAGCTATAACAATTAAAAAAAATATGGTAAATGTCTGAAATACCCTTCTTCCTCTCTTCTCCTCTTATTCTCCGACCCAGCTCTCTCACATGCATCCTCTCTCTACCCTTCTTATTCCCCTCTTCTCCCCTCTTATACACCATTTTGGAATTCAGTTCCATCCAAATCCCTAGATTTTTCCACATTGGTCTCCGAAAATCTATACAAAATCTTCGCTATTGGGCTCCTCATCGCTACCGTCGCCGCCCTCTTCTTCCTCCGAAATGTTGGGGAATCCGCCGCTCTCATCGGCTTTCAATCTCAGTTATGCTGAACATCCATTGTTCATACACAGTTGAAAGCAATTTTGTAGGTTGAAACTATATATTTGAACGAGTAATTTTGGTAAAATTTCCTCTATTTCTCTCCTCCCTCTAACAAACCCTAAATTCACAGTTCAATTTGTGCAGCAATTAAATTTCTTGATATTTTTCTTGTCTTGAATTGGGGTGCTGTCAAATATTGTTGGGGTTTTAATGTACTGTCCACATTGAGGTTGCATTGGGTAAATAGTTGTTTATTAAGTTTAGGAGCTGAGAGCTAAAGGAAGATTTTTTTATGCATATGTTGTGTTTGATAAATGGACTTGAATTGGTGGGTATAGGAGGAATGATGTCTCCGGGCACTGATGTGTTGCCTCCTTGTGCCCCAATTAGATGATGGGTGCAGTAGGGAGGGTATGTTTTCTGTAGAAGTTGAGGATTGTGATAAATTGGAGAATTCAACCCAGGGGAATATTGGGAAGCCACTGAATTGGTGAGTAATTACCTTTTGCCATCTTGTGATTTGGGATTTTGTCAATAATGGGTCTTGCTGGGAAGAGCCCTGTGGAAATGTATGACTATTTTCTTTCACTAATTAATTGATTGTTTGAAAGAGTTAGTATGGTGTACTACTCTAGTATACTTGATGGGTTAATTGTTTATGGGTATTTAATTTTGAAGGGAAATTTTATTTCTTTTTTGCGAAAATGTTAGGTAGGTGTTTTATCAGATTTCTTGATTGGGCATAACAGATGATATTTGGTGAGCTGCGAGCTAATTGATGTGCGTTCAAGAGTTTTTAACTGTCTAACATTTTCTTTCTATCCATGGACTGGTTCTGTGGTTCCAAAGTAACAGGATTTGAGATTTATACGGCTTTTATGTGCATAATCTTGTTTTTCCAAACTTAAGATTGAATTAAATGGAACAGAATGGAGTGTTGTTTATATAATACCACCGGCTTATGTTACAATACAAATTCATGAAGGGTAATTAAGTCTTTAGTCAAATCATTTAACGGAGTTAAGACGGAAAATATTTTTTCACTTCAACTCAAAAGTCGGGAGTTTAAATGTAGCTTTACTAACTACAGGTGGTTAAGTGGGAAAGCGCTTAAACCCTAAGTGGTCATCTGAACTTAACCCAAAATTATTTGATAAAAATTATTTGCATGTAAAAGTACAAATTTATTTATCCTAGTTAGAAAAGAAAAGAAATATATCATAAATTTAATGTCCGAATTTGAAAAGATTTTAATTTTAAAATTTTTTTATTTTTATAATGTTTATAATTTATATTATACTTTAAAATATTTTTTTCATGTTCTTCATAAAAAAATTTCCTACAAATCCACATAATCAATGTCACGTCACACAAAGGCACCAAATCAGCTTTGTAACGGATAACCCAGCAACTGATGTGTATTGTTCTATTTAAAGTCAAAGCTTTTAACGGATTTTTTAACTTTTTGTTAGAAAAGTCGAGTACAATGAGTTGACTGTAAGAAAAAAAAAGTTCAGTTATCTATCTGTAAGTTGACATATAGTACATGACTGAAAAAGTATTTAATCCAATCCAGATCATACAGATAACCCAGATTGAAAAGAAGATTTTGATTGCATGCATGATCTATGAGGCATGATGGTTGGTCATGCAATAATTTCACTTTGAAAACCACATCTATAATTGTAGGATGGGAGTAGGAAAAGATGCTACGGATAAACATTAGTTGTTGGTTGTCAAATAAAGCTATTGGAGAAGTTCTCAACACAACTCTCTGTGGCAACCTTTTTCTGCCATAATAAATACTTTTACCCTAATCTCACGTCCCGCGAAAGATTTTTGTGATTTATTTGACGTGAAAGACACATAAGTGCATATTGGAGGTATATTTGGACAAATATACAGGCAAGTCTCTAGAATATTCTCCAACATAGAAGGTGCTACATAGTTCTACATGATTGTAGAATAATTTAAAATAATTAAGAAGCATGTAAAATATTTTAGGAAGGTCTTAAAAAACTTAAGATATAGAGGTAGAACATGTAAATAACTAGAAGCTTATATATAGAACTTTCTAAGAACAAACTTGAAATTTTAGATTCTAGAATCCTCCATTGAAGAGGTGAGATAGTTATAAATAGGAAGTGGCCTAATTAGGTCAAACCATCAAATCAAATTAAATGAAATCCAATTCAAGGTCATCATAGCCAAAGCATTCATCAAAACGCTCTCTTGTAAAGCTTTCTTGTGTACAATATAAAGCATTATTTGTTGAGTGTTCTCTTGTTCTTTACTAAGCTTCCTTTCAAGTTCTTATGTTGTTTACTTGGTGAAAAACTTACTTAACAACTTTTTAGAGAGATTGTAAGATCCCAACTTTTTATGGATAAGATTTAATTTTTTTAAAATATTATTCTAAATAGTAAAGTGTTGATTTAATAAATGTTATAGTTATGGGTGATATTGCAAATTATAAAAAGTAAACAGTTGTCAGAAAATATTCGTTTTGTCGGGTAAGATTCTTTTTGTCGGAAAATATTCGTACGACGGCTCCGAAATAACCAATTATCGGTGGGCCCAAAACGGAATAAATGTCGAATATAAAATCAACAAAAATAACTTTTTATAATTGACGGCAAAATTTTTACCGTTAACTGTTAAAATACCCGATGATAAAAAAAAAGAAGAATACGCGTTGTTCCACGTAATACGCAGTATTACCTGACAAAGAATAATACCAGATTCCACAGTTTCTCTAATTATTAATTTAATAAGTGTTACAGTAGAAGTCACTCCGTATTTCATTCAATAATTGGCATACTAATTACTGCATAGTATCTCATATTATTGATTTAATAATTGTTACATTAATATCTGTACAATATTTTATATTATTAAGTCAATAATACGACGCAGTAACTTATATTATTTGATATGATAGTATTAAACCAGTTACCATTATTGACAATGTCTAGAAAGTTCTGTCAATAAAAGAGGTTAGTTAATTGCGCATCGTTTATACGAAAGACCCCCTCTTTTCTGGAACGATCTGGTTGTCAATATTGTGAGTATATAATATTAAATAATTATTGAAGAATAAAATGTGTTGATTAAGAATAATTATAATAAGTAATGTGTGGTAGATATTTATCCAATTTATGTTAAATATAAGGGTTTAACATTAGGCGTTTGTTGTAAGTTTGGCTTATTATTCTATGGACCCACCACTTGCCAAATTGTCAAACCGCTTCAGAGAAAATTTTATTCAATTTTTGTTTTATTATTATAATAATAATAATAAAACATAAAACTTTTTATATAAAACAAAAAAGTTTTATAAAGTTGTTTGTTTTATTAGAATATAATTAAAATATATTATATTATATATAAAGTTATCTATTTTATTATAATATTTTATTTAAAATAAAAAATCAGACAAACGAATTCAGCATTGGCGTTCTCCGTCGATGAATTAGTCAAACTTGGTGTGCTTTACATTTTCCTATAAATAGGTTGCTTAGTTAAGGTATGAAAATCACACATGAATTACAAAATTCTTCTTCTATAATATTGTGGCGTATTTCTTTTTCGATTATAAGGATACTTTGAGTGTAGCTAATAGTGTCAAGATTTACTCGGGATAATCTCATTTATACCCGCTTAAATCTATTCTCCTACTAAGGTAATGGATATCATTTCTTTCATATTCATTAAAGAGAGGTCATTTCTTTCATATTTATAAGGGATATCACTTTCTTTTATACTCCTAAATCTAAACTTACTATGGTAAGTATCGCTTTCTATAATTTCTAAAATGATTAGAAATTCCTTGGAGGTTTGCGCTCATCTAGTATCATTTCATTTAATCGAATCTTTTATCAATTTTAATCGTTATCTTTGAAATATGAATCTTGAATATCATTCTTGAATTTGAATCCACGTTTTGGTCATCATATTGATAATTTGAACATTATTGAACTCTTAACAAATTAAATGTTAAATCTCAAATGTCTATTCTTTTATCTAATTATTCATACCACTTTTTGTTCATTTCTCAGATTATTGTTATCAGATTAATCATCAAAGAATCAATTTGATGGTAAACGCTTTGGCCCGGGTTCAAAGACGATATATATTGTTTGGTGACATTGGTTGGTACGGCAACGACACTCGTGAAAGTTCTCTTCGCTTATAAAGACAAAAATGGACTATTGATTGGCATGATCATGACCATTGGTGATATAATTGAATATCTTCGCCCGTAGTACAAAGACAAACTGTTAATTTGTATGATTATGAACAGAAATTATGTATCTGTAAAATCATGATTCTTAGTATTACAGACAAAGGCATGTGGTGAAATTTCTCTTTGGGACTGGGTTCAAAGAGGAACGGTTTATTGGTGTTACAGGGATAAAATATTGATGGTGAATTCTCCAAATAAGAGAAGATAGTAGACATTATGTTATACTTGACTCTTCTAATGGATTGTTTGTTTCGCTGCAGCTATTGTTGAAAATTACATTATTATAACTCTCTGATTTATTATTGTTGAAGGCTAAAGATAATTTATTCTTTAATATCTTAGTCATAATATACTTTACTAGGCTATTTGAGTTCACCCTTTTCCTTTTTGTTCTATTGTTCTACTCAGGAAATGAGATTGTAGCTGAGATTAGCCGGGGAATGGAGTAATGATCCTAGATTGTAGAAATATATCAATACATTATAAATAGGGTGACAATAATTGCATTAAAAATTTAAGTTAAGTATAGATATTGTCGCATAGTTATTACGGCTCAATATTTATATCAAACTCACAAAGATATGTGTTGTTATATTTTCATGTGATAGTTTAATAGTTATTAATAGGAAAATTTGTATTTGAATTCGTAATACGTATTTTAGCTTAATTCAAAATGGATTGTGTGGACCTATTCGGGGGCGTCGCATTGGTATCGTAAGCTAAGGATACGATCTCCTGGTGGAGATCCGAGATTAGAACTAGGGAGGAGAGAGATTAATAAAATCATTCATTTAGTGTATCCTACCTAAAACTTGTTATTTAATTAGTCGGCTTGTTATTATTATTATTATTGTTATTATTATTATTGTTATTATTATTACTATTATTATTACTATTATCATAACTATTATTATAATTATTACTATTACTATTATTATTATAATTATTACTATTACTATTATTATTATTATAATAATTATAATTATTATTGTTATTATTACTATTATTATTACTATTATAATTATATTTATTACTGTTGTTATTATTATTTTTATTATTACTATTATTATTATTATTATTATCATTATTGTTAATATTATTGTTATTTGATTTGGACGGGAATTTTAAGTGGTGAATTTGATTTGGGTGAGAATTTTTAGTGAGATGAAATGTGAGTCTTTAGATTAAGTTGAAAGATTTGAGATGAAATATTAACCATCCTTGTGCTTTGTCAAATGAAAGATTCAAAATGGGTTCTGTTTTATTATATATAATTTTATTTAAAATAAAAAAATCAGACGAACGAATTCAACATTGGTGTTCTCCGTCGATGAATTAGTCAAACTTAGTGTGCTAAGCATTTTCCTATAAATAGGTTGCTTAGTTAAGGTATGAAACTTACACCGGAATCACAAATTTCTTCTTCTATAATATTTTACGTATTTCTTTTGAGTATAAAGATACTTTGAGTGTAGTTAATAATGCAAGATTTTCTCAGGATAATCTCCTTTATACCAGTCAAATCTAGTCTCCTGCTAAGGTAAGGGATATCATTTCTTTCATATTCGTAAAAGAGATATCATTTCTTTCATATTTATAAGGGATATCATTTCTTTCATATTCGTAAAAGGGATATCATTTCTTTCATATTTATAAGGGATGTCACTTTCTTTCATACTCCTAAATTTAAACTTACTATGGTAAGTATTGCTTCTATAATTTTTGAAATGATTAAAAATTCATTGGAGGTTTGCACTTCATCTAGTATCATTTCATTTAACTGATTTTTTTTATTGAATTTTAACTGTTATCTTTGAAATATGAATCTTGAATATCATTCTTGAATTTGAATCCACGTTTTGGTCATCATGTTGACAATTTAGACATTATTGGAGTCTTAACAAATTAATTGTTAAATCTCAAATGTTTATTCTTTTATCTCATTATTCATACAACTTTTGTTCATTCCTTATATTATTGGTACTTGTACTAATCATCAAAGAATCAAGTTATGGTGAACGTCTTTGGCCTGTGTGCAAAGACGATATATTGTTTGGTGTCGTTGGTCGGTATGGCAAATGACATATGGTGAAAGTTTTTTTTGGCCCGTAATGCAAAGATAAACTGTTGATTGACATGATCATAACCATTGGTGATATAATTGAATATTTTTGGTCAGTAGTGCAAAGATAAACTGTTGATTTGTATAATTATAAATAGAAATTGTGTATCTGTAAAATCATGATTCTTAGTGTTACAGACAAAGGCAGGTGGTGAAAGTTCTCTTTGGAATTGGGTGCAAAGAGAAACGGTTAATTGGTGTTACAGAGATAAAATATTGATGGTGAATTTTCCAAATAAGAGAAGATATTAGACATTATGTTCTACTTGACTCTTCTAATGGATTATTTGTTCCGATGCACTTATTGTTGAAAATTACATTATCACAACTCTCTGATTTATTATTGTTAAAAGCTAAAGATAATTTATTCTTTATTATCTTAATCATGATATACTTTACTGGGCTATTTGAGTTCACCATTTTCTTTTTTGTTTCATTGTTCTTCTAAGGAAATGGGAGTGTAACTGGGACTAGCTGGGGAATGGAGTGATGATCCGAGATTCTAGAAATATCTCAATGCATTATAAATAGTGTGACAATAATTGTATTAAGAATTTAAGTTGAGTATGGATATTTTCGAACTAGTTATGGTACAATATTTGTATTGAAACTCACAGTATATGTGTTGTCGTATTTTGCACGACAGTTTAATAGTTGTAAATAGAAAATTTTGTATTTGAATTCTGTAATATGTATTTTGGCTACTCAAAATGGGTTGTGTGAACCTATTTTGGGACGTCACAATGATGGTTGTCTAAAGCAACGTAGTGGGGCTTTGAATTCTCTAAGGTCATCACAATTGAAGGTCATGACATTTGGTATCCGAGCCAAGGGTTTAACAAAGGCGTTCGTTACTACTAAACAACATATCGAATGTTACGGAGGAGAAACAAAGGGGTAGGGATGAGATGTCCAACCCACCCAAAGGTACAAGAGGTAATAAATCAAGGGATGCGATGACTACCATGGAAGCAAGGATGACAAGGCTTGAAGTTGTCATGGCGAATGTTAAGGAGCGGCTTAACCGACTCGAATAAAATATAGAGCTCTACCGAGGGGCTCAACACCAAGATAGAGAGGTACCATGAATAAATTGATCGAGACCTCAAGATCGCCACTCATGATGCAAGACATGAAAGCATAGCCTCCCAAGCTAAGATCTTGGAAGCTTTAAGGTAATATCCAAATGAGAAGGCTTCGATAGAAGAGACCAAGGCTAATCGGGGCTCTTTTGCAAACGTGTCAGAAGCGAATGGGGTTGACACGCCGACACCACCAAAGTAGGAGACTCAAGGGTTAAAGATGTGCCTAAACCCAAGGAGTATGATGGCAAGAGGGATGCCACAATGAATGATAATTTCTTGTGGCATATGGAGAGATACTTTGCGGCGCCAAATTTGGAAGACAAAATGAAGATAATCACTGCTTCCATTTACTTCACCGATATTGCAATGGTTTGGTGGCGCAAGAAGTATGCTGAGATGGAGAAATGCACATGCACCATCAATACGTGGGTGCTCTTAAAGACGGAACTCAAGAAGCAATTTTATCCCGTAAACATTGATCATGATGCTTGAAAGAAAATGAAGGAGCTCAAGCATAATGGTTCAATTCGAGAGTATGTGAAGGAGTTCTTCGATCTCATGCTCCAAATTTCTAACATGAGTGAGGATGATCTTTTCTTCAACTTCATAGACGGATCCAAGCCATGGGCTATCAAAGAGCTCAAGCGCCATGGTGTGAAGGATGTGCCTACCGCCATAGAAGTTGCAAAAACTTTGGTGGAGTACCGGTTGAGTGAAAGAGAACTCTCTAAACCAAAGGGCAATGATACCAACGAGAATAAGGTGGAAGAAAAGGGGAGGACATCTACTAACCTCAAGTGGAATGGGGGTAGAGTCTTCCACCACCAAGACAAGGGAGGTCGAATTTCTGACAAGAAGTCACGAGAAAACTGCTTCATACATAATTGATCTCATTGGGCGAGAGTGTCCAAAGCGCTAAACCCTCAGTGCATTAATCACAAAGGGGGAACATGAGGAGGAATCTACGATGGGAGCTCTTCAACTCCTTAACTCATTGCAAGTCCGGTCTACTCCTCACCAGACGGGTAATAGGAGACTAAGAGGCGACTTTCAAGGCACAGATGGGCAAAAATCACCAAGGAAGGATCAGGCAAAGGTTGGTTTTAAATCATTCTCTGAGTTTTATTGGTGTGGTGGTGGGGAGCACTTCATCAAAGATTGCTCGCAGCGGAAGGCTTTGTTTGGCATGATATCGTCGAATGACATGGTTAAGCAACCTAAGGGAGCGTTTTAGATGTCACAGACGATCATGGAGCGGGATGCCAAAGTCAAGAAGTCGAGATCCCACAAGAGCAAGACGAAACGAAGGAAAGCCTTTGATATGTCGACATGGAGGTCGGGGAAAAGTTGTGCAAGCATTGGTGGACTCTGGTGCCACACATAACTTTTTGACTCTTGACATGTGAAGAGCGTTGTAGTTTAAACCAACAAGGGTCAAAGGACGGGTGAAGCCGCACAACTCCAAGAGCAATAAACCCATAACATAATAAAAGGGGTCGAATCACGCTGAAGCATGGACGGAAAGGCCAACTTCATCGTTCGATATGGATGATCACCAAGTCGTTCTTAGAATGAACTTCATGGAGAAGTACAATGCGCGTAATACCATATCGGGGAGTATTGGTGATCTCCAATAATAATGGGAGTGCTTTAATAAGATACCTTTGGTGCAACTAAGGGAAGGCACTAAAGAAATGGTCAAAGTTAACAACAAAGTAGAAACTTGTTTGATCATGGACGACGACGCCAAAGTCATTAAGAAATGTCTAACACAATACGTAAGTTCGACATCAAGCTCGTGGAGGACGACATCACGTAAATCGTGGGAGAATGTCACATCCCGCCAAGGCACACACGCCGCTTATTAGAGACGATTAAAAGGATGTGGGCAAGTCTCAGAACATTCTCCAACACATGTAGTATATGCGCTACTTAGTTCCACATGGTTGTGGAACAATCTAGAATAATTAAGAAACATGTGGAGTATTTTAGAAAGGTCCTAGAATGCTCAAAATAGATCTAGAACATGTAAGTAACTAGAAGCTTGTACATAGAACTTTTAAGAAATTACTTGTAATCTTAGGTTCTAGAATCCTCCATTGAGGAGGGGATGACTATAAATAAGAGGTGACCTCATTTGGCCAAACCATCGAATCGAATGGAATCCAATCAAAGACAATCCTAGCTAAGCATTCTCCAAAACTCTCTTTGTAAAGTTTTTTTGTGCAATATAAAACATTCTTTCTTAAGTGCTCTTTTGTTCCTTACTAAGCTTCCTTTCAAGTTCTTGTAGTGTTTACTTGGTGAAAGACTTGACAACTTTCTAGGGAGATCGTTGTCACAGTAGAGCTTAAAATTATCTAAGGACGTGACACTTAACTGGAGATGGAGGTGGAGGTGGAGGTGGAGATGGAGATAGGGATTACACATCCTATCCCCATTCTCAGTCTTATAAAAATTTCTCATAAAAATTTCTCATACCTGCCCCATTCCCCACATGGATTAAATTTTAATAACAATTCTCATCTCCATGGAGATTTTAAACACCCCCTACCCCAACGGGGAATTTATATCCCCACGTGAATTAATATTTTGTGAATTTTTTAATTAAAAATTTTAATTTTAGTTATATTTACAATAATAAATACATGAAAATTAATCATATTTTAGTACATATATGATAAAATTAAGAAAATTAAATAATAATATATATACATAAACAAGGACATATTTTAATTATGTAATATATATACTATTATAAATATTAATTTAATTAATATATAACTATTCGGGGGCGGGTATATGATGAGAATTGGGGCGAGGGAAGCAAATATCATCCCCTCTTCATCCCCGTAAATAACATTCGATAATTCCCTATCCCCGTAAATAATATTTGGTGATTCCCCATCACTAGTCAGAGTTAAAATCACGGTCCCCATTCAGGGTGAGACGTGGGGATCACTGTGAGTACGGGACAAGTTGTCATCCCTACCCTTAAGCACAAAAAAGAGTATATATTTAGTTACACAATGTTTATTACACTTCAAAGTCCAAATAGACTTAATAATTTTATTTATATAATAATAATTTATTTTAAACACAACTTACTTAACTATAAGTGTAGGGTTAGGGTTTACGGCTCAAATGCAACACATCAAAATTATTATGGTGCCTTGGGAAGTTCAAATCCTACAAAATAGTGACTCCACAATAGACTCTAATAAATCCCACATAACTACACTAAAAATTTTTTTTTTTTCATTTAAAAATAACATACCATATTTAAATACTTTTTAAAGAGAAAATAAGTTTAATAAAAATTTTAAATTTAAATTGTGTACTTTTAAAAAAAAAAAAAAATTTATGAAGTAATTTTTTTTTATTATTTGTTTTTCAATCATCTTTGTAGAACAGATTAATTCCCTCCTCACTGGCATATGCAAGTCAGTTGGGATTCAATAATTGCAACTCTCCCTCTCTCTCTCTCTCTCTCTCTCTTATTAAATGAAAAGGCACCAATGGAGACAGGCTTTTGATGCATTATATTTGGTAATATTAAGGTAAAAGGGCAATGTACATGAACAAAATAAATTCAATCAAGTCACTCCACTTGGAGATCCTATAAAATAAAGCCTCAATAATTACACTCTCATAATTGACTGACAATCTTCCCCACCATTCATTTTGTTTCTCATAATTAGACAGCATTTTAGTGTATTTTTAACAGTCTCTAAGATTGTATAAACATTTTCAAAAGGGGAAATCAAGAAGAGGAAAAAAGCCTTGCAAATTTATATGTCAACCAGAAGAGAAGGTGTTCTGTGCAGCAATGCTGGAGTATGGAAACTTTTGGGAATAACAGTCTTCGGCACTTGGAAATTCCTTGATTGTCTCGCATTTTTGGGCCCTTTGTGCCATTAAACTGAAACAGCTCTCCTGGACATGTTCATGGTGTATAGAACTAGATCTTTTCTCTGAATTTGAAGATTTTAGGAGAGTTCCCTTGCAAATTCTTGCATTGGACTCGCAGCGGAATGACCTTGAATCCCATTTTCTGCTTTGTGTTTTCTGTTACTTTCTGAATTGGAATGATATTCTGAAGGTTTTTGTACAAGTCCCATTTGTTGATCTCTAAGCTCCCTCAATCCCATTTGGTACTTTGCTTTAAGCCATCTCAGTTCCTTCTGAATTTCAAGCTCAGAGTCATCTGAGGTGTTACGGGAAAATGAAGGAATCTCTGCAATAGAATGTGAACCCGACGAAGATTTGGTGAAATTTTTGACACTATTGGGAACTTTGTCATCCAAGCTTATCTCTTTATCGTCGAAATTTTCATGTTCTTCAGCAGAATGGCTGTCTGCAGAGCCTATTTCACTGCATTCAACACTTTCATGTTGATTCCAATATTCTTGATGGAAACCATTGGATAGGCTCAATAGGACTTGATTCTTTGTGCTATGAAACCATTTTGTTGAGGACTATCAACAGCATATGTATACTCTTCAAATCGACTCATGCATAGAAGCACAACCGCTTCCACAACAATTCATAATTTGCATATGCCTGCCACTAGAATTGTTCGACAGAAAATTCATGAACGAGCCAGTAGAGGTATGATTGGAAGCACAGTTATCACAAAAGCTTGAATTCGCAAAGCGAGGGGTTTCTTCAATTCCTGGCCCTGGTTTCCAACCAGGAACCAAATTAGCAATTTCCCCATCTATCATATCTGCTATTTTAGTCACATCCTGGTCAGTTATATCTAGCTCCCCAACCATTTCAGTTGCAACACTCAATGCTGTATCAATTTCAATGTCGAATGAGAAGTATATGTTCCTGACGCGGTCTGCAACAAGATGAAACAAAATTGACAGATAAGCAAAGGCAAACAATTCATAGAAATGACAATAAAGAAATAGTCTTTAAAGTATCTACCTTCTTTATCCGAAATTCTGAGTCTTAAGAAAATGCTGCCATCTTCTCTACGCTTCCCTTTGATAGTAATGTCTAGGTGCGCAAAATGTTCTTCATGTTCATCATCATTGTACTCAAAAAGATCAATTCCATTTTGCTCAATATCAGTTGGTTGATAACCACATCCATTTTGCTCATCAGAAAAAACATCATTCGAGTATTCATGACCTAAAACAGGATCAACATGACCTAGGTCTCTTTGGCATTCTATTGGTTGGAAGTTAATTTCACAATCATCATTTTGGAGAAAAGGGTCATTTAGAAGCTCCCTAGCAGATAGTCTTAGCGTAGACATTAGCCAAGCATTTCTCGATGAATTGACGTACCTCTGGATCTTTCACTTTGTATAAAGCATCAGGTTTTTTTTTCCCTAAGAATATAAACATGATAAATAAAATATTAACAAATAGAGAGAGAGAGGACAGAGAAAAAGAATGCAAAAGAAGGGGAGGGAGGGGGGGTAGGGAAGAACTTACGGAGATAACTTTCTTATAGATATGAGCAGGATGGTAGCATTCGCTATATGGATATTCAAAGGTCACCATTTCCAAAACACACATCCCGAATGAATATATATCAACTAATTCATTATATTCCTCTTCATACACTTCTGGAGCCATGAATTCAGGGGTACCTGATTAAAAGATGACCCAATTCTTAAAGTTTCAATTTTATATACTTACTCCCAAGTCCCAACTATGCTATCCAAGAGCTAAAACTTAAAGCATACCCTAAAAAAATTAAAAATAAAATAAAAACAAACAATCAAGAGGGATTTAACAAAAATTAACTTGAGCAACTAGCACTTTAAATATGGTATATCTAAAAAAATCCGAGTTTGAATCAGTTGAACATACCAACACAATGAACAGCAGTAGATTTCCGGAGCACAGCCGCAAGGCCAAGATCACCAATTTTTACTTCCCCTTGGTTCCCATTCACAAAGATATTGTCACACTTGAGATCTCTGTGAATGACTGGGGGATCATGGCTGTGAAGATAGTGAAGTCCTCTCAAAATCTGTCTACACCAATGCTTCACTGCTCTAATGTTGACTCTCTTGTGCTTTTGCCTATATCTAACAAAGGATATAAGGACAGAAAACCCAGATTGAAAAAATTGTAATAAATCTCAAATACCCACAAAATAGAAGAATCTAAAAAAAATGATTATGTTAGTACTTACTGTCTTAGAGTTCCAGAAGTGAACATCTCAGTTACAAAATTGATGTTCCTTTTAGCAGTATCAACCCAAGAAGTGTAGAATTTCATTATGTTCTGATGCTTTAATGTTTTGAGTAAATGAATTTCACAATAGAGCCTCTCAAGATCTTCCGGGCTTTGCAAGAAATCAAAAAGCTTGACCTGGTTCCAAGCAACTTCAATCCCTTCATACTCATCAAATGCTCTATAACTGCATCAATCAATACAAAAGATAACAAATCAACCACAAATTTATGTGAAATTTGCACCCAAAAATCCAACAATTCAATATTTCAATAAAATCTGAAATGGGGATCCAACAAATCTTTCAACTACCCATTTCTGGAAACTCCATAAAAGACCCAAAAAAAACTCCAAATTCATAAGAATCTGAAATGGGAACTTCATAAATCCATCATCACCCTTTTTATGAAAGAGCTCACGATGAAGTCCAAGGAATCTGGAAGAATAACTATGCACGAAAAATGAAAAGGAAGATCAATAACTATGCGAAAATTCTATATTTTTCAATAAAATCTGAAATGGGATCCAACAAATCTATCAAATACCCACTTCTGGAAACTCCATAAAACAACCAAAAACTCCAAATTCACAATAAATCTGATATGGGAACTTGATAAATCTATCAAATACCACTACCATATTCATGAAAGAGCTCATAAAACTATAAGCTCAAATGAATCTGGAAAAACTATGCAGAAAACTGGAAAGGAAGATCAAGTATATTTCATACACAGTTTTTGAAGCTCCTTTGCCAAGGATTTCATTGTACTGCAACAAAAAATAAACCCAGAAGTTAAAACTCAAAGCTAAGAGCAAAAAACTTGAAGAGAGAGAAAGGAATACAGAGAGAGGAAATTACTCTGCCGTATCTTCCAGTTGGATCAACTTCAACAAACTCGGAGTCATCAGGTTCAAGATGAGCAAAACCATTCATTCTCAAATTTATTTATTTTTCCTTTTTTTCACTTGTTATACTTTCTGTTACATCTTCGGTTCTGACATCAATAGCTTAAGAGAAAAGACCCATTTTTGATTACCCCTTTTCTTTGAACTTTTAGAGAGAGAGAGAAAGAGAGAGAGAGAGAGAAATACAGCAGGGAAAAAAAGGACATCAGGACAAAGGAAAGGAGTACAACTGGACCATGTGATTAAATTTTGCCAATTACAAAGAGTATACACATAAAATATAAATTGAAAATTAATATTTTTACAAGAAATTTTTTTATATGAAAATCGTATTTATAGATCCTATAACGACAGTTTTCATTATTATTATACATTTATAATAATATTTTTCATTATAAAAATATCAAAAAATCATAAGAAAATATTAATTTTCATATAAATTTATGTATGAATTTTTGCACCATACGTCATCATCTAAGAGTTTCTTCACAATAAAAGAATTACATTCGCTAATAAGAATTACCTTTTACCAGACGCCAAACCACTTGCCGTTTATATATTACAAGGCCGAACCAATTGTCGTTTACATTACAAAAGGGCTAAACCACTTGGTGTTTCACATTCTGCGCCAAAACCACTTTTCTTTTAACATCACTAAATATCAAGCCACTCGCTTTTCATCATTATAAGAAGTGCTAAGCTAGAAATCTTCTATAAATAGAGGCCTAAGTGTTTCATTATTTTTCACTTAATTCATTCAAGTTTATAGAGAGAGAAAGTATAGAGAATAAGAGTAGCAAAGCAAGAGATTCTCGTTACTACACCATCGCACTATTTAATCTCCTACTAATGTAAGGGTGTTATTCTTTTCTTATTCACGGAAGAGAATCTGTTGTTATTCCATCGCTTATTATTCATTGGAATAACTCGTATACGCTATTTCACCCTATACTTCTGTGATATTTTTCTATTATTCATTGAACATCCTCGTCACAGATTTTACACCTGGACCGGTTCCGCCTTTATTATTATTTCGTTGGAACATCCTCGTCGCTGTGTTTTACACCGACCGGTTCCATCTTTATTATTATCTCGTTAGAACATCCCGCTCGTGTGTTTTACGCCGACCGGTTCTATTCTTTATTATTCTCGTTGAATATCCCGCCTCAAGGCTTTTACGCCGGACCGGGTTCCGTTATTTATTATTCTCGGTTGAATAACTCGCATATGCTATGCCTTATCGCATTTATGGTGATTTCTTTTGTTATTCCATTCTTTATTATACCTGGGCTTGGTTAAAACTTCGACTTTATACTCCATGAAATTAGTGGAGTATCCTCGATATTCAAGCTTTTTCATCCAAAGATTCTTTCATGGAAATATTCTTCCGAGTATTCTTGAATTTTACTCTACAAAGCAAGATCATGTCGATAAATTGATGTTATCGTTCTCGGATAAATTAATTTTGAACTTGTTTTATCAATTCTTATATCATCATCATCATCCTCATATTTATATTTTTTGAAAGTCATCCGTGGTCCAGAAGGTATGATGGACTTGGTATGATTACTTAATTGTGGATTATTCTTGTAATCATAATCGTAATGTTACAAATGATGTGGTAAAAATCCTCATTGGCCCGTAGTGCATTGATGAACGCTTGTTGGCATGATCACGACCATTAATGAATACACAAATATTCTTGGCCCGTAAGGTATGGATAATTGTGGTCGTGATACTAAAGAATATCCCTTGGTAGAAGGTGCATGGGTGATTCGATGATGTGAATATTTATTGCTTTAGTCTCAAATATAATAAATGATGAAAACCTTTTTAAATCATAAAAGATTGTAGATTTTATTTTCTACTGACTTTTTAATGGATCGCTTTTGTTCACCGCAGCTTAAACTTGATGTTTATTATATTTTATCGCTTTAACACCGTCAAGGCTAATGATAATTTATTTTGCATTATCTTAGTCATAATATTTCATCGGGCTAGTTGAGCTCACCCTTTCTTTCACCGCTCTCTTCTGTGAAATGAGACTATAGCCGGGACGAAGCCTCGGGAACTGAGTAATGGTCCAGAGGATAAGATTAGTAGAGTCCTCACTATTCGTGAAATAGTGTGATAATAATTGTAATGAGGACTCCTTTTGAGTTTGTATAATCTCTAGTAGAAAATATTTGTATTCAAACTCACAGCTTATGTTTTGTCGTATTCATATACTACAACAGATTAGTAAGTTGTATTCAATTCCGCATCACGATTCCAAGCACCCAAGACGGGTGATGATACCTAATTTTGGGGGCGCCACGCTTGGTATCAAAGCCAGGATATGATCCCGCTAAGATGTGAGAATAGTGTTAGTTCCTAAGAGGCACAAGTTATCTGTATAAATGGATAGATATTTGAAAATCTTTTCGCTTTTAACTTGTTTTTAGATAATGATTAAAACTTTCATGAATTAGTATTTGTTTTAATCTTCTTTACCAAGCAATGGAGTTATGAGTGTAGTAAGGCGCTTATAGTAGATATATAGCGCTTATAGCATGAATGTAAACGACATAGTTGTTTTTAAGTGGTTCAGAGCACTTAAAGCTCCTAGTCCACTCTTCTACTCAACGAGTAGGATATCCACTAAGGATGTCTTTTACAATCTTCAATCACACAGATTCCTTCTAGACCAAAGTTAGCCCAGGAACTTCTAGTTCACTCTTGAACTCTTTAAGTCCAAAGCAGATTTCGCTTTCTTACGCTTCACTCATTTAACTCTTCAAGTCCAAAGCAGACTTGGTATTCTTGTTCAGCTTGATCGATAGTTGTTGAAGTTCTCGATGGTTGCTACTCGCTTGTGGTAAGTTAATCGGTTCGTTAAGAATCGAGTAGTCGAGCAAGCTTTTTGCAATATCTCAGATCGTAGAGTTGAGCTTGAGAGAGATGTTCACGCTTGTTTGATTAATGCTTGCTTGTTTTCTCTCATCCGTCTCTGATCAGATATACGTGATGTTGAAAACTATCCGCTGGATCCATCCGCCAGGCATTAAATGTATCTCGAACTTTCAGATCGTGATGGAGACATTTCGCACATCTTCGTAATTTCGATTCTAG
This sequence comes from Panax quinquefolius, assembly GCA_020205615.1. NCBI lineage: Eukaryota > Viridiplantae > Streptophyta > Magnoliopsida > Apiales > Araliaceae > Panax > Panax quinquefolius. The sequence continues at coordinate 38,382,016 of CM035165.1, forward strand.
CCCACATCGACATCGCAGCAGTCGCTTTCACCTACCACCGAAAAGGTGTTTTGTGGTCCCTCTTACCCATAGTACTATCCTTAGCTTCTTCAATACGGTTTTTGTCGCATACTAAGGATATTTCAACAACTGGGATCGATGAGCACCGCAAAGATCTCGGGATCCATTCATTCTCACTTGTTGAAAACACGATCACGAGGCTCGACGCTTTCTTATACGAGATGATGATGCTCTACAATTTGGATCGTGGTGTTCTACGATTTAGATCGTAGTGTCTTTTACATCCTTGCACACTACGATGCTATCAATGAGAGCACTACGATTTCCCTTTAAGACCTTCGTGACACTACGATCTTCTCTTTCGCTTGTTGTCGACTCTACGCTCCCGAGAGCACACTACCATCGCTGACTTGTAAACCCTCATGTTTCCTTCAAAGACACTACGATCGTGGAGTTAGCTCGGCAATCGTTGGGACCACTCTACTTAAACCGAAGAGTCTCCTTCAAAGGTGCACACTACGATCTTCGTGCTCTCACGCTTTTCTCGCTTTCGATTTCAATGTCGATCAAATTGATGCACTATGATTTCTTTAAGACTAATCTATTACATCTTAAGATCAACCTAACAGCTTTTGATCTTTTCTATCTATACATTCTTTAATGTAACGATACACGTTAAAAGCTTAGATCAACCTAATAATTTTGATCTATCACTAAGTCCTCAGACATATATTCATTTAAGGACCTTACAAATAATCATGAACATATACATTAAAACATCAAATCATAATATGCATTCTCCCAACAATCTCCCCCTATTTGATGTCGACATAACCAAGGAGATTTGTTGTCATGATTATTAGTGACTAGATGCATTTGCGTGAATTTAAACACGACTTAGTATTTCAAATGAAAGAAATTTGAAATTTCTAGAGAATAAGTATGAATATATTGATGATCGTAAGATAATACAATTCAAAGATTACATCAATAGGAAATTTAAGTTTTAACTTATCTCTGCTTTCTCGCCTCTTATGTGGAGGTGGGTTGGCATACTCCTCATTTCTTCTTTTCCTTTCGAGGTTCCTCATTTCGCTAGCTCTTCCAAATTTCGCCAGACTTAGAATCGGATTCTCTTAATGTCTCCAATATGAATGCAGGATCTCCAATGGCATTCTTACGCTGCATCAGAGACACGCCTTGTGAACTAGGAGTCAATCCTTACGACTGAGGAATAGCCGAGGAATAGTCGTTATAATTTCCCGCCGATCAGATCATCGAGTCCGATGATGTCTCGCAGGAGGGCTTCGTGATGTCTCGAGCATGAAATCGATTTCTCCCCTTTTCGAAGTTTCATGATGACCTCTTCCTCTTTCTTTGCCTCCTCGATCTCCTTTTCCTTTATTATTCTCCCTTTATGTCAAAGATCAATGGTTCAATATCGCAGACAAACCGATTAACCTCGAACAAGCTCATTCAAATGGCTTTTGGTTCGAAAGTAATGTCCTCTCTATTCTCCTGATCCGCTTTTTCACTCTAGCTTCTTTATTTTCGAGGACTGCTGAATCATATCATTACGCTTCTCCGATTGGCATAAGATTTCGGAAGTCATGTATGTAAGCTTTCAAGTCGAGAATATTGTCCAAAGATAATTTGATGTCGACGATCTTCGTTTTTCTCGCATTTCAAGCATTAACCTCTCTTTGCTTGGCAAAGAACTCGAAATGGATCTCATCTCTGCCCTCGATATACTCTTCGTAATCTTCGATAATTTCCCTTAGCCTCAGAAGTGAGCTCAAGAATCATAAGATTAGGAATTTATTTGCAGCCTTTTATCATTTGGTTCACTTGGATGTTAAGGAGATCAGAGTGGATTCCGCACTTGCTTCGATAGACTTGATCATCCGCTTCGTAAGTTTCTTTCAAGTCATGCTTGGTAGGTGTGCTCGGGAGAGTATCATTTGATCGGGGATTGTCCATCGGAGGGGTTCTTGGTCGAGATTGATCTTGCAAATTGTACAAAGCAAGATCAAGACCAAATAATCATGTGACGAGGAGGATGGTATATCACCGGAGGGGCTTGGGTTTGGATATCCGGGATAGGTGACTCACGATTTCAACATGGACTCTCACGAGGTAGCTTGAGTCCGAATCGTAGAGTTGGTGATTCAAGGGAGCAGGTAAGGTCGATTTCTTTCCGGTTCTTCGCTTATAGAATTTTGGGATTCTCAGAATCGAAACCGATTTTGGATCGGGAATCACTTCCACCATTTAGGAAATTCATAGAAATAGCTAAATGAAGATGATGGCGGTGTGATTAACTCTAAAACTTGTAGGGATAGACAATACCTTAGATTTATCTTTTGATGAGGAATGGTCGGTAAGCGCTTTTGGCAAAGACGACTTTCCTCGAAATCCATTAGCCGTAATCGAGATCGCTTGGATATTCCTCAAGCTCCGTAACATGTGATCCCATGAGTTCAGAATTTGAGCTTGATGGTATGCCATCATGGGTAGGTAAGAAAACATTTGTCAGTGTACATGATAGCTTCTATACCCATCTTTCCCTACACCAAAGATTTCAAGCTCATCATCATCATTTACTTCCTCTTCTTTCGTTTCTTCCAAGATTCCATTATCTCAATGGCCTCTAGAAGGTTTGGCATTGTTTCAACTTTATTTTAGGCAGAACCTCTTCTTTGCCATTGGTATATCATGAGGCTCCCCTCAAAGATGAGCATCTTCGAGGTTTAGAAACTCCCCTCACCGGTATATCTTCTTCTAAGTTCGAAAGTTCCTTCACCGAACATCTTCGAGATGTAGACTTCTCCCCTCACCGGTGTATACTCAATCATGAGAATTTCAGTGGTTCTCCCCTCACCGAGCACTCTCCTCTTCGCTTACTTGGGGCGCTTCTACTTTTGCAGTACCATACTCGCTTCCTGCTTTTAAAGATTTTTTTCATTCTCAAGAATATACTTTTGACCAAATTTTCTTTTGCTTCACTGGGTTTAGCCACAACTTTGGACTCTCTCGAGTCTTAGCTTTGTCCTTTTGAAATGCCCACTCTTCTTGAAGCAACTTCTTCCATTTTCGCCACACTTGGGCCCGGTTTTAGAGAAGAGCAGTAGTCTCTACGATCAAGAAACCGCTGGTCTTTTGACTTACGACCAGCTTTTGTTCTTCTCAGAGGATCTGTGGAAATGGTGGCTCGATCCTCTTCACTTCTTCTCATTGTTGCTTCCGCCTTAGCCTCCTCAGAGTTTCTATGTCGTGAGGACTCTACAAGAATGTTAGTCAGAGATCCTCGAGGCTCTTTCACTTGTCTCGCCTGTAGCTTTCGCCTCGCTTTTTTCCGCAAGAGCAGAGGGTTCTCCTCGTCTGCTTTCTTCTTCTTCTTCAACTTCTTTGACAATGTATATTCCTCCCGGAAAGCTCGCCTTTTGTTCCCCGCCTCCCATCGACTCTGGCCATCATTCTTACATAATCGCAGGTTCCTTTTCCAGCTTCTAAACAACTGTTGTGTCATTCTTCGATTTGGGTTGATGGCTTCCTTCATCATCCCCAATTTTGTCACCCAATGCAGATTGCAGAACGATGCTAATGAATCTCCCATACAAAGATCTTCTTGAGTACTCTTTGATTTCTTCGAAATGACGATCCACTTGCCGATCCACTCGAGCAATACAAATTTCATAATTGAAGCCGAGTACCATGAACCAAGTAAGTATACGAGCTCGAGCCGAGTCTCATTTATCGAAGTCACGACCAGCTCGCAGAGATGCATTTCCAATAATGTCACCCAAAAATCGTGACTTTGAGGGAACTCCTTCTTTTAGCCTTTCACAGAGGGATTCTTCTTCAGGTGCATTTTCTTCAAGCCCTCTAGAAGCTTATGTCCGTTCTAGAAACGGGTGCCCCACGCTGAAACCTAGGCCGATTGAAGTTTTCTTCCTTAGCATCATTTCAACTCCTCTTACTCGTAGTAGTGATGGTGTTGTGTTCAGACACTCCATTCTTGTAAAACTCCTTCACTAGCTTGGGATAGATGAGGGTGTTTGCTCAGTTTCTTTCGAGACCTCGCTTTCTTTAGAAAAGTGCTAAAGTCTTGTGGAAATTTTGGTGGTGCATCCTTGAACTCATCAAACAGAGTCTCAGAGCCTCGAGATTACATTCACAAACGCATGATTCTCAGAGTCGAGAAGTGGAATACGATCGAGCTTTCTTTTCGAGTTGTGGTTTTGCTTGAGAGAGAGAGATAATCTTTTGAACTTCGGGGATTCAAAAACACTTGGCTCAAATTTGTACTCAGAGCTTCCTCTCTTTCGACTTAGTGGGACAGCTTGTCGCCTTTTGCTCGGCTCTATGATTTTGATCGCGCAATGAATGTAATCGATTTGCCCTTCGAAGTCTTCAAAGGTTGAGATGTCCTTAGGGATGACTACGATCGTAGAGATAGTCTTCCGTCGCTGAGTCCGCCCCGCGATCGCCGAGTCCGTCCGCGCAGCTGCCGAGTCCGATCACCATTCAGAGAGTCCTCCCCACGATCGTCGAGTCCGTCTCAATCCTGTGGATGAGTTTTCGACTAAGCATTCTTTTTAAGATAACTCGTGAAGGGCCAACCTCTCGGGTGATTCAAGGGTTAGGTTTGTCCCCGAGGCACCTCTAGAGAGATCAGATCATATGAAGCTTGTCATCACAGTGATTCACTTTGCTTATTGGAAGGGCTTTTGGTCATCGTCGAGTCTCGCACTACGATAGTCGAGTCTTTGCTACGATCGCTGGGGTAGTTGTCTATTCGGCCCACGATCGTGAACTTCCTCGATCATGTTCAGATTTTCGAGTACACCTTTATATCTGGCTATGGTTAAGACAATATAGAGCATACATTTCATGGTCAAGATTTAGCATGCCTAGCTCACTTATTAACTTGTTAAATTTGATTCATCTAGTGGGTTTTGTAAAAAACATCAAGTTGATTTTCGTAGGGATATATTATAAAGATATAGTTCCATTTTGCACATGATCCCTAATGAAGTGATACCTTATTTCTATATGCTTGGTCCTAGAATGCAACGACAGTGATTACGAGTTATTGCTATGGCACTTGTGGTTATCACAAAGGTATGGGAATAGATTTGAAATCGAACCCATAATCATTTAATCGATTTCTCATCTATAGAATTCGAGTACAAAGAAATGCCAAAGAAAGAATATATTCAAATTTTCCGCAGTCAAGTAGACAATTCTAGTTTTGCTTTTTTGCTAAACCAGACACAAGTCTGCTTTCAAGAAGTCGACAAAAGCATCGGTATTTTTTCGCTCTATTTCAGATCCTCGCAAAATCAAGATTCTGGTATCCTATCGGCCTCAAATGAGGATTCCTTAGATACCATAATTTCAAGTAGGTGTACTGAGATATTGAAGATCCTCTTTTTAAGCAGCATAAATGTGACTCTTTAGGTTAGCCTAAAATCTAGCACATATGCATGTTGTAAAACATTATATCCTGTCTCATCGCGCAAGTAGTAAAAGAAAACCTATCATACCTCAGACGAAAGTTATATCAATACATTTACCTTCTCATCCTTGTCAAGCTTGGTCGCAGGAGCAATTGGTGTTTTCACGGAGAGGCCGATTCCACGCCATATACTTCTTTAGTAAGTCTTTGATGTATTTGGCTTGGGTTGATGAATATTCCTTCATCACCGCTTCACTTCACTGCATACCAAGGAAGAAATTCACCACCCATCATGCTCATTTCAAACTTACTCTCAGATTAGCTAGAATCTCTTACATAACTTTTCGTCAAGAGAATCCAAAGATGATATCATCAACATATATTCGAACTAGTAAGACTTTGTCTTTATGCTTTCTAAGAAATAGTGTGGTATCTACTCTACCTCTAGTGAACCCATTTTCTATTAAGAAATTAGTCGTTGTTTCATACCATGCTCTAGTGCTTCGCTTAAGACTTATATAAAGCTTTCATTTAATCTATGTACATAATTCGAAAGAGATGGATCGATGAAACCCGGAGGTTGTTTCTACGTAGACTTTTGTAAGACCTCAAATTTTTAAATAAAAAAGGAATTTCCTTTATTTATTATTTTGAAATAGTAAGGGTTGATTTGATTAATGTGGATAGTTAAGGGTTAAATATGCAAATATTTCAAATTAAGCAAGTGGTTATAAAATATTCATTATCGCTTGGGAATATTCGTTTGGTCGTGGAATATTCTGATCGCGGAGAATATTCGCACGACGGCCGCAGCCCAATGTGGGCCCCATAACGAAAGTGATTGGATGAAGAAAACGATAAATATAAGTTGTTTTTAAATAACTAAAGAGTTGCACATCAAGTAATATCATTGAATACCCAAGTGGTTAAAACACACTAAGACGCTGTCGAACAAGAAGAAGATACCAGATTGCACCAATTATTGATTCTTACGTAAGAAGGCACTACTCAATAATGGTTACAGAATTACTGCTCAAAGATTTTATCGAGATTAATAATTGTCAGGTTGATATTTTATATTGTCATTGTTTCAATAATTGTCATTACACAAAGATTTTCTTTATCGGGCAATAATTTATATTATCCTAAAAATATTATTAGATAACATTATTGGCAATGTCTAGAAAGTTCTCGCCTAAGGAGAGGTTCGTCACCTAATCGCGCTACAAGTAAGAAGAAATTTTATCGAAAGCCCTCTTCCCCGGAACCGCCTCGTCACAATATTGTGATTCTCAGAATATTATTTGTGAATAATTAATTATTGATTTATATGATGAGGAAAATATTGATTTTATGTGGATATAGATGGAGAAAATTTTAAAATGACAATTGTTGAAAATTAATATTTTATCTTTTTCCGATAAAATAATTCATTTAAATATATTATTTTAATAATATATTAACTAGTGATATTTTTACAACTAATGTGGGATATATGAGTATACGAGGAGGAAGAGTATTTTGTTGCAATAAATGTTTAAAACATGTTAAACATGTCTGGTGGACCCCATTTATCGATCGAAATTTGATTATAAATGTAAAATCGACTGCTTGTGGATTTCTTGGTCAATTTCCATTTGGAATTTGGAAAACTTTCTTCTCGCAGTTGTAGAGAATTGAATTTCCTATAAAAACTCGCGAGATTCGAATTTTCTGATGAAAGGGATATTTATTATGAATTATTGAAGTTCAAGTTCCAAATAATTAATTTTGGAAGTTTTAATTATTTTTATTATGAAAACGTTTTTGTCATTAAAGGTGGGTCTTGTATGTGATGTAAATGCTGAATTCAGATCCTTAAAAGTGGGCGAGGAATTTGTAATATTAATATTATTAATATATTAAATTTTCTGCATTGTGTTCTAAGCAATTTCCTATAAATAGGTGCTTAGGTTAGAATTGAAAATCACACCGTAAACTCAAGTTTTCTCTCTCTATATTATTGAGCGTATTCTTGTGAGTATTTTGAGTATACTTTGAGTATTGCTACATAAAGGTAAGTCCAAGTCATAGCTTTATATCCTGTTTCAAATTTGTAAGACCGATCTTTCGAGGGTGGATATTATTTTTTTGTAATGATATTATTTCTTCAATATCATTATGCCAAATGTTGATCCAAGTTTTTATCAAATTTAGAACTTTTTCATGCCTGGTTATTATTCATGAGTTACTATTCACGAGTTACTATTCATGAGTTACTATTCATGAGTTACTATTCATGAAGTTACTATTCACTTAGTTACTATTCATTAGTACTATTCATTGAAGCGTGAAGATGTTTTTTGTGGAATTTCTATCTTTTGGTGCTCTGGAGTTACTATTCACGATACGGCACTATTCACGATATAAAAGACTATTCACGATACTAAGCATTATTCATTTAAAAATAAAATTTCTTCTTTTTCGTCTAAAACATCTATTTTGGATACTAGCTTCTGATCAGATCCATGTTTTGATCATTCTCAATTTTACACCACTATGATTATTTTTGAGGTATTTTGGGCGTGATAAAACCAAGTATTAATCTCAATCCTTAATCCTTGTCATTTTGTTTCAATCGGATTCGCTTTTAAAATATTTTCATCATCCTCGCCTTAAATGATGATATTATTGAATATCTTTCGCCCGTAGTGCAAAGATGAATGATTTCTAAAGAATATCTTTGGCCTCAGAGTAAAGATGAATGGTGTGTTTAAATAAATACGACCGATCGATGAATATCTTTCGCCTTTAGTGCAAAGATGAACAAAAGTTGAGATTTAATACGACCGATTGATGAATATCTTTGGCCCGTGAAAGTAAAAAGATGATTATTTGATTCCGTATGTATATCGATTGATGTTACAGGATAAAATATTGATGATGGATCGTTAAATTCATAGATTATAGTAGATTTCATTCTCTACGTAACTCTTCTATGAATTATTATTTCAATAATATTGATCCAAACTTGTCATTTATTGTATTCTATCGATTTTTTCCTCGCAAGACTAACGATAATTTGTCAGATATTATCTTAGTCATAATATTCTTTATCGGGCTAGTTGAGCTCACCCTTTTCCTTGTTGTTCCATTTTCTTCCTCGTGAGGCTAGAATGTAGCGAGTACTAGCTTGCAAAATGGAAATGAAGGTTCTAGAGAGTTGTTTAGTAGTCCCTCACCATTTTGTAAAATAATGAATCAATAATTATGATGGGGATTTATTTGTACGTGGATATTGTCTGTAAGACAATATTATATTTAAACTCATTTAAGATATATTGTCGTATTTCACACGACATTTTGTATTATTGAAGTCAGAGTTTGCTTTTGTACCATGTATTTGGCAACCTCGAATGGGTGTCAGGTATACCTATTTTGGGGCGCCACACTTCTTCTTGAAGCTTCCATTTAGAAATTCACTCGACATCCATCCGGAAGACTTTGAACTTCATGTGGGCAAAGCAAAGGCAAGAAAGATTCGATGGCTTCTAGTCCGGCAACATGTGCAAATGTCTCATCATAGTCAATCTTCTTCTTGAGAATAGCCCTTTGCTAACTAATCTTGCCTTGTTTCCGGTGATGACCCCATCTTCATCCATTTTGTTCCTAAAGACCCACTTTGGTTCTTACGACAGGATGACTCTTTGGTCTTGGTACCAATCTCCACACTTTGCTTCGCTCAAATCGGGTCGAGTTCTTCCCGCACGGCTTCTATCCAACTAGAGTCTTCCATAGCATCCTCTATCTTCTTTGCCTCTATTCGTGATGTGAAGTTTAGATAGAAGAATCATTCCGAGTAGTGTTCTTGTTTTAACTCGTGACTGGATCTCCAATGATTAGATCCCCGGTATGATCCTCGCCCATCCTGCTTCCGTTGGGACATCCGCCCCGATGCCTCCCGCCTTAGGTCTTCAAGGTCTATCTCTTCTTCTTGGAGTGGAGGCTCATTGCCTTCGATGAACCTCTCTCACGATTTGATTATCATGCTCTACGATTTCATCATTCCGTACTCACGATCAGAGGTGTTGAGCCTCGATGATCGATTCTGGTAGGTGTCCGCATCTATCTGGTCAGAAGGTTCAGGAGGCACCGCTTTGTTCTGCGGCCGGCCATCAAAGATGATGTGTATCGAGACTCTCGACATTCAAAGGTCTTCGTTGAACAATCTAAGAAGCTTTCATTGCCCCGCATATCCAAGAAAGATCCCTTCGTCTGACTGGGTCGGAATTTTGTCGACATCGCTTCCATTGTCGAGAATATAGCATGCATTTACCAAAGACATGGAATAATGACACTTCGCTTCCTTTCCTTTTTTCGCTAAATTTGTTTGTTTGTAAAGAAAGAGATTACACAATCACAAAGGGCATAATTTCATAAGCTTTTAGAGAGGACCATTAGGACAACCCCCAACGACCTACTAAAGACAAACATCCAAAACAAGAACAAGGAACAAAACAGACATAAGTATATAATATGA
>CM035165.1:38392095-38489595 GCA_020205615.1 Panax quinquefolius
AAGGAAGTGGAGTTTATTAGATCGAGCAGTAATAACACGACCAAGGTCCCCCAAAGACGAGGCTAAGTTCAGCGGAGTTATCCGTGTTTGCACCTCATTTGGTGGAGAATGAGGAACGTGTTTACGCGGATGTTTCGAGAGGTTTGAAACCCCATACGCCAAGATTCTCATTTCTCATAAATTTTCTCTATTCAGATGTTGTCAATGTGGCTCAGCTTGTTAGAGCGAGATAACGAGTACGCTCAACCGAGGGACCATAACCGTGATCATACCAAGATAGTAGTCAACAAAATAACGATAACCACGGAGAAAGAAGAATACAGACAAAGGTGGTAACCACTCTCGTGTGGTAATCGTGGCCATGAAAATAAAGAAGCGAAGTGGGAGGAGATTTTAAAAAGAGGAGATTCAACAACGACCATGTGAAGATCGCCAACACCAGAGTAAATCGGTTCTAAGGGAGGAGAAAGACCACCTACGGTCGTATGTTACAAAATGCGAAAGAGGGACATATCACCCAAACCGCCCACAACAGCTTAAGGTATGTTATAATTGTGGAAAAGAAGGACATATCGCTTTCGAGATTGTACGACATCGAAACCCACCCAAATGAATGGTGACTCAAAAGATGTCCTAAAAGTCAAAGTCAACGATTCTCGAAGAGCGCTTATCGTGGACTTCAATAAAATGCGAGGAACCCGAAACGGTTAGCACGGGTTAGTTAATTATAAATTCTTGCGTTTATACCTTACTAGATACTGCCTCTACCCATTCTTTATCTCTTTGCTTGCGCCAACGCTTGAACTTGACTACGGAGAAATTAGACTTTGACCTATTTATGGAGAATCCGCTAGAGAAAACTTTCATTACATCTCGTTGTTTAGAAATCTTGTTTGATTCAAAGTTGGCACTATCACATTACCTCGTTAACCTTATTTCTATAGTAGATATTTGCTTTTGATGTGATTTTAAGGTTAACTACTCATCATGCCAAAATTGATTGTTTTTCGTAAGGTCATTAGTTTTCATATTCCTAAGCAACCCGTTATTCAATTCAAGCAATCAAACCATTGTCAAATCAAACATTTTCATATCAAGCCATGAAGTCATTCGCTTATTACGATGTCAAGTTTTCTTAGTCCATGTTATGGATTTGAATAAAGACACGCCGATTTGAATAATATTCCTGCAGTTATTGATTTTTCCCGACGTATTTCAAGAATTTCGTTTACTCCCAAAGCTCGATATTAAATTTTGTATCGACTTTGAACCCTAGACAAAACTCATTTCTAAAATCTCATATCGAATGGCTCCTATTGAACTTCGTGAGTTAAAAATTCAACTATGTAATTTGGTACCGAGCCTTTATCTTGTGACTTTTCGTGGAATTCACCTAAGCCGACTCTCTCGTAGGGGGACGTTATATTCGTATGCGATAGTAAATCGATAGGTGTCATTGTGACGCATATCCAAGATTGGGATATGAAGTCACAACTTGAGAGCAACCTAAGTCAAGAATCTAAATACGTAGCTTTCAGGCTTAGTTGGTTATTATCGAGATTCGTTGAAGGATATTCTCGAATCGCTATTCCATTAACGCAAATCGACTCAGAAATACAAAATTCAATGGAGCAAGGAATGTGGGAAGAGCTTCAAGAACTCAAGAGGAGACTCATTTCAAAGACATGTTCTCACCACGCCATCCTGAAAAGCGAACGTGGTAATGATGTCGTTAAGAAGAAGATCGATATAAGTACGAAAATGATATTGTCAAAGACTAATTTCAGATAATTTACAAATAATAGAGATGGAGATGAAAACTCTAGGTACCCACGTGATGATATACTGAAAGTATAATCGACTTTAATCGAGAAAGTTAAAGTCGCTTCAAGCCACCGAATCTTGAGCTGATGCGTATGAAGAAGAAAGTACAAGAAGGAGCTATTCCAAGCGAGAATTGATGAAGAAGGAATACTTCGAAATCAACTCTGCACTTTGCATTCCTAATGATTTTGATTTGAAGCATAGAATCATGATGGAGGCACACACACATTGTTTGCAATCCATCCCGAAGTACTAAAATGTATCGTGATCTTCAACATACATTTTGGTGGAGCAATATGAGGAGAGAGATCGCGTAGTTTATCTCGAGATGTTTAACTTGTCAAAGTGTAAAGGCGAGCATCTTGTACCTAAGGGTCCGCTGCAACCACTCGAGATTCCTGAAATGGAAGTGGGAACACATTACCTCAATTTCATTACTAATCTTCCCAAGGTTTCTCAAGGCATAGATGCTATTTGGGTTATTGTTGATAGATTAACCAAGTTCCGCTTATTTCTTACCGACACGAGAGACTTACTCCTCGAACGCCTTTCTCGTATGCGTACGTAAATGAGATTACGAGATCGCACGGCATGCCAAGATCCATAGTTTTAGATCGTGACCCAAGATTCACTTCATGATTTTGGGTTAGTTTGAGAAAGCTATGGGCACGAATTTACGATTCTGCTTTGGTATACCATCCTCAAACGGATGGGCAATCGTAAAGGACTACTCAAACTCTTGAAGATATATTAAAATTCGTGTCCTAGATTTCAAAGGAAGTCGATAAGTACTTGCCATCAGTGGAATTCTCATACAACAATAGTTATTAAACAAATATAGGCATGGTTCCATTCAAGCATTATATGGACGAAAATGTCGTTCTCCAATATGTTGGGATGAGGTGGTGAAGCAACATTGTTGGGACCCGAGTTAGGTCGATGTGACTAATGATTCGACAACGATACAAACGCAAGACAAGATCGACAAAAAGAGTTATGCGGATCTTCATCGAAAGGACGTGGAATTTAATGTAGGGGATCATGTATTGTTGCGAAAGTCGCTCCACGGAAGGGAGTTACAAGATTTGGAAAGAGAGGAAAGCTCAATCCACCATTTATCGTCCATTTCAAATTCTCGACCGAGTAGGAAATGTAGCCTATGCACTCGCTGCTACATTCTCCAAGTATGTCTCGTATTCATAATGTATTTTACATATCTGCATTTCAGAATATGTGAAAGACCCGAACCACGCTATAGAAGTTGTAACCGGACGAGATAGTCAAGACTTAACGTATGAGGAGGTACCTGGCCAAGATTTTGGATAGAAGGAGCATGTCCCACGCCAAGAAAGGTCATACCACAAGTTAAAGTTTTGTGGAGGAATCATGCTATAGAGGAAATGACCGGGAATTGGAAATCTAAATGAAAGCGAGGTATCCCTCACCTTTTCAAAACACTAAGACGTACGCCAATTTCGAGGACGAAATTTCATAAGGAGGGGAGGTCAGAAGACCTTCAAATTTTTTAAATAAAAAGGAATTTCTTTATTTATTATTTTGAAATAGTAAGGGTTGATTTGATTAATGTGGATAGTTAGGGGTTAAATACGCAAATATTTCAAAATAAGCAAGTGGTTATAAAATATTCATTTTTGCTCTGGGAATATTCGTTTGGTCGTGGAATATTCGATCGCTTTGAAATATTCGTATCGACTTCAAGCAGCCCATGTGTGGGCCCCATAACGGAAAGCGATTGGATGAGAAAACGACAAATATAAGTTGTTAAAATAACTACGTAGTTGTTACCGCTTAAGACCGTTGAATACCTTGGTTAAAATACAAAATACGCGCGGTCGCACAAGAAGACACTCAGATTGCACATGATTGTTGAATTATCGATCCTTACGTAAGATGGCACTACTCTCAATAATTTTCACAAAGAGTTACCGCTCAATATTTTATTTTATTGATTCAATAATTGTCACGTTGATATTTTATATTATCGTTGTTCAATAATTGTCAATGCACAAGATTTCCCATTATCGCATCAATAATTCATATTATTTGAATAATATTATTAGATAACATTATTGGCAATGTCTAGAAAGTTCGCCTAAGGAGAGGTTTGGTCACCTAATCAAGCTACCAAGAAGGAGAGATCCTTATCGGAAAGCCCCTCTTCCCTCGGAACAACCTGGTCATCATAAATGTGATTCGTAATATTATTTGTGAATAATTAATTATCGATTCATATGATAAGGAAATATTTATTTTATATGAATATAAATGATGGATTTATTTATGTGGTTATTAATGAAGGAATTATTGTTGAGGTGTTTTATCAAGATTTTATCTGATTGGAGGTATTAAAAATCAAATCGTGGTTTTCAGAGATATTATGGGTTATAATTTTTAATCCGACCGCTGATTGTGGTAATTTTTGGGTATGTTATACATACATAAGTTGAGTATATGTCCACAAATTTTGAACCGTTAAAAATGCAATTAATGATTTGTTGTGAATTTTAAGAGGTGTCTGATTCTAAATTAGGTTTATAATTGATTTTGGTGGAAAATTCTAGAATTGAGTGGGCCCCACTTGTGGTTGGTGAAGAAATGTGCTAATTTTATTTCAAATGTGGTGGGTGGCAATAGTAGCGGTGTAAAGCCATCATGTAGTGAAGTCAAGTCTGCCTTTACGGCTAACATTTTCCTATAAATAGAGGGCTAAGTTAGAATTGAAAATCACACCGTAAACAAAGTTTTCTCTTTCTCTCTATATTATCGAGCGTATTTTGTGAGTATTTAGATACTTTGAGAGTTGTCTCAAGATAAGTTTCATTCAAAGATCACTTCCGACCTTTCCTTCCAAGTAATCGATTCTTTTCGAGTAAGGGATATTATTTTTTTCAGAATGATATTATTTCTTCAATATCATTACGTCAAATGTCGATCCAAGTTTTATCAAATTTGGAACTTTTTCATGCTCTGGGTTACTATTCATGAGTTACTATTCACGAGTTACTATTTATGAAGTTACTATTCACGAGTTACTATTCACGAGTACTATTCATGAAGCGTGAAAATGTTTTTTGTGGAATTTCTATCTTTTGGTGTCTGAGTTACTATTCACGTATATAATACTATTCACGATACTGAAGACTATTCACGATACTACAAGACTATTCATCTAAAAATAAAATTTCTTCTTTTCATTCCAAAATATCTATTTTGGATACTAGCTTTGATCAGATCCATGTTTTCGATCATTCTTGAATTTTACACCACTACGATTATTTTTGAGGTATCATTGACACGGATAAAACAAAGTACTTAATCCTTAATCCTTAATTCTCACTATTTTGTTTCACCGGATTCGCTCTTTAAAAATATTTTTCATCATCCTCGCCTTAAATGATGATATTATTGAATATCTTCGGCTCAGAAGGCAAAGATGAATGATTTCAAGAATATCTTTGGCCTCAGAGTAAAGATGAGCAGGTGTGTTAAATGAATACGACCGATCGATGAATATCTTTGGCCTTTAGTGCAAAGATGAACAAAAGTTGTTGAGATGAATATGACTGATTGATGAATATCTTCGGGCTCAGAAGTAAAAGATGAATATTTGATTCGAGATGAATATCGATTGATGTTACAGGATAAAATATCGATGATGGATCATTAAATTCATAGATTATAGTAGATTTCATTCTCTACGTAACTCTTCTATGAATTATTATTTCCGCCGCTAATATTGATCCGAAACTTGTTGTCTATCAGATTCTTTCGATTTTTCCTCGTCAGAGACTAACGATAATTTGTTGTATATTATCTTAGTCATAATATTCTTTACCGGGCTAGTTGAGCTCACCCTTTTCCTTGTTGTTCCATTTTTTCTCGTGAGGCGAGAATGTAAATAGTACTAGCTGGGGTATGGAATGAAGGTTCTGTAGAGAGTTGTTTAAGAGTCCTCACCATTTTTGTAAAATAATGTATCAATAAATGTGATGAGGATTTATTTGAGTATAGATATTGTCTGTAAGATAATATTTGTATTTAAACTCATTAAGATATATCAGTCAGATTTCACACCACATTTGTATTATTGAAGTTGTAGTTTGCTTCTTGTATTCATGTATTTGGCGACTTCGTAAATGGGTGTCAGTGTATACCTATTTTGGGGCGTCATGAGATCGTGTCCGATCTCCCGATAAAAAAATGTACCCTTCTTTTTATTTTTTTTTTGCTTTTTTTAAAAACAAAAAAAATATTTATTATTTATGGAATTGAAATTTTCTATAATATCACAGATGTTTTGGGGTGATTTGGATACCTATACCAAAAATGGTGGTACAAATCTGCATGATTGTACATACATATTTTGTTATAATGCACTAAATCACACCCAAAAATACATCAGATATGAAAAAATTTCAATTATATAATTATTTATTTATTTTTTTAGTTGTTTTAAAAAAAGCAAAAAAAAAAAGTCCTAATTTGGTCCTATCCCCGAGTTCTAATTCCTAATCCTATTTATATATATATATATATATATATATATATATATATTTTAAATAACATATCTTTATTAAACTTACGTTGCTTTATGATTCTCTTTAAAAACAAGTGGGCAATGGATGATATTTTTGTAAATAAAAGAAAACAAATGGGACTACTCTCTTTTAATATATATATATATATATATATATATATATATATATATATATACACACACACACACACACACACACAAGATATATATATAATAATAAGATAGAACTCCAATTTGAATTTCTATGAAAGCACAAACACGCTCTGATTCATTCTAATTTTCATATTATTGAAACGAAGAGAGGGAGGAGAGGAAAGGGTGGTGACTGGTGAGAGAGGATTTTGTTACGCCGCTTTTAAGCATTTAACAATTACTAAATGTATATATAAAAGTAAGTTTACATATAAAAAAAACTATTCTTTGTACATGTATTCTCTCTTTTCTATCTTCTTCATTTTTCTACAAACGTATAACTATCACAAATCAATTTTCTTTTGGAACAAAATTGTGAACTGTTATCATAAGATTGTTCAATTTTAAAGCTTCGATATATATCATAAAAGTATATAGTCTGTAACTCTTAGTAAACCAAACGTGATAGGGTAAAGACATTAAGATATAGATCAGCTGTGTTATGATGTCATTTTTGATTAGATGGGGCTGTGATTCTAACATTTTATAAAGCCCATGCATCTTTTCATTTCACGTAAATGTTTTAGTTTTAAAAATAGAGAGACATGCATGAAGATACGGATCACTCCCTATATAAGTAAGGTTTTGGAGCTCCAATTTAAAAAATCGATTTTTTTCTCTCCTCGAAATGAAATAACAAATACTCTGTACTTTTTTTCTCTCTCTCTCTCTCTCTCCAAAACACGATTCCAGATCAAATCGATTTCCCCTAGCTAGCTCAGATTCCAGATCAAGCAAAGTCGCAAAATCCGAATCCCCTATTTCAGATTCAAAAACGATTCCCCCTATTTCAGATTCAAGCAACCTAGCAAAATCCGAATCCCCTCACGGAGACTATAAATCGACATCTACCTCCTTGATCTTGGTTTCAAGTCGGTAAACCCTTCACTATTTTCCTATATTAACTGTATTTTCTGAAGATTATGTCGAGTATCGGACCTCCTTTTCGACTTTGATTTCATGTCCCAGAAAATTTCTTGATAAAGACCTATGTGCAACACACCTGGTAGTTTCTTACCCATTTATGTTAAAGTTCTCTTGATTATCAAATTGCAAGGAAGAAAGGTTTCAGTATCTGATGGCAAAAGAATGAGTATCTATACGACTTCTTTTTGTTTTTAATTTAATTTGCTGGCTGGCTTTTAATAAGGATAACTTTCATTGTTCTTGTAATTCTTACATCCACCACTGTTACAAACTTCCTTGTCAAAAAGCTTGAGTTAACATAATCATTATGCGTAGGTAATGAAATGAAATATGGTAGATAGGTTCAAAGAGTGGACCCTTATTTGGGATGTTCCAACAATAGGGGAATAGTTGACAACATAGGAAGAACTAGTAAGTTTTACAATGAGGAATAAGGCATACACAAATTTAAATTATTTAAAATATGAAGACCAAACTATTTTTACTATCAAAACTCAATACAGCCTACTCCTTGAGCCTAAATCTTCAACAACCCCTCACTATATCTAACTGAGCAATTTATAATATTTAGAAGAATAAAAAACAAATTCAACAGCTTACGTGACGCCCTCAAAATAGGTCCACACGACCCATTCTGAGTCACCAAATATACATAGTATATAATCTAAAATGCAACTTCCTATTTACAAATATTAAACCGTCAGGCAAATACAACAAAACATAAGTCATGAGTTTTAATACAAAATATTGTCTCTCGCAGACAATATCCAAACTAAAATAAAATCCTTATTACAATTATTGTTACACTATTTTACAAAATAGTGATGACTACTATAATAACCATCTTGGACCATTACTCCACTCCTCGACTTAGTCCCAACTACATTCTCGCCTCATGAGAAGAACAATGGAACCAAAAAAAAAAAATATTATGACTAAGATAATGAATAACAAATTAATTATCCTTAGTCCTCAATAATGAAAAATCTGATAGAATAGACAGAAGAACCACTACAAGAAAATGGTTTATCTCCGATGGAATTAACTCGAAGCGGAATACATTGATCGATGTTAGATATTTATCGATTATTCAATGAGAATAGTTCGGTCGATATAACTTATTTAACGAACTCAAAACACAACCCAACACGGGCGCCATGTTAATGTGTATTTCGGCGTAAGTTCGCTTGAATACGCGATGTCTGATCGAATATTCTCGATCAATAATCACCGTAAACAATCTAACATCGATCGAATGTATTCCGTCGAGATAAACCATTTTCAGTAGTGAGTCCATAAGGCTAATCAAGTCTGGGACTTGGTTGACCTTCCATCTAACGAAAGGCTATTGGGAACAAATGAGTTCTTAAAGTCAAATGTAAGGCGAATGGTTCCATTAAAAGGTACAAAGCTCATCTTGTAGCCAAGGGCTACACCCAGTAAGAGGGAATGAATTACAAGGAAACCTTCTCAAATGTTGTGAGGTTTGCCTTAAGTCGCCTCATCCTAGCAATTGTCGCGCATTTGGATATGGAGTTATATCAAATGGACATTAAGACAACTTTTCTCAATGGATATTTAGCTATGGAAATATACATGGATCGACCAGAGGGTTTCATCGTAGAAGGACAAGAGCACAAAGTATGCAAGCTCAAACGTTCTATCTATGGTTAGAAATAGGCGTCCAAGCAATGGTATCTGAGATTCCATCGAGTCGTCATTAGTGATGGGTTTACGATGATCGGGGAAGACCATTGTGTATATATTAAACAATCCAAAGATAAATTTCTTATCTTATCTATGTATGTCAATGACATCCTACCAGCTAGGAACGATAAGGAGATGATTGTCACCACCAAAGGGTGGTTGTCCTCTAACTTTGAGATGAAGGATATAGGGGAAATAACTTATGTTCTTGGAGTTAAGATCTATAGAGATTGCTCAAGGAAGCTTCTTGGTTTGTCTCAAGAGACATACCGTAAGAAGGTTCTTGAGCAATTCCAGATGAGCTATTGCAAACCCATAGACACTCCTATCGCTAAAAGTGACGCCATTGGACCCGGTCAATGCCATTCTTCTCACGAGGAAATTGAGAAAATGTCTCATTACCCATATGCCAATGTTATAAGAAATCTAATGTATACTGATTGTGTGTACTCTACCGATATAACATATACGATCGGTTATCTTGGTCACGTTTCGGTCAAAACCTCGGGATTGCTCATTGGAAGGCAATTAAGAGGATCTTGTAATATTTAAAGGGTACTTTGGACTACATGTTTGTCTTATGGAGGACCTGACTTAGGCGTTTGATTGGTTACTCCGATGCCGTTGGGGAGGTAACTTGTGGATGCGCAAGTCAACCTCAAGATACACATTCTTGTTACACTGGCAGTGCCATCACTTGGTGTAGCAAGAAACAGACTTCAGGTTTCTCTTTCGACGATGTAGTCGGAGTTTGTAGATGTATGCCTACTGCTCAAGAAGCCATATGGTTGAGGAGATTCTTCGAGGATATTGGAGTCATCTCATGCTTCGGATCTAGTGACTATTTTCCGTGATAACACTGCGACCCTAGATTACATCAAGGACCCCAAGTATCATGGCATAACGGTACATCGACGAGGATGAACGTCATTAGAGAGAACATTGCAAATAACGGTTTATATCAAGTAAATGCCCACCGGACTTATGGTAGTGATCCTTTTGACGGCCGATTCCTAAATATGCTTTTGTAGGCATGTTAATTTGTTAGGGCTTTGTAGGGTTTGATGTACTTTTTTTGGATATCACTCATTATTTGGCTTGTATTTTCGAGATATTCATTATTGTTTGAGATGTTTACCATTTATGTGAGATTCATTTGTTCCCACTTATGATTGTGTTCTTTTAGCGCATATGGTAAATATTAGTAGTTCACACAATTATTATACATGTTGGATATGCACACACTAAATATATGTCAACAAGTTGATTGGCTCAGTCACACGAACAATCACCCTTGACGCTTTGAAAAGTGAGCAAGGTTGAGACAATTCATTTATTGGCGCTTTGAATAACGAGTCATTGATGCTTTAGATAGCAATTAATTGACGCTTAATAGCGAGCAAAATGAACATGATGTCACCAGGGCACGAGCCAAGATGAGGTTAACTTGGATTAACCAAATATAGTATGCCCCACCATCTATATTAACTCAGACCGATAGTCGATCACGAAGTCTAAGGTTCATATTGGAAAACAAGCAATCTGGAAATTTGAGTTAGGCGCGCGTATAGCGATTGAACTAAGATCCGTATGGCACGGCCATGGGACATATATGCTCACGTAGATGAGATCGTTCACCGTGACAAGATAATCGACGCAAAATTTCAAATGTTGCGCTTTGATAAGTGAGCAATTTGAAATGTTCGAGTTAAGCAAGTCGGGAGTGTCTATTAAGGTCCGCATAACAAGACTATATAGAATAGTATATCAGAGAGGGTTTTATATGCTAGCGACCATATAAAGGAGGTGAGAGAATGAATCCATGTTTTCTCACCGTGTGAGTCCCATATGACAAGATTTTTGATCCTACATCAAGTGCTCTTTGTGATCTTTGACTATACTATAAAGACATGGATTAATGTTGGTACTTTAGTTTTGATTCCTAAGGTCGTGGATTAATGAAACTATAAGGACCGATTCTCGAAAAGCAGTTGATTCATTTCGAGTAGTATTAAGGCGCGAAGGGAAGATAGTTTGATTTCACCTCGCTTACGCACTTATTATGTCGATAACTATAACGCTTTGATAGCGATATAGTAATAAGTGAGATACAAAATGAACTTGGGCCCAAAGGTGGTTAAGTAAGGCTCTCTGAGGGATTATAGATACTTAACCTAGTGAAAATTTAAATATGTCTGGGGTACTCTGAGTTTATGGGTTGTAGCCTTTACACAAATTAATTGAGTTTGGCGTGAGCGCTCCTGCATTGTTTTTCTTTAGAAGGGTAGATGTCTCTATGTTGGCCCTAAAGAGTTTGATATAGAGCTCTTGCATTGCAGGTGAACTCGGTGGTCTAACAGTTCGACCGTTAGAGGTTTACATGTTTTGGTTTGAGCTGGTTTCGGCAGATATGAGGATTACGTTGTGCTCGCCATGAGCGAGTGGTAGATTTTGGATTTTGGGTATCCAAATGGGGCACCCATGGAAGGTCCGACCCATTTAGTTTATTAGTCAGCTTATGAGATTGACTAAATATTTACGTAACTAAGAGTTGGAGAGTTGGAGAGTTGGAGAGATTTTAGGGAAGTGGTTCAAATACTTCTCCCTATAAGACTCACATCTCATCTCCTTAATTGGATTACGATTAATCAGTTGGCCCAAAAAAAACCTAGAAACTTTTATCAATAACCTCTCCCAATACAGATCAAACCCTAACTGTTACAAATTGTGGATTTGAGCTCCATTCTCGTATCGTAGTTTGGAGACGTTGTTGGGTTGCAGAGGACAATCAATTGCAAAAAAAAATTCGCACCAAAAAGTTATATCATGCTTCAGAGGTAAATATTTAATTTATCGTTTTTGTGTAAATATGTCATTACATCAATCATATTAATCCTTCAATATATATATATAGGGGTTAATGGACCCATACATCTGTGCAGACTACCAAATATACATAGTTTATGATCGTAGAGTTAAGTCACTTTACGATCGTAGAGTAGTCACTTTACGATCTGAGGATTTACTCTACGTTTCTACGGTAATAGATTGACTACTCTACTATCAGTAGTGACTACTCTATGATAGTAGGGTGACTTAACTCTACGATCGTAAACTGTGTACATTTGTAACTTACACAACTGCGAACATCCATTTATATATATATATATATATATATATATATATATATATATATATACACACACACCGCTTCTTAATTAAGATGGAAAATATATTTTAGTGAAAAATAACTCTATAATAATTAACCATTAAAGATCAAATGTTACTTATCTTGATTTATGTTACAAATGAATTAAGTTTAATTGAGATGATTGAATATTTTCTTTGATTTTATAAGTTCTTTGGTGAAAATTGAGAAAAAGAAGATAAATAACAAATGAGGTGGTTATATACAAAATAGGAGCTAAGAAGGGTATTTTAATACTTTAACACCTTATGTTATGGTCTTAATACTAAAGTGAGAATTTGTAAAAATTCCAATCACAAGTAATTAACTAATAATTTTTAACCACAAGTAGTGATTAATAAAAAGCGTGTAAATTATAAGTGACAAATTATATTTTACTCAAAATTTTTAACGAGGTGATTTACAAAAAGCGTGTAAACCAAAAAAGTTAAAATATTTTTGAACGAATTCGATAACTTATTTACGATATAGGTCTCTCCTCAATTATCAATTTCTTCGGAGTATTATTAGGGGTGAGCAATTCATATAACCGAACCAATAATAGCTTATTATTGCTATAATCGAAAATCGAAATCTTCGTAATTTTACTATCCGAACAATTAACAGAATTTAAAAATAATTGAATTACCGAAAAACGAATAACCGAATTTATAATTTGATTATTTCGGTTAATAACCGAAATTAAGATCTATTTTATCAAACAAAAGACAACAACATTCTGAAGCACCCGCAACAAATGAAGCATGCAAAATATATATAGTAATGGATGAAAATAGAACAAAATCATGGGAAGAAACACCAATCCGAGAAACATTTCTAGATGATAATTGTTATAACAAATCCAGATTCCAGCAACAATAAATATCCAATCTGAAATATAAAGCCAGATCTGAAACAGCCACCGAAAAAACCATCAAGATCTGAAATCCCCGCCTCAAATAACCCCCACACCAGATCATAACCTCCGATTTCAGCACAGACTTCATGAATACCCCCTACTAATCGAACAATGAAAAACCACGATCCATCAACCCTCAGACTTGACACTGAATAGATTGGAGAAGAGACCTTCGGGATGGTCCTCAATTAGTCACTGAAAAGGCTAAATAGAAGTATACAATCTAAGAAAGAAAAGCAGTGACAAGGGAAAGGGAGGAGATGGAGCCATGGTGGGCCGAAGTGGAGGGAAAGGGAAAAAGGGAGAGAGGAAAGCAGGTGGGTTAGTAAAGTAATGAATAATGATTCCCAAAAATAGTATGGGCTAGTAAAGTAATCCTTTGTTCAGTTATTCGGGTAAACTGAATAACCCAAAAATGATACCCGTATAAACTAACTGAAAACCGTATATAATTTCGGATATAACTGAAATGTTAAAAATAATCAAATTATCAAAAAAATTCGGTTAATTTATTTCGGTTCGGTTCGGTAATTCGGTTATATCCGTTTTTTGCTCAGTCTTAAGTATTATAAATAAACAAAATGCTGATCTCCAAGGCTATCTAATTCTCTCTGCGATTGCTGGGTATATGTTTGGATGTTGAAGCTAATTTTCTACACTCAATTGGACATTAAATTAGTTTATCTTTCTTTGTATGAAGATTTGACATATGTTTAAAATAAAAATTGATACGAATTATTTAATTTTATACAATACAACTATAAAAAGCTTAATTTAGGTAAAAGTATAATTACTAATTACAAATTTGAAATTGAAAATATTACCACTGCCATTACCTTGATTGTTCTAATATTGGTTGATTTTGATTGTTCTATTTTGCTTTGTTCATCTATTATAATTTTGTAGAATCGTATAGTAGTGGAATAGTATCGCTTTAGTTTATGACATTAGGGTTTAATTTGGTACTTTGAACATTTGTGTTTTTATATTGATATAACAACACTTATACTAAGCAGCATGATGTTTAATTTTATTTCTTGTTCATATGATTTTAGTAATAATATTTGATTTAATTTTCATGAAAATAAAATAAAAGTAATCAATCACCTTTTTGTAGGATTGCGGAAAAACGAACCAAAGCACACAATCAAATTGAAATTACAGCGGAAGCATGCAAAGTAGCAAATTAAAATTTTCAGCAATCCATTGTGTAGCCTTATGTAAACTCATTAATTGAGGAAGGATAAAGATATACCTTTGAAGCGTGTCAACCTTAGATGAAGACTTCAAATTCCAATCTTTGCTCCTTCGCGATTTCTCCAATCCTTGAATCACATGTTCGTCACAAAGTGTATGCAATGCCCAAGAGGTATCCACAAAGAAAAATAGATTGAAGATGTGATTTAGATTCTACAAGATCAGATCTTGGGTGGCTAGCCATAATTCTCTCTATCCTAACTTCTTATGGTTTTGAGAATACTTGCAAGAGAGATGCAAGTTGTAAAAGTTGCATTAATCTATCCCATAATAAGACTCCTCTTATTTATAGACTAACCATAATCCTAAACCTTTTAGAAGTTAGGGTTTTAATTTAATTCTTAATCCAATTAGGAACTAAATAAAATAATAATAATAAGACTCCTCTTATTTATTTGTAATCTAGTATTTCTCCAAATACCTAATTATAAATATTTGTATTTTTCCAAATATAATATTATTATTATTTAGTCAATTTAATAATAATAATAATAATAATAATAATAATAATAATAAGATGACTAATCTTATTAATTTATAATATTAGTATTTCTCCAAATACTTAATTATAAATCTTAAGCTATTTAATTTATTTCACTAATAAATTAAATACACTTAATTTATTATTATTAAGTCAATCACTTCTAAAATCATATTTATCCCTTTTGTGGTGTGACCTCTAGGTTCAATATTAAGCCTTAGTAGAATACATAAATTAGAACTATTCTAATATTATTTAAAATGAATTAAACTCATTAACACCCCTTCCCAAAATAGAAAAAGAGAGGTTACTCATAACACAACAAAATGATGTAAGGAAGATATATAAAGATGGCTCTAAACCACAAAAGAATAATCTTCCAAATAATTCAATGTCATAAGACAAACCATAATAAATGCCACACCGCTCAATCCACAATCTAAAATAAAATATTACAACTTTAAATAAATCAATGTATCAAACCTAATAAAATATATCAAAATTATTGATTAAAGGAAGCTCATCACACTTGCCCTTGGTCCCCCGACACCGCCGAAGAAAAAACACAAAGATGAGCCAAATGCCCAAAGACGGATATAGAATACAATTAATGAACCGAAATAACTAACTCAATTTAAATGAAATGAGATGAAATGAATCAAAACGAAACGAATAAAACTAACACAACGTAAATAGTAGTCAATCAAATGGTCAAAAGTTATTTCACACCGAGCTCGTAAACAAAATAGAATATACCTTGCCACACAGTAAGTCAAATAATGCCACACAGTAAATCACATAATGCCACAAATCACATAATGCCACATTGTGTCAGTCACACATCGACCGCTAATCCAATGCATGTAAATCTAAGGCGGTTTGGCACAAACATCACCAATCCGCATAATGTAATGTAATCAAAAACTAGGGTCGCACCCATACGCCCCCACAACAAAACACAAAAATGGCCAACTCCCATCGAGCACAAAAACGGAGACGCTGTGGACCGATCACACCGCCACTAAGGTGTCATGCCTCTATGCCAAGAGGACATGCTCATGGTACCCCTACAGTGTGGTTATAGCTCGTAGTATACCCTATGGTATTCTAACAAAAATATAATGTCACAACACATGCGACAAAATATCAACACAAGGGGGGTTCTAACGTACACATGTTAAATCGAATCGAATCATCAACACACGCCTCTAAAATAATAATACGTACATCACTATGAATATCAAAATAAAATTTAGACATGATGCCTAGTCTAAAGAATACAAATATGAATTCTAATACAACGCCAAAATAAATTTATCACAATAAATCGACAAGGACAATTATGAGAGACAATACTAAATTTCAAACGAATAACGAAAACGAACAAATCAAAAACAAAAGAGTTTCACTGAAAGAGTACTAATCCGCACTGATTAAGCAATGTAATACCCAAAATTTATACTCCAAATTTAACTCGCTTAGACTCTCTTCGCTCTCTCTAATCAATCACCAAATAATACATTCATAAGTTACCTAATAATTAAAATTTTTATATTAATATAAAACTAATTCCTCCAATTATATCAATTTTACAATTTAACCCAAATTAAATTATAATTATCTTCTAATCATATTTTATTTTATTTTATTATTATTATATTTTAAATAATTCCATAACTTAATATTTTAATTCCCATAATCAATATTATTGCTTTATATATATATATATATATATAATCTCAAGAAAAATTAAGTATATTTCACTTAAAATCATCATTTTCTAATATATATATATATATATATATATATATATATATATATATATTAAGGTAGTTCATATCATATAAATATATATATATATATATATATATATATATAATATACATATATCTAATATCCTTAAAAAAAAAAATAATCACTAACTTTATGTAAATATATATATAACCATACAAAACCACTAAAACATGTATACATCAAGTTAAAGTACCAAATCTAAGGAAAAATAAATAAAACAACACTGTTTGATTTTTGATCTTACTCGCCGCCTCTCTTTCTTCTCTCTCTCTCATTTATCATATATGTTAAGAGGATTAGGTTTTAGTATTTATTCACTTAAAACATATTTTATTAATATATTTATTAACTCTCCAAATTTCAATAGGATTTTAAAATTACACAATTATAAATTAGATCCACTTAGTTTAAAGTCCAATTTTACCAATTTAATTTATCCATCACTTACTAATATTTATTAGCCCACATAAATTTAATAACTAGTTTGACTCAAATAAATGACAAAGTCCAATTAATATGTTTTAAAACAAAAAAATTTTTTTTTTAATTTTTTTTTTTTTTTATTTTTTTTTTCTGATATTACATCACCTACCCTTTAAAAAGAATTCCGCCCCTAATCAAAAGAATAGAACGCACCTAATTTTCAAAGAGATACGATATTCCGCCGAATGAACTCTCCATCTCCCATGTAGCCTCCCCGCCCAATGATTTCTCCATAAAACTTTAACAAACTAATAGTCTTCCTCCCTCATAATTCGCTTCTCGACGATCCAAAATCGCTATTTCATTGTTCCTCACAAGTAAGATCCTCCCGAATCTTATCGAATCTGGATATCGCACCACATGCAACGGATGATAATGATAACTCCTTAACACCGGCTATACGGAACACATTACGACGCGTGAGCTAGTCATGAGGCAAAGCTAACCGATACGCAACTTCACCAACCCTTTCTTCCAAAATCTCAAATGGACCGATATAACGTGGACTAAGCTTCCTTTAACCCAAATCGACGAATGCCCTTCCAAGGAGAAACTTTTAGAAACACGTGCTCACCAAAGTTCAAATTTAAAGTCCTCCTACGCTTATCAAGATAACACTTCGCCGCGATCGAGCCGATTTCAATTTCTCTTTAGCCACCGCTACCTTCTCCTCCGTAGTGATTTGGACCAACTCAGCCCTTCTACGGCCCTTTTCGCTAACCTCATCCCAACAAGTTGGTGCCCGACATTTCCTACCATACAATGCCTCAAATGGGGCCATTCCAATACTTGATGCCACCGTTGTTGTAAGCAAACTCAACTAAGCTCAAATAGTCATCCCAATTACCCGACCACTCAAGTGCACAAGACAAGACAACATGTCCTCCAACGTCCCAATAGTCCTTTCAGATTGCCCATCACTTATGGATGAAAAGAAGTACTCAAGTCGAGCCGAGTACCCCAAGCTCGTTGAAACCCTTTCCAAAACTCAAGTGAACCGGGGTCCCGATCCAAACAATAGACACCGAGTACCATGAAGTCTAACAATCTCCTCATTGAAAGATATGTGCAATCTATCCACCGAGTAACCCTCACGGATAGCCAAAAGTGTGCCGATTTGGTCAACCGGCCCACCACTACCCAAATGGCATCATTCTTCCCGAAAGTCTTCTAAGAAACCAAATACAAAATCCATCGTGATATCCTCCCACTTCCACACCGGAATGTCTAATCACTGCAACAAGCCACTAGCTCGCTGATGTTCTATCTTCACTTGTCGACAAGTGAGGCACTTCCCAACATACTCACCATACATCTCGCTTCATCCCATTCCACCAAAAATTCCTCTTCAAATCCCTATACATCTTTGTAGAACCGGATGAATTGAAAATGGCGAACTATGAACCTCACCAACACAAATTTCTCGAATGATTGATCCGATGGTACACACAACCGCTCACCCAACCAAATCACACCATGGTCATCAATACGAAACTCGCATCGCTTGCCTCCTCTAGATTCTCAAGGCCATACTCCACAACTCCCCATCTTCCTTTTGAGCTTTTTTCGACCATGAGATAAGAGAGGGCTCCACTCTCATACCCGCCAAATGCCCATCCGAACCTCGTATATACAACTCCAACTCGATCCGCCCCATATCCGAAATAAGTCGAGGTCAGGTAATAAGGGTCGCTACACTCCCTAACTCTTTCTACTAAGAGCATCCGCAAACCCACATTTGCCTTCCCCGTGATACCGAATCCTCGATCATAATCTTTTAGAAGCTCCAACCAACGCCTCGCCTCATATCGAGCTCCTTCGAGTGAAAATGTATTTAAGACTTTTATGATCGGTGAAGATATCACAAGTCTCTCCATACAAATAAGGCCTCCAAATCTTTAAGGCAAAGATCACACGCTAACTCCAAATCATGTGTGGGGTAGTTCACCCCATAAGGTTTAAGTCGCCTAGAAGCATAAGCAATCACCTTACCGTGTTGCATCAAAACACACCCCAAGCCCTTCTTAGAAGCATCACTATAAACTGTACCTCCTATCCCCGACGGCAATGCAAGTATAGGAGTCACCACAAGTCGCTTTCTTCAATTCCTCAAAACTTCTTCTCCCGCCCCTCATTCCACACAAACTTCGCGCTTTTTCATCAATCGAAATAATGGCAAGGCGAAGTAAGAAAAATCCTTCCACAAACCGCCTATAATACCCTCGCCAAACCCAAGAAACTCCTAATCTCACACCGTAGTAGGTCTCGCCATTTAGTGATAGCCTCAACCTTCGCAGATCCACTTTAATGCCTTCAAAGAAACAACGTGGGCCCAAAAATGCAACCTCGCCCAACCAAAATCGTGATTTAGAGAATTTAGCATACAATTTCTTCTCTCGCAAAATCCCCAACACCGCATGTAAGATGCTCCTCATGCTCTTCCTTAGACTTGAGTAAACCAAAATATCATCAATAAAGACAATGACAAATTGGTCTAAGTACTCTCCTCAACACCCGATTCATCAAATCCATAAACACCGCCGAGCGCTAGTCACACCGAAAAGGCATCACCAAAAACTCGTAATGCCCATATCGAGTAATGTAAAAGCCGCCTTTTAGGATATCCTCATCCTCACTCTCAACTCGATGATAGCCCGACCTCAAGTCTATCTTCAAAAATATTTCACCCCTCAAGTTGGTCAAACAAGTCATCAATCCTCTGAATGGATACCGATTCTCGATGGTGATCTTGTTCAACTCTCTGTAGTCTATACACGTTTCATGTACTCCATCCTTCTTCTTCACAAACAAGACCGAGCACCCCACTAAGAAAACACTCAATCTAATTACACCACGATCTAATAGTTCCTCGCAATCGCCCTTTAACTCCTCGCAAATCCAATGGTGCCATCCGACACGGCGCTTTAGAAATAGGCTCGCACCAGAACAAGCTCAATAGCAAATTCCACTTCCCGTCATGGCAAGTGGCAACCCCGACAACTCCTCAGAAACACATCGAAAAAGTCACGAACAATCGGAACATCCTCAATACGAGACTCACCCTTAGAGGTATCTTTCACAAACGCCAAATACCCATCACAACCTTTTGCCACCAACTTTCCAAATTTTTCAAAGTCAAATTAACTTCTTCACCACTTACCTCTACCGAGAACCCCGATACACTAAATTCGAGACTTCACATCTCCAAATATAACCTTCTTCGCCGACAATCAATAGTGGCTTGGTGTTTATCCAACCACCATCCCAAGAATGACATCAAAATCGTGCATACACATCTAAGAAGATTAACGCTACGGATCTTATCCCCAAAACTTATCTGACACCCTCGATACAAATCGTAAATAACAATGTAAGTCCCCATCGGGGTAGCAATAGATATAATGTAATCTAAAGATCGAGATGGCACGCCCAAAAAAGCCGAACAAAAGACCGAGCAACAACGGAATGAGTAGAAACCCAGATCAAATAAAATAGAAGCCTCACGATTACTAACTAAAAGAGTGCCGTAAATAATACCGTGCACCGTCACCGATTATATGTCAAGGCAAATACTCACCACCCCGACGCCGACCTCCATCACCACCATTATCACCACCACCTCCACCATTTCCACGGTGGACCGCAGATAATCCCTAGCAATACGACCCATCCGTCCACACAAAAAGCATGCACCAAGAAGTCTCGCGGGTACCGCGCCTTCCCTGATGATTTGCCCCACAAGTAGCAGACAGGAGTTATCGAAATTAGATTCGTTACCCCACCACCACCGTCCCGGATAACGACTCGATTTTGTCCTCGCGACGATTCTCGCCTCATCGACGATTTTGTCCATACCAAGGTAGCCGGTTTACGATTTTTGCCTCTCGCCGAGGCATTTGCCGATAACCCTGCTCGATTCTCGCCACGCCATCGCCTCCTCGCCGCCACCACGATTCCTCGCTCAACTCGCCACCTCGATTCTCCCATGCCGAATCAAGCTTCGACCGCCGGTCATCTCTCGCCCTCTTTCGACTCCTCCGTTTAGAAGACCGAAAGTCCTGCCGCCCATCTCAATATTTTTGGCAGATTGCCATCACGACATCGCCGAAACTTGTTGTTAATAAGATGTCGGCGATACCTATAATGAATCCGCCACTTGAACTTCTCCGCTTTGCTCACGTCAGCAGCCCCTCGCCGAGGTTCCCGCAAATCTCGCCACCTAGTAAACCTCGGGCCATGAAGTCCGTGATGGACTCATCATCTTTCCGTCGAATGGACAGATAGTTCTAGATAGGCCTTTTTATCGCCAAATTGAAAGTATCACGATAAGACCTCACAAAACTCCGCCTAACTAAGTGTCTCAACATAGCCATCACCCTTTGTCGCTTTCAACGCTTCCACCACCTCCTCACATCCCTTCCAAATTTGTAAACCGCAAGCAATACCTCTCTCGATTATCCGAAGCACCCCAATACATCAAAAATCTTCTCTAGTGTGCAAATCCAATTCTCGCATCAATCGAGTTGAGCCGAATCAAGGACCGTGGTTTCGCTCAAACCTTTCCAACCACACGCATACATCGAACCCCCTCACGACCACGACCATCTCGTGATTCCTTCTCAACGCTTTGTCTCGTGGACCATTATTTCCTGCCTCTCCTCGCCAGAATTTCTCGTGGTAAATACGATCGCTCGTATTACCTGTGTGCAACTAACCGAGGTAAAGCCCGTTTCATCGCTCGATTCACCAAGGTAGCCAATCGAGCATTAATCTGATCATTAGGTCGCTTATCGACCGACCTTCACCTCTTCCCCTATTGTTACCTCGCCTCCCAAGAACTCTAGTTGATCTTCGAGCCATCTAAGAAAGAGATCACGAATATAAACAAAGAAGATTAGAGACAAATTTGAATATAAATGATATGATATGATAAACGAACGTAAAATCAAATGTAACAAAAACCTAACCTGTAAGTCTACCCATAACTCACAAAAGTCAAACCTAAATAGGTTTTCTACAAGAAAGAACTCGCTCGATACTAACTCTCAGAATACCCCTTCCCAAAAATAAAGAGAGAGAGGTTACTCATAACACAACAAAACTAAGGAAGATCATAGTGGGCTCAAAACACAAAAGAATAATCTCATAATAATTCAATGTCATAAGACAAACCATAATAAATGCCACAATCGCTCAATCCACAATCTAAAATACTTATTACAACTTTAAATAAATCAATGTATTAAACCTAATAAAATATATCAAAATTATTGATTAAAGGAAGCTCTCACACACTTGCCCTTCGTCCCCGACACACCCGCCGAAGAAAACACAAGATGAGCCAAATGCCCAAAGACGGATATAGAATACAATTAATGAACCAAAATAACTAACTCAATTTAAATGAAATGAGATGAAATGAATCAAACGAAAACGAATAAAACTAACACAACGTAAATAGTAGTCAATCAAATGGTCAAGTGTTATTTCATACCGAGCTCGTAACAAAATAGAATATACCTTGCCACACACAGTGCAAGTCAAATAATGCCACACACAGCAAATCACATAATGCCACATTGTAGTAAGTCACACATCGACCGCTAATCCAACGATGTAAATTCGGAAGGCGGTTTGGCACAAACATCACCAATCCGCATAATGTAATGTAATCAAAAACTAGGGTCGCACCCATACGCCTCCCACAACAAAACACCAAATGGCCAACTCCCACCGGAGCACAAAAAACTGAGACGCTGTGGACTCGATCACACCGCCACTAAGGTGTCATGCCTCTATTAAGAGGATATGCTCGTGGTACCCCACGTGTGGTTATAGCTCGTATACCCTATGGTATTCTAACAAAATATAATGTCACAACACATGCGACAAAAATATCAACACAAGGGGTTCTAACGTACATGTTAAATCGAAACGAATCATCAACACACGCCTCTAAAATAATAACACGTGTACATCACTATGAATATCAAAATAAAATTTAGACATGATGCCCTAGTCTAAAGAATACAAATATGAATTCTAATACAACGCCAAAATAAATTTATCACAATAAATCGACAAGGGACAATTATGAGAGAAATACTAAATTTCGAAACGAATAACGAAACGAACAAATCAAAAACAAAAGAGTTTCGCTGAAAGAGTACGAAATCCGTACCTGGATTAAGCAATGTAATACCCAAAATTTATACTCCAAATTTAACTCGCTTAGACTCTCTTCGCTCTCAACTAATCACCAAAATAATACATTCATAAGTTACCTAATAATTAAAATTTTATATTAATATAAAACTAATTCCTCCAATTATATCAATTTTACAATTTAACCCAAATTAAATTATAATTATCTTCTAATCATATTTTATTTTATTTTATTATTATTATATTTTAACAATTCCATAACTTAATATTTTAATCTCCTCGATAATCAATATTACTGCTTTATATATATATATATATATATATATAGAAGAAATCAAATATTGCTTGCATTTTTAAAATCACTTTTCTAATACTATATATATATATATATATATATATAATTAATATGAAAAGAGTTCCAATCAAGATATAAATATATATATATATATATATATATACATATAGTCTAATATCCTTAAAAAAAAAATCATAACTTTATGTAAATATATATATAACCATACAAAACCACTAAACATGTATAATTTGAAGTTAAAGTACCAAATCTAAGGAAAAATAAATAAAACAACACCGGTTTGATTTTTTGGATCTTATCACGCCCCTCCTCTCTTCTCTCTCGATTTATCATATATGTTAAGAGGATTAGGTTTTAGTATTTATTCACTTAAAACATATTTTATTAATATATTTATTAACTCTCCAAATTTCAATAGGATTTTAAAATTACACAATTATAAATTAGATCCACTTAGTTTAAAGTCCAATTTTACCAATTTAATTTATCCATCACTTACTAATATTTATTAGCCCACATAAATTTAATAACTAGTTTGACTCAAATAAATGACAAAGTCCAATTAATATGTTTTAAAACAAAATAAATTTTTTTTTTTCTACACTCCGAGTTCGTAGAGTCCATTGAGTGCATACTGAGCTACAGAGTCCCAAAACCTTGTGGTCGATGAACCAAATGAAGATCCATAGTCGATAGAACGCCTCAAAACGTATTTCACCGATAACCCTTCACCACCCAATTCATAATCGTGAAGTTCCTACGATCAAACACATGATCGTAGTATAAGAGAAGAAGGACACCACGATTTCAGCATTGCAGATATCCAGAGCTGGTAGAAAGACCTCCCCATCAGAAAAGATCTAATGAGATGTCATTGAAAATCACCGCCTTAGTACTTAATCAAGAGCGCCTCGTGGACAAACTCGACCCTTAGCTCACTCTAAGAGGTTGGCCTTCCTAAGCTACCTTATCACGTAAGGATTGCTTGATCTAGTTCATCTCAAAAGAACCAAGTCAGTCGACGATCGTAGAGTTGAGTTTGAAAAGGACTAAACGATCGTAGTGCAACTGCAGCGATCGTAGAAGACAACTCAACGATCATAGTTCTACCAAAGGGTACTCCAATTCACAAGGAGCATGAAGAGTGAGACATCTGCTAAGCCATTCAAGTTAAGGAGATAAGTTCGAATACATCAGTGATTAAGCTATGCTGCATCGAAGTAAGGAGGAAAGACGGCCATCCATCGCAAAGATCTCTCAAAATTGATCGTTGAGTCAACAAATGAAATCGTGAGTCTATAGCTATCTCATCATGTTACTTTCTACGAATCAAAAGGTCAATTGGTCAAAGCCACGACAATTAAACGTCAACTCCTCTAATAACTGAAAAGTTGTGGGGAGTTACAGCTCATTACTGGGCAACGTGCAACCAATGGACAGTTGACACATCACTGAGTATGCAGAGTTAGAAGGAACGCCATAAAGACAAGTTCAAATCTGCAGACAAGCTACTAAAAGATATCGAACCTTTCTCCTCCCATTTTCAAAACCCTAAAAGCTTTTCAAGAGCAAAATCGCTTAACCTCCGAGCCTTACCAACCAAACAAACCATCTCGCATAAACTTCTCTATATCTAATACCCACATTCTTCAAACTACTCAAAATGGAAAACTGGGTGCGATTACATCGGTATTCACTTGAACAAAATCGCTTTGAAAAATCAAAAAGAAGTTCGGGGACATTCTCGAGCTTGTAAAGAAGGCTAGATTTTCAGAATGCCTTGAGGCAAATACTCGAGTCTACTGCAACCTGGTTAAAGAATTCTACTCAAACGTCTCTATAAATTCAGAAACTCTTACTACCAAGGTTAAAGGTCAGTCTCTCAAGTTAAAATCTTCTGACCTCAATCAATGCCTAGGTTTTCCTAACCAAGGGCTAAAGAACCTTGACAATGTCATCACTAAATTAGCAAAGGAAGTTATGGGGTATCAAAGAAACCCTAGTTTCAAGGACATGAAGAAGGAGTTTCCTGAGCAATATGAGTTCCTTACTGAAATAGTTGGAAAGTGCATACTATGTAAGAACACTACACATGACACAGTGATCGACCAACAGTTGAAAATCATGTCAGCAATAGTTTTGAAGAAACAAATCGACTTTGGAGCTATCTTGTTTGATCAAATCTCCAAATGGGTAGAGAAGGCTGAGAAGAAGCCCCTGACCAAGGTATTTCATGGGAGGTCACGAGTATCATCACATCAAGAAAAAGTTAGGTGGAAAGATCAAGGATGATGAGGGAGAAGCCCTGAATGTGCACAAGGTGATGTCTCCACAATTATTTGAAAACCTAAAAAGAATCCCAAGGAGAACAAAAGGTCGATACTGGGAGCAAAGAAGAGAGCCTTTGCAAAAGAAGAAGAGAAAGATAGTAAAGACAGAGAGCTCGAGTCCAATGACTCTTCAAGAAATTTGAAATCACACCACCAGAAGAAATCAAAAGTGGTGAAAAGAGTCATGATGTGAAGAAAGCCCAAGCCCCACCAAGGAGAGTCTCCTCCTTGAACAAGAATGAAGAAGAAAAGGCCTAAACTGCTGAAACCACAAAAAGAAGAAGCAGCAGGTTGCTTCAAGGGCCAGTCAGCAAGAAAGCTAAGGTGGATGACAAACCATCCTTAGCTTCTCAAATCAATACATCTGCTGAAGAAAGGGACTTAGAGTCGGCAGGAGAGAAAGAAACTGAAACTGCTGATGTAGAAAAGTGCTCAAGCCCCATGGCAAATTCTCAGAGAAGCAACTCTGATGAAGAAAAAGAAATTCAGAATGATCAAAGTGCATCTCCAAATGCAACTGCCCCAACCAGCCCAGAGAATGGGTTAGAAAATGCTATTCTAGAAGAAGAAGAAGAACATGTCCCCTCAAACCAAGAAAGCTCTCATGATGTCTCAGAAAGTGATGAGGCCAAGAAAGAAGAGTCTGCTCCTGCCAGAGATGATCTCCAAAGAAGTTTATCTGATGAGCAAGTGGAGTCAGAGACTGAAGAAGAAGAAGAGTCTGTCTCTCCAATAGTTGAACCCCACAAAGAAGGAAGAGCTACAGGCTGCAAGCCCAGTTTGCCTCCAAAAGGAAAAACAACCAATCTAATGCCATCATTGAATTAAGTGATGATGAATCTGTATCCCAATGAGAAGATGCTGAAGAAGAAACCAACAGTGGAGAAGAAGAATCTAAGGAAAGACTTGCTGAAGAAAGTTCAGATAATGAAATATAGCAAGAAGGATTTTCTGTTGGAGATGATCAAGAAGAGTCTGAACATGAAATGCAACAAGAAGATCCCTCTGCTGAAGCTAATTTAAATGGTTCTGGTTCTGAGAAGGAAGAAGCAGGAAATGATTCTAACTCTGAAGATCAGGAATCAGAAAACTCAGAACTCTACCTTGTTTTCTCACCTGCAAGATTTATCAGGAGAATAGTAGTAGAAGTTCCCAATGAACCATCAGAGACTCCTCCTGACAGATGGGTAAACTATGGAGACGAGCAGCTCAGCGTAGTAAGAATGACTACTTCTGACTTAGTCAAGAACTGGAACAATATGGAGCTAGACTGCTCAACCATTCTCTATAACCCTGATGATCTGCTGATGAGATGGTTCTTCCAGTGGATGCCATGGCTAAAGGCCATTACTGAAAAAGATGGAAGCTACTTCAGTTGGTGTTACAAGCAGTTTCTAAGCATGGAACTGGTGGCTCAGAACTTTCCAAGAGTGTAGAAGTTTGCCACCAAGCTGATCACAAACCAGCCCCACTTCAAGGTCTATCGACATGCTGGAAATCTCTACATCCCCTACGACCGTAGAGTGGATTCTGAAGGAAGAAGAGCCATGACCAAGAAGCTGATCGTAGAGTCTGATTACTCTACTGCTTATGATGTTCAAATCCAAAACCAGAAGCCTCCTTATGATCAAGCACTGCTATCAGACACTCCATCCTCCTCCACAAGCAATTGGTATTCCACGATTGTTCAGATTATCCAAACATTTGAAAATCTGTCCAAAGATGACAATCGTAGAGTCTAATCCATTGCCCAAACTGAAGCTGCCAATCAAGAGGATCAAACTGCTTTGGAGCAAGAATTACGTAAAAGTTCGATGATTTAAGCGAGAAAGATCTCTACGCTCACTAAAGAATCACGTATGCGAGATAGAATCAGGAGATGATTCTTTCCAGCACAAGCTTCAAGCTATCTTGGTTGATGTATCTCTCAAACTACAAGAGAGAGATATCATCTATCAGAAGGCCATCCAAGATCAGAAGGTAGTAGCTCTACAAGTTCAGGAGGCCAATGCAAAGCAGATCGAAGCCCTCTCTGACAAGATTGACGATCTGAACAGTCCTTCTTCCTGCGAACTTGAGCTCACCAAAGAAGAACTAAAGTTTGAAGTCGCAAACTCCTCCTACTAACTGAGATGAAATTAATTCCAACATGGAGCAGCTGTCTCAAATGATTAATGACAAAAAGGGGGAGAAAAAGAGGCATAGAAAGAAGAGGAGCAAGGGGCATCAGAAGAAGAGCAAAGGGTCAAGAGGAGAGAAGGAGTCAAAGAAGACAGAAACTGCTGAAAGAGTATCATCATCTGAGGGGGAGTCGAAAGATGATGATCCCATGATAGCAAAGTCTGAGGGGGAGCCAGATAAGAAAGATGATGAAGGGGAACCAAGCAGAGACAAAAGGTCATCATCTGAGGGGGAGCAAGAGCAAGAGCAAGAAGAGAAATTAGATGAGTAGCTGATCAACAAGAATCCTGGAAACATACAAGGAGCCAAGGAGGTACAACTCTAACCTGTTAGGTATGTTCTGGATCCAGGATATAGAATGTTTGAATATATAATTGCCATATTAATATAAATGACATTCATGATTAACTGTTTAGAAATACACCTGCTCACTGTATCTAAGATTCATTCATAACATGCATATGCACTTATTGTTTTTGTCATAATCAAATAGGGGGAGATTGTCAGGAATAAACATGTGAATGTTATTCCTATTTAATATATGATTTGATTATGATATATATAAATGAATGAATATGCAAGTATGCTTGCATGAAGAAAAGCTGTAAAGTCCTTTGATAGATAATAGAAATATATGTACAAGGACTTAAAATGAATTGATCAAATATGTTAGGTTGATCCTGCATAAGCAAAACAGCTTTGTAAAGTCCTTAAAAAGAAATGATGTACAAGGACAATAAATATAGAAAGATCAAGCTTATTAGGTTGATCTTATGATATAATAGATAGGCTAGTCTGATCGTCGAGCACTGCACCAGAAATCATAATCTGCCAGGTGAGTCAAGGTTAACTTGGGAGCTATCGAGGCAGAATAGGAGTATGCAAGATAGTAGATCTCGGAGTTCGTAGACTACCAGGGGAAACGAAGAAGGATCGTAGTGTATCGAGAAGAGCTTCCTCGGGATCGTAGTGTGCTGAGGAAGTCATGTTCAGAATCGTAGAGACAGCCTGCCTAAGAGCCGAACGATCATCTGCCAAAGCTAAGTCCGAAACGTAGACTACACTCAGAGTCGTAGAGCCTAGTGATGCCGAAGCCAAGTCAAGGATCGTAAACTACACTCTGAGTTCGTAGAGTCCATTGAGTGCATACAGAGATCGTAGTCGGGCAAGATCAGATGAAGACAACAAGCACAAGGTAGAAATCGTAGAGTGTCAAGATCTGATCTCAGGATCGTAGTGTCGGCACAGCCAAAGCTGAATCGTAGAGTGAAGAACTATGACTCCAACAGAAGTGCTCACAATGCCAAGTCAGAATCGTAGAACAGATGCGGTTCTCAAAGAATGAGCACTCCCAGAATATCCAAAGGTACGAAGCCTCTAGTTGGCACTGCAAAGATGCAATCCACAGTAAGGAAACCAAAGAGCACTCAACGAATGGCATGCAGGCTAGCAGAAGAAGTAAGCACCAATCCAATCAGCATCAAGATTGAGTTGAAAGGCCATACGTGATGAAGTCTCCCACAAGATGATTCAAAGAAGATTTGTTGCACTGACTAAGGAAAAGTCACCAATGCGATTCTTGTCGACAAGAGAACAGAAGACAACGATCTTGGAAGCAACCAGGATTGTAGTGTTTGTCAAACAAAGAAAGAACTGATGGAAGGTGAACCGAGATACTGGTCAGCTTTTGAATAACAAGGCTAAAGTGATTAAGTGTAGGGTCAGTTCATTGTTGATAAGTGAGTGGAAGATCACCAGGAGAAAGCAAGCTGGACACGCCACAAATCTGAAGTGTCTTGATATTCAGAAGGGGACCAGAGCAAGGAATTAGGCCATCAGTATCTGAGAACAGTCGAAGCAAATAGAAGTATTGAAGCACTTCACAATACAAGGAAGAGGTGTTCTACATTGAAGATCCAATCAACACTCTTCAGGATCGTAGTGTTAACTCTACTAAGTCGACGACAGCAAGACACTACGATCAGGTCCCTTAAGACGTGCATCAAAATCGTAGAGTTTGGATACCTGAAGACTGAAGCATTGGCAACGGTTCAATCTGAAGAGTAATATTCGGACAAGTGCTTATTGAGAGCATCGATGCAAAAAGACAACCTCTGATCAAGAAATCAGAAAAAATAAAGTCTTCAACCTGCCCAAGATAGTAAAGTGATACATCTGACAGGGTAGGTGAAACAAATGAAGCTACAGAGTCGTAAAAAAAGTATGTCATGTCACATCAAGCGATCTACCTCAAGCAACTTGAGATCTGTGAAGACATTTGAATATCCTCCAACGGCTACTTTCCAACGGAAGGATTGGGAATGTGTATAAATGTAGAAGAGCTTCAAAGATCAAAGGTTGCTGGAGTTGTGAGTTTTGGAGAGAAGGTGGACTGATCTAATCAAGTGATAGTGAGTCCAAAGGCTCACTCTACGATCCACCAAGAACACTCAGAAGTTAGATCAAACAAGAAGTAGAAGTGTGAGTTCTACTATGTAGAAGTGAGAGTTCTAATACATGAAGAGTGTTCTGAACTGCCGAGAGAAAGAAGAGCATCATGCCATCTGGATGTCCATCATGGGAAGACTCTAAGTACAATAGAGAAGAGCCTACGGTCAAATTTTAGCAAGTCCATCATGGGAAGGCATCGATGAAAGCAGAAGGAGATCACAAAAGCCATCTTGGTGACAAGCATGAGAAAGTTTCTAAGTACCTAACAGAAGAGCTTACAGTTATCTTAGAAGCCTCTCATGTGCAGCCATCAAGTACTAAGAAGAATGATCTTCAAGGCAGTTCATCAAGGGGTCATCCGTAGTAGTTGAGGAACCTAAGAAGCTGAGCATCATGCAATACTCAACTGCTCTTCAAGGATGATCAAGCCAAGCTGCTAAGGATAGAAGATGTTCAGAGCATGAAGACATCTTAGCAGCTCAGCACTGACTCCAACAACAACAAACAAATAACTCACCGAAGCCAGGGCCTGAGGGGTCCATGTTCAGAGGGACTAAATGAAGCAGGGCCAAAGGGTCCTTGTCCGGAGGGACTAAACAAAGTAGGGCCAAAGGGTCCTTGTCTAGAGGGACTAAACGAAGTTCCAAGCTCTTTGGGCTTCAAGAAGAGTTCCAAGGAACTAGAAGAGTCCCAAGGTCACCGCCTTGAAGAGTTCTTAGTGAATCAAGTTCTAAAAGGTCACGGCTCAAGGAATCGTAGAGATTGTGGTGCCGCCTTTCCTTAGTGGAAATCCTGCTAGTTGAAAGCAGAAGAGTGGATTAGGAGCTTGAGTCTCTGAACCACTTAAAACCTCTTGTGTCTTTTACATTATGTCATTTACATTATGTCTATAACTGCTATAACTGCTATAACTGCTATATATGTTTTAACTGCTTACAACTAAACTAACTCAACGAATAATGTACGTATGATTATGAATATATCAATGAAGGGGAATCTTTTACTTATTCCGCTGTGCTTGAAAAGATTCTTATGTTTGTCATATATTCTAATATGAACAATACATCATAAACCATAAAAGTATTTGAAATAAAAAGGATCTATTCAACCCCCCCTTTCTAGATCTATTGTGCCCTCTAGGAACTAACACAGTATACACAAGATACTATAATGATCTCAAGTCCAAGGACTAGTTGTACAACTATCTCTTTAGGAACTCCTATTGTTAGGCAAGTAAAACTCCATTAGGGTTCCTTTAAGCGAATCACGTTTAGTGAACTTATTCTCCAATAAGCACCTACATACTTGCTTTAGTGTCTCCACACAAATGATTATGAGATCAATCATCATCTTCAACAGAGCAAGCATAGTATTTACTAATATATCTGGAATCAGTAACCCCACATTAGTGATCCATTAGATTAGGAACATTTATAGTTTTAGAGCTATCCAAAATTTAGATCTCATTAGCATGATCAAGATTATGATTCTAATAGCATTGCCCCAAAACTATGGGTTTATCACATTTATTAATTCAACTAATTAACATGGATAACAAATGCTTATTGTATTATATAAATTCTCTTATTAATAAATGAACAATATTACAAAGTAAATGCTTATCACATCCAATGTGATTGGCTTGAGGACATATTACTTTCAATCTCCCACTTGCATTAAAGCCAATCGCCTTGATATCTCATACTCATCTTCTCTAAGTGTGATCGTCCTACTGTTGGATTAAAATTTAATAAATGGATCTGAAATGTTGTTCTTGAGAGTCCACTATCTCCAAGTTGACTTCTGATAAGTAGGTTTTATACCTACTTATTGGCTATCAACTTGCTAGAATTGTGGCTTAATCTCAAGTATTTTAGTGTTGTTTTATGCTTTTTATCTTTGTTTTATTGGTTGCATTAAGGAATTTCAAATTGTAACGACCCCAAAATTCATACAATTTAA
This sequence comes from Panax quinquefolius, assembly GCA_020205615.1. Lineage (NCBI taxonomy): Eukaryota > Viridiplantae > Streptophyta > Magnoliopsida > Apiales > Araliaceae > Panax > Panax quinquefolius. The sequence goes on from CM035165.1 coordinate 38,424,827, forward strand.
TTCTCGACTTCGGTCGTTAACAATACATTCAACCTCTAATTTTACATCATTAAACGATAATACAACCATTGAAATTTGCGGAATAATTAAATTTTTTTATTACAAACTATTCTCGTTCCCAAAACTTTCAACCTTTACATCTAACTGTCTCAGAATCATTTTAATACTACAAGAGTTTACATCGCAAAACGATATTACAATTCAACATTAATACAACACACCATGCTATTTGCAATAAAGATTTCAAACAGTTCATCATCAAATTCACATAGCAAATAATTAAGAACTGAATGACTTGCTTTGATCGTTGTTTACCAATAACAGTTTAACAGCTTACAATTATCCGCACTTCACGTGCCCTTCATAATTATATAATCATACACATCAACTATTAGTCATATAGCAACGCATAGTAGTTGTAATGTAAACTTTACTTTATATCTCATAAGTCCGATGACATCCAACTTTGGATATGCTGTAAACATCATATTAATCTATTTTTAAAAATTATTGGACACCCATTTCCAATAAGATAGACAGTCCAAAACAATGTTCAAAAAGGGGCTTTCAAAACTGTTTTTCATTCTTTCACAGCTTTACCCTCTCTCGCTAAAACAGTCGTAACTTTTCTATTTCAAAACATTTTTGAGCGATTCTTGAGCCCATGCGAAGCTAACTTCTGGGAATACAACTTTTATGCTTTGTCCTTTTCCAAATTCTAAACAAAGAATTCCATAAAATTAGTTCAAGGTGACTACCCCGAGTTAGTTAGACAGTTTTGACGCGACTACTTTTAATGGTCATAACTCTTTGCTCCGAAATCGGAATTAGTCCATTCCGGAGTCTATGGAAAACTTATTCAGTGTACTATAACATACCAAAAGCCCATAATTTTCTAAACAATCTAGCTAACCCCGAATTTTGTTTTTAGATCAGCAGTCCACTAGTTTTTTGGACTTCTCGTTTTGACATCCAAAACTCGCCTCGACTCGTTCCAACCCAACTTTCTTTACAAATAGGTCTTATTTAATATAATTAGACTCGTCTAAGGTCTCGACTCCGTATCTCTAATTACAATCATTAGAACTCATTTATATAATCAATTCCAAGCCAAAATAAACATAGTAAACTAACTAGTTTACTAACAAAACTAACTAAACTTCTAAAATTCAAACTTTAACTAACAAACTAAATATAATATTTAAAATAATATCATTACCAAAAATTAAATAAGAAACATACCCGAAAATACGAGTTTCACAAATTGAATATGCACTTCCACGCCAAAATTTAACTAAGAAGGTCTTTATAAAAAGTCCTCCCACAACAAAGCCTTTCTCAAAATTAGAGACCTTATTGTTGGTGAATAAAACAAAGGGTCAAGCACTTCTATTTATAGGTTTAGAAAAGGGGTAAAGTTCTCAATTTAGTTGACATAGGACTTGGTTTATACTAATTCTAATTTTTTTATACTAATTTTTCATATTTTTAACATGCTAAGTGTATTCATTCATCGCGAATTCGTTTCTTAACCAATTTAATCCGTTCAAGTTGCGTTGTTTTCCTTTTATAGAGGAGAACAACAATCATCCATCAATTTAAAGTTTCCATCACGAATTCATCATCAACTTTAGTCCCAAAGTATACAAAAACACACATTACAATCAAAACTCAAATTCCTCTTCTTTAGTATAAATACATGAATTGATTTCTAAAAATTTGTTTCTAGATGACCATTATCAAATTATAAATATCTAATAACATATATAACATCATAATACACAAATTCATTAACCAAAACTCCAATTTTAAAAGAAACTCAAGAACACATAAACTAGAATTATAAACTAGATTATGTACCTTTAATTTCTTAGGAAAATAAAATTAACCTTATCAAGAAAATTATAATTTTTATTCAACCATTATAATCATAACATTATTTAACAAATTCTCACTCCTCTAATTTAATTATTTAATTAAATTAGAATATCACTATTATACTCGCGTAATAAAATACGTATAAATCTTATCTATTTTATCACACTTAAATAAACTATCTCATAACAATTTTCATCAAATATTTATTTAATACCATAAATATTCATTTTATTCCATAAAGTTTCCAACTAAAATATTTAATATACTTAATAAATATTTTACTCGCATTATACTAACATTTACATTTTTATGCAATATTATTACCTTCTCACTTTATTAAATCAATTATACTTGTATTAATTCACTATTTTAATTAAGTGAATTATTCACACTATTTATGAAACTTAACTCATAATAATTTTCATTGCCCATTAAGGCATAACAATTAAAATTATATTATCTCATAACATAATTTCAACTTAATTAAACTAACTAATATTATTTAATTTCTTTAATAGTTTAATTAACTATTAAATCTCACATTCTCCAACATATGAATATATAATTCTCTTCATACCAAATCACATAATTCAAAATATATACACCTCATAATAAGAATTTTAATTATTAAATTCTTATTTTAATAACTTATGAAAATTCGGGTTGTCGCACAAATGACAATCAATGGCATGGAAAGGGCATGGGCTTGGCAAGATGATGAGTATGTGGTGAACTGAAGATGGAGCATAGCATGAGGATGTAAAATGGCCTCTGATCAGTGGGAAGTGAAGGCGAATGAAGGGCTAAGGCAGCAACAAAGGGACATCAATGCACCAACAGCAGATTGTAGAAAATTAGTGTCGCGTGGTCGCGCCAGCATGAAGAGTAAAAGTGGCGCTTCATGCCAGAGAAAGACCAGATCATGCATCTCAGGCGTGCTCATACCTGAAAAGGCTTACGGGGTGGCGCAACAGTGCTAGTCAAGATTCTGCAGATTGACTTTTCACTTAAAATTTATTGTAGTGTTTTTACCTAAAAAAGGTGTATTTGTAAGTTACGAGATATTCATTCTATCAGTTTTTAATTTCCATTTTAGGGTTTTGAAGAGCTAGAGAGAGTTTTTAGCTATAGTTCAATATTTTGGCTTCTCTCTTTGGTTCTTAGTAGACTTTGATTATTAGGGTTTCTATTTTGTTTGATTGTGGATTTGAACTGATCTTGGAGGTTTACTTTGGACAGAGATTTATCATATTTGCAATTTTCTATTCTCTTAACTCTCTTTTCTTTCATTGTAATATCTCAATGCTTGGTTCAAATCCCATAATGGTTATTGATTCAAAGATAAACTTATCACCATTATGGGATTCTAATGGAGCTTATTGTTTAGTTTAGATCTATATGCCTCTTTGTTTTGCACTTGATTGATTATGTATGGATTGCCTAGCATGGTTGTGTTTATTATTTAGATGTTTGATCACCATCTACCTTAATAATTTGTATGGAATTGAAAGAGGAAGTACAAGTTCTGATTTGGCCATGTTATCATATGTTCATGAAATTTGCACGTGATAGATTTTGTGATTCGTAATCGGGAAAGACATATATCGGCTTTCCATGTGTAGTCATTTCAGAGAGCTTGCACTTAAATTAATATTACTTGTAAGCCACATAGAAATATAGTGAGTTAGGTAATATTGATGTTCATATAAACTCTATCTATTTTGTGGATTTTATGTGATATGTGCATGGTATATTAAAAGATAGTCATGTTTCACCTTCGTGCTCTCGACTAGTAATCTAAAGTAATTAATTAAGCTTAACAAGAGGTGTTTAATCAGGATGATGCATTAAGTGACATTAGGATCTCATATCTTTCCAAATTGAATCAATCGTGTGTTAAATAATTTATTAGTGATAATTATCATTTTTAGTTAAATCACATCTTATTTACTCGTTTTAGCAGCCAGAAATAGCTATAAAGTTGTTGCATGATAGATTAGAGATAATTACTTTTCTCCATGGGAACGATACTTGACTTACTCTATATTACTTGTTGACCGTGTATACTTGCACGTGTGTATTTGTTTTGTTAACACCGAAACAAGCCAATAAGTTTTTGGCGTCGTTGCCGGGGATAAGTTTTTATTTTTATTACTGTCATCATCAATTTAAGTTTAATCTGTCTAACTTGAAAAATTCACATCTTATCTCATTTCTATTTTACCTTTATTTGTGTTTCAGGTACTTGTGGATAGTATATGCACACTCGATTTATAAATTCTGTGTTGGTACCTAGGCAGGATAATATCAACGGTAAATCTTGGAAAGCGAATACACGTACTTCTAACACACAAGAAGACACTTAAATACTGGCACAAATGACGGAAGAACACAGAGCATTGAGAGATTATTCTATGCCAAACATCAATGAGCTACAGTCAAGCATAGTCAGGCCAACAATAGCCGCGAACACCTTTGAGATTAAATTGGGAGCAATCTAGATGGTACAGAACAAGGTTCAGTTTTGAGGTGCGGCTACTGATGATCCTAATGAGCACCTTCTGAGTTTTATTAAAATCTGCAACACATTCAAGTACAACGGTGTGTCGGATGATGCGGTGCGGCTCAGACTGTTTCCTTTCACCTTGAGGGATAAGGCAAGGAGTTGGCTTCACTCATTACCATCAGGATCAGTGACTACATGGGAGGATTAAGCCCAGAAATTTCTAGCCAAATTCTTTCTTATGGCTAAAACAGCGAAGATGAGGAGTGTTATATCTTCGTTTGAGCAACAACAGGGAGAATTGTTGTATGAGGCCTGGGAATGTTATAAGGAGATGCTAAGGAAATGTCCTCACCACGAGATGCCAGATTGGATGGTGATCAATACCTTTTATAATGGTTTGTGATGGCAATCTAGGCCAATCATTGATGCCGCCGCAGGAGGAGCTTTATGGGCTAAGAGTTATGAGGAAGCCTATGACTTGATTGAGACCATGGCGGCAAATGACTTCCAGAATCCGATAGCTAGAATGCCTCAACCAAGAGTTGTCGGGGTATTGGAAGTGGATGCCATCACATCACTATCAGCTCAAATGGCAGCGATGTCGAAGAAAATTGACTCTATGGCTGAAAACAAGGTTAAGCAAGTTGCCTTCGTCTGTGAGTTATGTGCGAGATCACACCCACCAGAACAATGTGCTATCACTACAGAGTCAGTTCAATTCGTAAGAAACTATCAAAAGCCACAGAATAAATTTCAGAACTCCTACCATCCCAACAATAGAAATCATCCAAACTTCAACTAGAATAATAATTAAGGTGCTCAACAACACCAACCTCAACAACAATATCAACGACAACAATCACATCAACAGTATGCCCCTAAACCGTCACATCCTCCCGGATTTTAGCAACAGCAACACGAACATCATCCAGCTCCTGTCCCTCAACCGGAAAAGAAATCTGAGATGAAAGATATGATGTTAAAGTATATGGCAAATATTGAAGTGTTGATAAAGAGTCAAGCGGTGGCAATTAAGAATTTGGAAAACGAAATGGTTTTAGAGTTTATGCCCTGGAGGCCAATTATTTGATATAATTTCTTAACATTTTGATATTATATTTGATTGAATAAATGAATGATTTTATAATGGTTTTATTTACTGCGTTATATAAATGTTAACATAATAAAATTCCTTAGAATAGTGATACAAATTATATAGTTTCAAGTATGTGACTTGAACATGAGATTATATAATTACAATTAGTATCATTGCTCTTAAATGTCCCTAGTCGAGTATCATTGTTGATAAGACACCAATGATGCATTGAGACTAGTATGTGGATTGACTGATGAACAAATCTCATTGGTCATAAATATATGAGATATTAAGTCAATGCATAGGTATGTGTTAGAGAATGATGTACTGGACAGACCCACCATGAGAATTCTATGTGGACCATCGAAGTGTCATTAGCGATTCTCATAGTGACAATGATGTAATGGTCCTCCGACCTGAAATCACTATATTACTACACGAGAATTTATGTACTTTGATATCATCAAAGGTCACCTTTAATAGGGTGGACTATAAAGGTGATTATTGGTTACATCATGAATCGTGTGAGAAAAATGAGTGATCTAGATGGAATTTAACCCTCCTATTTATTAGGGGTGAAATCCATAGGCCTCTTGATCAGTAGGACTATGAAATGCATGGCCATGCTCAAATAGTGATTTGTTTTATATAGTCTACTCATTGATCAAGAAAACTCAGATTAAATTATGAAGAGTATGACATATTCCATGACTCGAGTTTAATCTAGGATGTCAAGGTTAAAAGGATTAAATTACATTGAAACATTAGTCACGAAAAGGTTGTATCGAATCATCGATTTTATTATTAATCGGGTAGCAGTGATGCATTACTAGATGCCACTCACTGTTTATAATTTTATAATATGATTTTAAAATTATTGCCAACATAATAATAACCTATAGGGTCACACACATAGAACGTAATTAAAAAGGGAATTAATTTAAATTGTAAAAATTTAAATATGTCAATATGATTGATTGTATTTAAATTACAAATTTAAATTAATAGGATAATTTATATATAGATATATTAATTAAGTAAGACTTAATTAAGATATATATATATATATATATATATATATATATATATATATATATATATATATAAATTAGGATTTTAAAAGGGTTTTGATTAATCCCTTTTAACCGCTATACATATGATATGTAGCAGTCATTTTAGGGTTAATGAATCATAACCTAAAACCCTAGCCGCACTTAGAGAGAGACTAGAGAGAAATTTCGAAAATCCATTCCTTTGGTGGCTAATACCGCAACTGTAATAACCCGATATTTTCAATGTAAATAAATAAGAAATTTTGCATATAATTTTTTTTATTATTATTTTAATGATGAGAATATGTGTCAAGTAATGTATGATAAATCCAAATATATTTATTACCTATAAATAATTTTAGAATTACTAATCACTATAAATTATATTCCTATAATAATTAATTTTTGTAAGCGTAAAATGTTTTTATTAATTATTTTCCATGAAAACATGATTTTATATTATTTAAATAATATATGAAATGATTATTAGAAGTATAATAATAAATATTTTATTATATGAATTTGCTTAGAATATTTAAGTTAATTATTTTAGCTTAATTATTGATGTTGTATATGAAAGATAAATCGATATGGAATCCAAACCCTAAATTTGGGTATTGATCAAGGATGAGAATAATAATATAATATTAATTATATTTTAAATTTTAGTGCTATAAATATGTACTGTAAATGAGTAGACTGATAACGGTGGGCCAAATATGGTAAATTATGGCATAACCCTCATATCGTGTTATTAAACCCTAATTGGTAAACTCGGTTATGAGTTCGAGACCGGTAGTAAATTGTGTTATATGAATTTTATCACAGTATTATATAATTTACGTAATTAGGAGAAACCCTAATTATTATTTGAAAACCATAATCTGCTAATATTAAAAACCCTAATTATCGCTTTTAGTAAATTATAATGATAATTAGGAAACCCTAATTGTTAATTTAGAAACCCTAATGATGTTAAGGAACCCTAATTATTTAAACCCTAATTTTCTATTAAAAACCCTAATTTAATTAGTGTGTTTAAAATTAAAATTTTATTACACTTTAATTTTTAATTGTCCAAATCCTATAATTTATTTGGGAAACTTTAAGATGTAAAATCTAGTGATTAAACCCTAGATTCAATAACATTGGACAAGAATACCCTTGAAATTTAAAATAATTACCAAAGTGCCCTTTTTGTTCCATTCATGCATTATTGCTAGACAAATCTTACCCAATCTTGTAGCCACCCTACCCTAGACCTAACTACAAGCTACATCACAACACATTATCAGCCACTAGCATACAAGTTCATCAGATACATGATTTGCGTAATTTAAGAGAGAAAAGTGATCATTTTTGGCCTAAATTGTTTACAAGCACTTAGCCATTCTCTCCCAAGCTCAAACCCACGAAATTCCCTTGTTAGATCAGTCTATGATCAAGCCCCACGATTACCAGTAGCAGATCAGAAGAACAAAAATCAGAATCAAAGCTAAGAAAAGGTACAAAAACCCTAGCCTCAAATCTGTCCAAAAAAGTATGTGTTAGATGTTAATTTTGAATGTTAGAATATGTTGGTTGTAGTCCATTTTGATGATCTGGGTTGGTAGTTTACAGATCCATAACATCTAAGTCTTCTAATTGATGATTTTTCAAAATCTGGAAAATTTGTTTTTTGGGTCTGACAACCGAATGTCAGATCGTCTACATCTTAGAGTGTTTATTTATTTGATGTTTTAAGTGTTGATTATTGTAGTATGATATGAGATCTTTACTCTGAAAGTTGAATCAAGCTCATAGCATGAATAGATTGTCAGATATGGTTGGTCAAAGGTCGTTGACCGACCATGACCAAACCATTTCAGGCAACCCGTATGTCATTTCCAGTCCCACCACGCTTTCAATCGCTTTGATCCGGCGGTGTTTTGTAGACGATTAGTTGGTTTTGTTGTAATTAGATTGTGGTATGTTGTATAAACTTTAGATCTATGCCTCTAGATTCCTTATTATATCAACAAAATCTTTGTAGTAGATGGTCAAAGTAGACCATCCAGCAACATTTTCCATTTTCTGGAATTTCCAGAAATTGTATGAACGAGTTTTCTGACATTGTTTGACCGGCGTGTATCTGCTTTATTTGTTGATGTTATGAAAAGGTTATGTGATAGATCAGTAGTCGTAGGTGTTGTCTATAAGCTGGAATTGATAGATCACAAAAACATTTCATGTATTGCAAGTTATGAGGATCGTAAGTTGCCTACTCGGACTATTCTTCATTTCTGGAAACCCAGAAATGAAGAACAGCTTCTGATAAGGTATTCTGCAGCCTAGATCTTTTTGGTTTCTTATGTTTTGGCCATGTTTCTTGTTAGATAATGTAGTGTTGAATTTGAACTACATGATATGATGTTTAGCTGTTCTAGAAACATTATAAGTTAAGAATTATTGTTGGTCAAACATGCCTACTCGGTAACAAGCTTGAAGGTTCTGGGTTTGGCCAAGAACATGAAGAACACCTATAGCGACGGTTCTGTTGCTACAGGCATTCTTTAGCGACAGATAGTATTTTATTTTCCGAAAATTAATAAATAATTATAAAAAAATCAGTTTTTAATTATTAAAAATACAAAATAAATTATTAAAAATTATTTTAAATTCCAAAAATTAGTTTTTAATTATTTTAAATATATTTCATAAATATTTAATATTTTTGGAATATTAAAGGCATTTAATTTATTTAATTATATTATTAAATAAATTAGTTAAAATTATTTTAATAGTTGAAAAATCATTTAAAATTATATTATGATATAATAAAATATTTTAAGTTATTTTTAATGACTTTTAATATTTTGTGATAAATTTTATTAATAAATTAATATTAATGATAATTAAGCTATGTACTAAATGAATTAAATAAATTAATTAAAAAGGATTTTATTATATTAAAATCATTTTAAATAATAATAAAGTATTTAACAATATTTTAAGTTATAAAATATAACTTTTAATGTGAGACCCCAAATTTTATGAAATAAAAGTGTTCAATTTTTCTATTTTGGTGAATAGTTAAATTGATAAAAGTTTAAAGTTAAGGGTCATATTTGAATTTTTTTTTTCAAAGTAGATAAGTTGTTATAAAAACCCTTTACTATTCATGAGTTACTATTCACGGGTTACTATTCACCGAAATTACTATTCACTCTAGCATTGTTCACTCTAGTATTTGGGACACTTTTTGTGTCTGAGTTACTATTCACGAGTTACTATTCACGGGTTACTATTCAATTAAATTACTATTCACTCTAGTATTGTTGCTTCACTCGAGTATTTGGGACACTTTTGTGTCGTAGTACTATTCACAAGTTACTATTCACGAATTACTATTCATGAGTTACTATTCATCCTAACAAAATATTTTATGAAAATAACAACGGAGGTTTTACCGTTAAAACCGCTGAACTACTCCTGTAGTAAAAGAATGCGATGTCTGCTGTTGTTGCATAGTAGCATACCGGTATTGATTATTGATATTTATGTAAGAAGTCGGTCGGTTTTGACTCAATTATTATCGATTATTAATATGAATTATTATAGTGATGATGACGTTTTGTTTTATTCAGTATTATTAACGTAATAAAATGTAACATCTTTTTATATAAAATAGAAAGTGATAATGACGCTTTGTTTTATAATGTAATAAAATGTAAAAAACATCTTTTATATAAAAATGTAATACTTTATTAAAGTTATTCTATAAATAGAATATATTATATTTTATTATGCATAGTGTTGCATAGTGTTTTGCATAGTGTTGCATAAAGATTTGCATAGTAAAATGTTTTTATATAAATAGAATATATGATATTTTATTTAAAAGATTTTGCTTTAAATATGGACCGTCGATTAAAGTAAATCAATCTGACCGCTCATGGATTAATTACTATGCATTCTATTTTCCTATAAATGAAGCTCATTCCTTCATTATTTTCTTACAAATTCACCAAACTCTAGATAGAGAAATTATAGAGAGAAGCTATAGAGAAAAAAATCTATAGAGAGAAAGAAGAAGAGTATTCTGTACTTCACTACTTTGATATCCAAAGGTCTTTTACTAGAAGGGGTATTATTTGTTGTACTAAATAAGGGGTGTTATTCTTTCTTATTCATGAAGAGAACTTCATTATTCCATTCATTATTATTCTGTTGGAATAACTCGTAAAAGTGGTATACCCTATACATAACTTTGTATATGCGGCGATACCCTATATACTTGGTGAAATCCTTATGTTATTCTATTCTTATTTATTCTCATTGGAATAACTCAGTATACGCTTAATCCCCTATACTTGGTGATCTTCTTCATTATTCCATTCTTTATTATTCGTTGGAATATCCTCGTGCGTGTGTTTTACACCGACTGGTTCCATTGCTTATTATTCGCATTTATTATTCTCATTGAATATCCTCGTCTGTGTGTTTTTACCGGACTGGTTCCATTGTTTATTATTCAAAGATTTATTATTACATTGGATCATCCTCGCCGGTGTGAATTTCACCGACTGGTTCCGTTATTATTATTTTGTTGGAATAACTTTATCATGCGGCACCGCATGCACGGTGATTTCTTTTGTTATTCCATTCTTTATTATACCCAAATAAGTTAAAACTTTGACTTCTATACTCCATGAAATTAGTAGAATATCCTTGATATTTGCGTTTCATCCAAATCTTTTCATGGAAATATTCTTCCGATCATTCTTGAATTTTACTCTACAAAACAAAGATCTTGTTGACAATTTGACGTTATTAATTCCCCGATAAAATAATTCTTGAACTTGTTTTATTGAATTATTATGTCATTGTCATCATCCTCATGATATATTATGTTATCTTTGGCTTACGTGCATAGATGAACTTAGTATGTTTATGACCGTGGATCATTCTAAGATAATCATGGGTTGTTATAAATGATGTGATAAAAGTCCTCGGTGGCACGTAATGCGGTGATGGATAGTTTTGGTATGATTATGACGAGGGTGATTCGGTATAGTCATGACCATTGATAATTTGATGAAAATCCTCGACCGCGGTACATGTGGATGATTAGATGTGGTGGTTTATTTATTAAAATTTGAGTCTCGCCGATAAAAATTGATGAAAACCTTTTAAAACCTAAAAGATAGTAGATTTTATTCTCTAATCGACTCTTTTAATGGATTGTATATTCCGCTGCAGCTTAAACTGGGTTGTCTATTGTATTTTATCGGTTTAACATTGTTGAAGGCTAATGATAATTTATTCGCATTATCTTAGTCATAATATTTCTTCTTTGGGCTAGTTGAGCTCACCTTTCTTTCACCGTTTTCTTCGTGAAATGAGAACATAGTGGGACTTGGCCTCGAGAACGGAGTAATGGTCCGAGAGGATAGCATTAGTAGTCCTCACTATTCTCGTGAAATAGTGTGATAATAGTTGTAATGAGGACTCCTTTTGAGTTTGTATAATATCTAGTAGACAATATTTGTATTCAAACTCACGCTTTATGTCGTATTGTACATACACACAATTATATTAGTAAGTTGTATTTGAATTTATGTACCATGTAAGTGGCGACCCAGATGGGTGACGATATACTTAATTTTGGGGGCGCCACAGTTGGTATCGTAGCTTAGGATATGATCCTGGCTAAGAGGTGAGAATAGTACTAGGAGGGAGAGACGGGAATACCTTCGCTAGAATGACCTACCTAAGTTTATGTGCTATTTTATTGGTGGATTCGTAATATAGGGATAATTTGTTACATGTCAATTAACCCTTGTTTTGTGACAAGATTTGAGAATGGCATCCGAAAATCTTTGAGATAAGCAATGAAGCACATGAGAGTGTTGATTCACTTCGACAAAAGGTAACGACCAACAACACGATAATAATCATATCGGTGGCAACGGCTATCAAAAACAATGATAACCATCGTGGGGAAATTATCATGCTAAGAATGGTAACCATTTCTATGGTAATCATGGCAAAGATAATAGAAGTGAAAATTTCAAGAAGAGAAGGTCATTTAGCTCGATTTTGTCAGATAAAGAAGTCAAGTCCACCGGGATAGTGGCACCAAAAGGATGATACTGACAAAAAACAAAGTCGATGGTTTCAGAAGAGCGCGTTTTTGTGACTTCTCAAAAGTGGGTAACCCGAACGGTTAGCACGGGTTAGTTAATTATAAATTCTTGCAAAGTCTATACCTTATTAGATACCGGTTCTACCCATTCTTTTATCTCTCTTGCTTGCATTCAACGCTTTAAATTTGACTCGGAGAAATTAGACTTTGATTTATCTATTGAAACTTCGTTGGGAGAAACCTTCACACCTCCACCGCTTATTAATCTTGTTGTTTCAAATAAACACTTTCACGCTACTCTACCGATCTTATCTCTTTGAAAATACTTGCCTTTGAGGTAATTTTTGAAAACGATTGATTAACTACTCATTATTCTTTTTGTAAGGTTGTTAGCTTTCATATTCCTAACCAACCTTTGTATACTGAATTCAAAGTAACCAAATCCTAAAGTTAATCAACGTTATATCAAGCCATAAGTAAAGAGCCCGATCCTTTCGTTGTTGACTTCCTTGTGTGGAATGCAATCGGCCGGACTTTCTCAGAGGCGACGCCGTCGTGGATCAAGATGGCAAGTTGATAGGTATCATTGTGAGGTGCTATCCAAGTTAAGGGATAGAAGTCACAATTGGTATCAATGTGACGTACTATCCAAGTCTTGGATGAGAGTCACAGTTTTGAATGATATTTCTATTATTAATAAATTTCTTGGCGTATTCTTGAAGATTTCCTAGCCTACCCTAGAGCGTGAAATCGAATTTTGTATTGACCCCAGAACAAAACCCATTTCTTAAACCCTCAAATATTTCTTCAACTAAAATGAACAGTTTACGTGGTTTATGATGAAAGTCATAATAAAAGCTTTGGACTAATGAAAATCATGGGTATTCGTGGTATTAGTAAGTGTTATGATGAGTTATGTTGGTTAGTATGTGAAAACATGAAAGTTTCTTAGAAATCACAAAGAGTTGAAAATCAGATTTTGGTGAAAAACGTAACATGAAATTCAATTGACCATATCTCCTATTATATTTTGAATTTTTGAGTGTGGTCAAGTCCTAGAGTTAGATCTACGAGTTATCTAACTAATCCAAGTAGAATGACTGGAAAAGGTGTTGTATATTTTTGTGTGAACTGATTTTAGCAAAGGAGTGCAAAGTTGTAAAAACCGAAAAAGCTGCTGCCATGATTTTAGAGGGGCTGTTTCGGCCACTTAAATTATGAGAAAAATTCTGGCCTTTTGGGACATGAAAGTATATTGTATAAAGTACCTCCTGTCCAAAAATGAGCTCATTCTGACTTAAAATGAGCAAGATATGACTATTTCAATATTTAGGTTTTTTCGACAAAAAATGCTATAACCGGAGTTCTATAACTCCGATGACCATGAAATTTAAACTGGAGGCTCACATTAACATGTGTAAGGTCCTGCCAAGATTTGGGAATTTTTGGAGTTAAACTTGAGGTAGCTAATTTCTTAAAGAATTAATTAGAAATTGATTTTTGAAAAATAGTAAATGAATTTTAAAAATTCCGAGAAAAATATATTTTCATTATGGAACTATATTATGCTAAATCCCAGAAAAGAAATATTTTTGGGACTGATTTGGTATTTTTCATGAAAATAGTTATTTACGAACATATGAGTTAAATATGTTATGTGAAGTAACAAAGTTGAAAATAGGATTTTATGGCTAGAGAATCCTATATAGAGTATATGCATATATTTTTGAGGGATTTGATAATTGGTGATGATATCTTATGAGTATGACATTTTTGAATGATTAAAGGTAAAGCGTAAACAATTGAGATAAATTGTTTATAAATTTAAGTAATTATTAAAATATTGTTATAATATTAATGATATTAGATTATGAGATTATTAAGTGATTGATAACATGGGGATATTCTTGAATCTGGATAAATTATATTATAAATGTTTAATATTTATCCTTTATCTCATTTGATTGATTCTTTATATCATTATCCTCATGTTTATATTATGTTGAAAGTCATCTCGGGCCTCAGTAGTGCGTAGATGGACTTGGTATGATTATGACTGTGATTGTTCGGTATAATCATAACCGTAATTGAATACACGATTATCTTTGGTCAGTAGTGCATGGATAATTTATGGTCGTGATACTAATGAATACACGATTATCTTTGTCAGTAGTGCATGGATAATTTGTGGTCGTGATACTAATGAATACACGATTATCTTTAGTAGTAGTGCATGGATAATTTGTGGTCGTGATATTATTGAATACACGATTATCTTTGGTAGTAGTGCATGGATAATTTGTGGTCGTGATACTAATAAATACACGATTATCTTTGGTAGTAGTGCATGGATAATTCGTGGTCGTGATACTAATGAATATCCTTGGCACAGTAGTGCGGGATGATTCGATGATATGGATTAATTATTGAGCCGAGTCTCAAAGAATGAAATATTAATTCATGGATGTGGTAAAAGTCATCTTTGGTCAGTAGTGCATTGATAGACTTGGTATGATTATGACCACGGATTATTCTAAGATAATCATGGCCAGTAAACACGAATATCCTCGCCAAGAGTGCATGGATAATTCGTGGTTGTGATACTATTAAGTCGCTGCGTCTGATTATTGGTTTTACTGATTGTATATCTTTAGCTTTGTAGTAAAGATGAATTGTTAATGAATATCTTTGGCGGATTGCGAAGATGAATTTAATATTTTTAACGATAAAGGTATTCAAGGTATCCTCACCTTTATCATACCAGGTACGTACCCTAATTTCGAGGGCGAAATTCCATAAGGAGGGGAGATTGTGAGACCCCAAATTTTATGAAATAAAAGTGTTCAATTTTTCTATTTTGGTGAATAGTTAAATTGATAAAAGTTTAAAGTTAAGGGTCATATTTGAATTTTTTTTCAAAGTAAACAAGTTGTCATAAAATACCCGGTTACTATTCACGAGTTACTATTCACGAGTTACTATTCACCAAAATTACTATTCACTCTAGCATTGTTCACTCTAGTATTTGGGACACTTTTTGTGTCGGAGTTACTATTCACGAGTTACTATTCACGAGTTACTATTCACCAAAATTACTATTCACTCTAGTATTGTTCACTCGAGTATTTGGGACACTTTTTGTGTCAGAGTACTATTCACAAGTTACTATTCACGAATTACTATTCATGAGTTACTATTCATCCGAACAAAATATTTTATGAAAATAACAACGGAGGTTTTACCGTTAAAACTGTTGAACTACTTTCGGCGATAAAAATACGATGTCTGGCGTTGTTGCATAGTAGCACCAGTATTGATTATTGATATTTATGTAAGAAGTCGGTCAACACCTCAATTATTGTCGATTATTAATATGAATTATTATAGTGATGATGACGTTTTGTTTTATTCGTATTATTAACGTAATAAAATGCGAACATCTTTTTATATAAAATAGAAAGTGATAATGACGTTTTGTTTTATACGTAATAAAAAATGTAAACATCTTTTATATAAAATGAATACTTTATTAAAGTTATTCTATAAATAGAATATATTATATTTTATTATGCATAGTGTTGCATAGTGTTTTGCATAGTGTTTTGCATAGTGTTGCATAGTGTTTGCATAGTAAAATGTTTTTATATAAATAGAATATATGATATTTTATTTAAAAGATTTTGCTTTAAATATGGACCGTCAGATTAAAGTAAATCAATCTGGACCGTTCATGGATTAATTACTATGCATTCTATTTTCCTATAAATAGAAGCTCATTCCTTCATTATTTTCTTACAAATTCACTGAAACTCTAGATAGAGAAATTATAGAGAGAAGCTATAAAGAGAAAATCTATAGAGAGAAAGAAGAAGAGTATATTCTGTACTTCACTACTTTGATATCCAAAGGTCTTTTTACTAAGAAGGGGTATTATTTGTTGTACCTGTAAGGGGTGTTATTCTTTCTTATTCATGAAGAGAACTTCATTATTCCATTCATTATTATTACATTGGAATAACTCCTGTAAAAGTGGTATACCCTATACATAACTCTGTATATACGCCAGATACCCTATACTTGGTGAAATCCTTATGTTATTCCATTCTTATTTATTCTCATTGGAATAACTCAGTATACGCTGAATCCCCTATACTTGGTGATCTTCTTCTCGTTATTCCATTCTTTATTATTCTGTTGGAATATCCTCATGCATGTGTTTTACACCGACCGGTTCCATTGTTTATTATTCTCGCATTTATTATTACATTTGGAATATCACATGCGTGTGTTTTTACACCTAACTGGTTCCATTGTTTATTATTCAAGATTTATTATTCTCATTGGATCATCCTCGCCGGTTGTGAATTTCACCGACTTTGTTTCGTTATTTATTATTTTGTTGGAATAACTTTTCTACATCATGAAGCACCGCATGCATGGTGATTTCTTTTGTTATTCCATTCTTTATTATACCCAATTGGTTAAAACTTTGACTTCTATACTCCATGAAATTAGTAGAATATCCTTGATATTTGCGTTTCATCCAAAGATCTTTTCATGGAAATATTCTTCCGATCATTCTTGAATTTTACTCTACAAAACAAAGATCTTGTTGACAATTTGACGTTACTAATTCTGGATAAAATAATTCTTGAACTTGTTTTATTGAATTATTATGTCATTGTCATCATCCTCATGATATATTATGTTATCTTTGGCTTACGTGCATAGATGAACTTAGTATGTTTATGACCGAGGATCATTCGGTATAATCATGGCTTGTTATAAATGATGTGATAAAAGTCCTCGGTGGCACATGTAATGCAAATGATGGATAGTTTTTGGTATGATTATGACTAGGGGTGATTAAGGTATAGTCACGACCATTGATAATTTGATAAAATCCTTGACCGTAGTACGGGGATGATTAGATGTGGTGGTTTATTTATTGTCGAGTCTCAAATATAAAAATTGATGAAAACCTTTTAAAACCTAAAAGATAGTAGATTTTATTCTCTACTGACTCTTTTAATGGATTGTATATTCATTGCGCAGCTAAAACCGCGGTTGTCTATTGTATTTTATCGGTTTAACATTGTTGAAGGCTAATGATAATTTATTCTCGCATTATCTTAGTCATAATATTTCTTCTTGGGCTAGTTGAGCTCACCCTTTCTTTCACCGTTTCTCGTGAAATGAGAACATAGGCGGGACGAGTCGGGAACAGAGTAATGGTCCGAGGGATAGCATTAGTAGTCCTCACTATTCTCGTGAAATAGTGTGATAATTGTTGTAATGAGGACTCCTTTTGAGTTTGTATAATATCTAGTAGACAATATTTGTATTCAAACTCACGCTTTTATGTCGTATTGTATACCTACGCTTATATTAGTAAGTTGTATTTGAATTTATGTACCATGTAAGTGGCGACCCAAGATGGGTGACGTATACCTAATTTTGGGGTGTCACATTTAATATTTAAAGGTAAATTTCATTAATTAATTATTATTAATGATATTAAAGTTATTTAGTAATTATATTAAATAATTTAGTTTAAAAATGGTTTTAATAATATAATAATCATTTTAAATAAAAATAAAGTGTTTAAAGATATTTTAAGTTATAAAATATAACTTTTAATATTTAAAGGATAATTTCATTAATAATTTAATATTAATAATTATTAATTTATTATAAATAATATTAAATTTATTTAATAATTATATTAAATAAATAGTTTATAAATGGTTTTATTAATTTAAAAATCATTTAAAAGGGATATAAATGAATTAAAAATATTTTAAGTTTTACTTAATGATTTTTTGATAAATAAAACATTAATACTTTAATATTAATGGTAATTATTTAAGAATGATTTTAAATATTTTAAAAATCATTTAAGGGTAATATTAATACTTTAAAAGTATTTTGAGTTATTATAAATAACTTTTATATTTTGAAAATGATTTCATTAATAGTTTAATATTAATGATAATAGAATTGATTAATATTTAAATCATTTAATAATGATTTCGATGTTTGAAAATTCATGATAAATTATAATAAATGTTTTAAAATTATTATAAGTCATTTAAAAATAATATGATCGATACTAAGTTATAGGAAAGAGTCTTAGACTAGATAATTACCCAATAAAGTTGTTTTTATTTTGCAACATATTTCGTAAATTGGTCCTGACTTAGATAGTTTAATTAGATATGTGATTATTTGTGATTCAATGGTTGTTAAACATGGGTAATAATGTGATTAGGTTATGTGCTGACTGCGAAATGCAGTACTATGTGTTATAGTATATTGTTCTAATTGAACGAATAATCTTATTACTGATAGGTCGCTGTATAAAAGATTAATCTAAGTTGCATTATTGTAAGCAGCAGCTCAGGTAAATATCTTACCTTTGTATTTACTTTATGCAATGGACACGAGTAAGAAAGTTTCAGAATTATATTATTATTGTGCCAGATTATTAACTCTATTATTATTGATTATGTATCCAATCTTTGTATTCATACAAGTTCTAACATTATCCGATCATTGTATTATTGTATAATTCAGATATTTATCCTGTTCGTTAATTCGTATATAGGGTGAGACAAGTGTCCCCACTTGAATAACCATTGTATTTAATCATGTGTTGATACATACTTATTGATTTCAAGTATGTATACGTTGACTTAAAAGTCATCTAAGCTATTTGATTCATCTAGACATAAAAATATTGTTGAACAAGATAAAACGTTATTGTATCCAACCAGATTATTTTGGTTTGGATTCCCGACTAAGTATGAACATCCCGAACATGGGAAAACTTTTGTGCACCTAAGGTGGATAGAGTGAACGATAATATCGTTCTTGCATGTAGTATTGATCAATACAGGGCATAACGGGCTGATCACCCCCCGTGCACATAAGTTATGACGGTTTACAGATGAATTTCTGTTTAACCTTTTCGAAAATAGAAAACAATGTTCATAGTATGTTGACTGATCTCTAGGTATAGTCTGTACGTAGTTTCAAAGATTACATATGGAAGTGATATGTTGTTATTATTGGTTCAGCTTACTTCACAACTGTTGATTCGTTGTTGAAGTGTCTTTCAAAGAAAACATTTAATTCTTTCAGCTAATATATATTGTTGTTATTACTTGTTGGGCAATCCAATTCTCATTCTTGCTTTAAATTTAAATGTTTTCATTTAAGTATGATCAACCAGAAGGTTCAGGCAAGAACATGGGGAAAGGAAAGCTGTACGAATGAGATTTATAATATGTTGTGTAATAGTTATAGTTTATTAAGACAATGATACTTATTATCTATGATGTAATGAATGTTTAAAGGTCTCGTACCTAGGAGTAAACTTTGATGCATATATAAATTAAGTTTGAACTTTATATTATTGTTATTATTATTAGCATTATTCAGCTTATAGAAATGGTATCGTGAAGCACTGAGTTCGGGTTTCAAGTACCCGGATTTGGGGGTGTCACAGGTTGGTATCAAAGCTTTAGGGTTAGAAACCTTAGGTGGGATCGACCTTAGGCTATAACCTTAGAACAGAGGGAAACGTTGAAAATTCAAATAACTCATATAGAGTTTAAAAGAAGATGAATTGAATAAATTCATCGTTAAACAAAATAAAAGATAACTCTTATAAAACTATTGTTTGATGTGTGTATATACTATTTACTAATCAAGATAAGTTGTGTGTAGATGTCAGGTAGAAAAGAATTAGGATACTCATTGATCGTAAAGAAGGAGCCGATATCAAAGCCAAAAGCTGAAATAGAGGCTCATAGTGCAGACAACCTTGATGAGGTGGTGGTATTGGAAAACGTAGTACCGCATCCGAAATGGTGGAACTAATGGATAGTGATTCAAGACACTAAAGTTGGAGCTGATCAAGCATCAACGGAAGTACAGAATCTGAAGAACAAGGTTTCTTCTCTAGAAAAGCTGTGGGAAATAGAAAAGCTACTAAATAACCAATTGCGAAAGGCGTTAATAGAAACAATGGAAGAACAAGATAAGCTTAAAATCCAAATTGATCAAATGGGAGCCGGAATCAACAAATCGTGTGCAGCTCCGAGCAAGAAAGGGAAAAGAAAGAAGAAAGACAGTGACTTAGGAAATTAGTAGGATTAGTAGTGGATTATGTATGTTTGATAATATACGGGTGTAATGTAATATTCTCAAACTGTTGTATAAGTTATTACAGTAATTCCCGACTTTTGTGGTCACGAAGGGATAACAGTATATGTTATGTTATGTAAAGTACTTTGAATTGATGAATACGAATCAATGTTTCATTAATGGAATAAGTTTTGTGTAAAACTTTGTGTTACATGTTAAACTTATACAATAAGGTTTAAAATGTAAGTTAAATTTATGATTTTATGTAATTAGATAATGCCGCCAAGACGTCAAACACGAAATCAAAGGGCAGAAGAATCTGTCAACAACGCCGAGGGACAACAGCAAGACCTAATGCAAAACTTTGCGAACATGGTAGCTCAGGCTATGCAGTAGGGAATACCACCAGGAACCAACTGCATAATTGCTTGGCAAATTTTAAAGACTTCAAGGCAGTAGGACCACCGTAATTGTGGGAATAGTGACCTATAGAAGCCCAGACATGGGTTAACGAGATAGAAAAAGCGTTCGTAGTTGCTAGGGTAGATGAGGGGCAAAAGACGTCTTTTGCCACTTATATGATGAAAGGGGAGGCGAACTTTTGGTGGGAAGCAAATCAAACTAGGGCAGGAGAGGGAGTAGTTACTTGGGCTAAGTTTAAAACTTTGTTTTTCAAAACTACCTCTCAAATAAAGATGCAGCTAGGATGGAGGTAAAATTTACGGAGTTGAAGCAGGATAATACGATCGTCATGTGAGTATGCCGCAAAGTTTAATGAGTTAGCTAGGTTCGCCTCGCATCAAGTTGATACTGAGGCTAGGAAGGCAAGAAGGTTCGAGCCGAGATTAAAACCTCGCTCAACAACAAGGTGGCGATGTTGCAAATCAATACTTTTAAAAAGACTCATGGAAAAGGCTATCATAGTGAGGAGGGAGTGAGGCCATGTTCCTCTATAACAAGGAGAAGAGGAACAAAAGCAAGACCTCAGAGGAGTTGTGAAGGTGGAAACTAATAATGGGAATAGGGGTGAGAAAAGAAAGGGAATTATTTTGGGAATGTTCAAAGTGAAGCAGAAGAAGTGTGAAGAAATGCACGCAGCAAAGGCGAAAAATTATGGAAGAATCACTCTGGCGAGTGTCTGAAGGGTAAGTTTGTATGTTACAAGTGCGGGCAGGAGGGTCATATCTCTCCCAACTGCCCCAATCCAAGGATGAACAATGGATGTTTTCTATGTGGATCGACTGAACATAAGGTGAGGGATTGTCTAAAGAGGAAAATGGAGGCAGGGAGTGTAACTATGGAAAAAGGAAGTTGGACTATGGCAATCATAGGACCGACTTCAACTAACAAACCAACCGCACGAGTCTTCAATATGACGGTCCAGGATACTGTGGCAGCTGGGAATGGAACTCCAGGTATTATTCAAACAACTTTTATTTTCGTGTAGATATTTGATGTTCCTTTATATAGAAAATTATTTTTATAAATAAATTTTGAGGGAGGAATTTGAGTTCTTTTAGAAATCAAGCTTCCGTTTAATCAGAAAGACAAGCTTTATAGTGAGTAATTAAAGATCAGTTCGATCAAATATGATCGAGATCTACTTGGAATGATTGTGTATGTATGTACCCCTGTATGTACGTATGAGTTTTTAAAACGGTGATTCCGGGGACGGAATCCTTATAAGGGAGGGTGAATGTAATAACTTGATATTTTCTATGTAAATAAATAAGAAATTTTGCATATAATTTTTTTTTTATTATTTTAATGATGAGAATATGTGTCAAGTAATGTATGATAAATGCAAATATATTTATTACCTATAAATAATTTTAGAATTACTAATCACTATAAATTATATTCCTATAGTAATTAATTTTTAAAGCGTAAATGTTTTTATTAATTATTTTCCATGAAAACATGATTTTATATTATTTAAATAATATATGAAATGATTATTAGAAGTATAATAATAAATATTTTATTATATGAATTTGTTCAGAATATTTAAGTTAATTATTTTAGCTTAATTATTGATGTTGTATATGAAAGATAAATCAGATATGGAATCCAAACCCTAAATTTGGGTATTGATCAAGGGATGAGAATAATAATATAATATTAATTATATTTTAAATTTTAGTGCTATAAATAGGAGTGAGCAAAAAATGGATAAAACCGAACTACCGAACCGAACCGAATTATTTTAACCGAATTATTTTAGTTTTCGGTTTTTTTCTGGAATTTCGGTTATATCCGAATTATTATTTAGTATTCGGTTTGCCCTTTTAAAAATGTATTATTCTAAAATTCAATAAATGTAATTTTAATATTTAAAAATTAATTATTATTTTATTAATCATTTAATCATATTATGATATTATCAGTTTATCACTATTAGCATTTAGCTGGTTAGCCTTAGCCCCATTTCCCCCATTTTGATCGACTCCTAAGTTCTAACCCCATTTTCTGAGTTTTCCCCCAAATGGCCAAATCCCAATCCCATTTTGCCCTAAGTTCTTAAGTCTTAACCCACTGTCAATCGATCAAGACGGCATGCATTTCGCCTTAGATCTCGAGAACTTAGATCTCCGATTCCTCACTCAGTCTGTCAGTCACTCTCGATCGACTCGCCTCTCGACTCTCGTCGTCGCCGACTCGCCGTCTCCCCATCATAACCACTTTACAAGGTTAGTCCTACAGCTACAATTCGTTTTAGTACTTGATAGTTGTTAGTTGATAGAACTCCATAGAGGGAGATTGCATATGACCCAAATCCTTTGGCTATAGCCTATAAGGGCAAATTGTAAGTCAGTATTTAGGTTTTCTCGCTTGTAAAAACTCCCGCTAGTTTAGCTTGATCCTCTTCGGTTGGATTTTCTCCCGGTTCAACCCTTAGAGAGGGTTGCATGAGTAGTTGTAACAGAGACTCCATTGTAAATCTCTTTCCATGAACTTCCCCTCTTGCCTGTCTGACTGATCTGGTTAGTCTAAATATCTTGCCTAAATTAATTAAAATTTTGATATTGTTAATTATTCAAAAGCTTAAGCTACAATGCAAGAACTTATTAAATTGCTCAAAGTACATGTCTCTTAATTGGCTATAATCTTAATGCAATTTGTTATGGTAATACATCAGACTTTCATCATCTAGAATTTGTTATGGTAATGACACTAGTACAGTAGTACAGTTATGCAATTTCGTATTCATGCTTTAACTTGTCCACCACTGTAAAGTCTGTAATTTGGTGATGTAGTGGGACTCTTTTAGCGAAGTGGTGACTGTCTGACTAAGGCAAAAGAGGCAGGGTACACTGAACCAGATCCAAGGGTTGATTTATCTGGAAACTGGAAAGGTATCAGTTGTTTATTTTGTCTCATGCGTCTTCACTTATTTCATTCTAATTGCAACTATATGTTATTAAGGATGGTAATGGTACTTTGCTTTCAATACCTTATGCTCAACAATTGCTGACCATCTTTTCCGTGGATGCAAATCACATGTTCTCGCACTTTTATGCAAATGAAGAGAAAATCGTGGGCTCATACATAATTTTAACATTGCGGTAATCATTCTTGTAAGAGAATGGATTAAAGTCGAACTTTCTGACATCCCTGTACAGAGCCTTGTTCCAGACCAGAACCATTGAGATTTGAGGGTGAGAATTTTCTTTGCTTCTAATCATTAGCATTCTATGGAAAGCACTGTGTTAATTTTTAATAGGGATTGACATAATAATTTGATTTGTTTGACATTTGTAGATGATGTCAAGAAGTATTTTAAATGATTTGCACATAGTGGATGATACATGACGAGCCTAACCTTGATGACCTTGATCCAATTGGACATGCGAGAGACAAACGATGTTGTTCCCACCAATATAGAGCCCGGGTCAAAAGAACCCACGACAAGTACAAAACTACGGGACACTCGAAAAGTGTAAAATGCTAAGAAAAGGATGGCACCTAGATCCAAGGTGTGGACCGAGGGGCACATCATTCTCATTAAAGATAAGGATGGTAATGTCATCAAAGGTAAGTGTACTTATTGTGAAAAAGAATTAGTCATTGATTCATCTTCAAATGGCACTACTTCTTTAAGAAATCACTTTAGAACTTGTAAAAAAATCCTATCAACATGGACAAAGCTCAACCCCAACTTGTAGGGATTAAAGAGGGTGAGGGGAGGAGGGCATGTGAGGGTACACTCACTTCTTGGAGGTTTGATCAAGAAGCGGTTAGGGCAGCCATAGTTCACTATCTTATTGTAGATGAACTTTCTTTCAAACGTGTAGAGAAGGAGGGTTTTAAAAGACTTATGCAAGTTGCTTGTCCTAGGTTTCAATTGCCTTCACGTTTTATATTTGCTAGAGATTGTATTCGACTGTATGAGAATGAGAAGAGTAAGTTGAAAACAATCCTTAGAAAACATTGTGAACGTGTTTGCCTCACAACTGACTCTTGGACTTCTAATCAACGCTTGAATTATATGTGTTACTGCTCATTTTATTGATGAAAACTGGAAATTGCATAAGAAAATCTTGAATTTTCGAACCATCACAAGTCATAAGGGGAAGGACATTGGGGAAATGGTTGAGTCTTGTCTAATTGAGTGGGGACTTTCTAAAGTTATGACACTCACTGTAGATAATGCTAGCTCAAATGATACTGCGGCGGCTTACTTGAGAGATAGATGTACATACTGGAAAACTAATGTCTTAGATGGTAAATTCATTCACATGAGATGTATTGCTCACATTATTAATCTTGTTGTGAATGATGGGTTGAAATTGATTGAGAAATCTATTGAGACAATTAGGCGTGCAGTGAAGTATGCAAAACAATCTCCAGCTAGGGTCAAGTCATTTAAGGACTGTATTGAGTATTGTGGTCTTGAAGATAAGAAAGGATTGAGTCTAGATTGTCCAACTAGATGGAACTCAACTTACTTGATGTTAAGCTCGGCCTTAAAATACAAGGAAGCTTTTGATCGATTTGGGTTTAAAGATCGGGGCTTTGAAAAAGAGATGGGGGGCAAAAATATTCCAACGGACTCGGATTGGAATAGGGCCAAATTGTTTGCTGGCTTCTTAGAACATTTTTATAATCTCACTGTAAAAATTTTAGGCTCATCTTATGTCACATCAAATAATGCATTTCTTGAAATATGTGACACTTATATTATTTTGAATGACTGGGAAAGAAGCAATGATATAGAATTACAAAGAATGGCTAAGGCAATGAAAATAAAATATGATAAGTATTGGGGAAATGTTACAAAAATGAATATGTTGTTATATATTTCCGTTGTGCTTGATCCTCGTTATAAGTTGAGTTTTGTTCAATTTGGTTTAGAAAAAATGTATGGAAAGAGTGAAATTGAAGTTGAAAATCCGTTGGAGGGTTTGGAAATAAATCTTCACTTTGATATTGATAATGAATATAGGAATTTAGAATATCAATCAAGTAATCAGGCCACTGGGATGGAGATTGCCGATAGTGTGAAGAGATCAATGGAATATTTGTTTAATGAGTACAAGAAAAAGTATTCAACTTAAGAAAGTGGAAAATCAAGTGCAAGTAACATGTCAATGTCATCCCAAGGTTCTAGTTCAATGGAATCCCAAAATACAAATAGAATTACAGAAGAGTTCAAAAGGCGTCGGACCAGAGTTGTACTTGGAGGCAAATCTGAATTGGACAAGTATTTAAGTGAATATGTGGAAGAAGATATTGATACTTTCGATATTTTGGGGTGGTGGAAAGCTAATAGTGCAAGATTCCCTATCCTTGCACGTATTGCCCGTGATGTATTGGCTATTCCCATTTCTACCGTTGCTTCGGAGTCCGCATTTAGCACGGGGGGACGTATTCTTGATGCATTTAGGAGTTCATTGTCTCCTAATATGGTGGAAGCTCTCATATGTTCTCAAGATTGGGTTAAAGTGAAGAATCGCATTGATGTGGAGGAAGATATCGACTTTGCTTCTAAACTTGAGTGTGGTAATAATTATTGTTTTTGTTTATTGTCCCCTAATTATTGTTTTTGTTTATTGTCTCCAATTTGAATTCATTCTATACTAATTATTATTTTTGTTTATTTTGTTCAGCAATATCCAACTTGAGCATTGGTACTAATGATGCCAATGTTTCTGTGACTCAACTTGATTAATGAGGTAATGCCATCCTATTGAACAACTAAACTTCAAATGCATTAAAATAAGTTTACAAATAATTTGTAATTTAGACAAATACCATGATAATTTGTAATTGTTCTCTGCATTAGGAGCCATGTTTGATCTGATTTTTGTTGTCTGACTGCAGTGTTCAATCTGTTTTTGTTTGCTTGTTATTTCTCTTCATCTATCTTGTCTATTTCGAGGCATATACATGTGGACATATGTATAGAGATATAGATAAAGTAGAAGATATGTTAGTCGAGTCCTAGAAATCTAGAATAGCGATCGCCAGATATACCAATTTTTTGAGATGCAATCATTTTCTCGCAACTTATTTGAACTTATATTCCCCCCTTTAATTTTCTCTTTTCTTATCAAAAGAAGACAAAGAAATACGTGACGTCCCTAATTTGATTACGATCAAAATTTGATTGCTCAAAAACTAGGATTTATCCTCTCATTAACACACGTGTCAGCTTCATTTGATCGTAAATCAAATTAATGGATTCATGTGATTTGTAAATGGAGCATGATGATGAATTGATGAATTTGGGTAAGAAGGGCCAAATTAATGGATTCATTAATTGATTATAGTCAAAATATGAATTACACAAATGGTTAACAGAGTTCCATAGCCTTCATTACACACTTGAGTGGTACTTGGACAGTGGATGCTCACGACACATGACTGGGAACAAAGCCCTCATATCTAACTTCATAGAGAAAGAGGGTCCAACAGTTATATTTGGAGACATGGCTCTGGCAAGAAAAGAGGTTTTGACTTAGCTGGGAATGGTGCAGTATCCTTCAGCAAAGTTGCCTATATGGAAGGACTAAAGCATAATATTCTGAGTATAAGTCAGCTCTGTGACAAGGGTCATATGTGATGCCCCCAAAATAGGTATACATCACCCATTCTGAGTCGCCAAATACATGGTACATAATTTAAATACAAACTTAATTATACAACATGAGCTGAGAGTTTTACCACGAATATTGTGTTCTAGACAATATCCAAACTCAAATGGAGTCCTCATTACAATTATTATCACACTATTTTATAAAATAGTGAGGACTACTACAGCCACCACCTCGGACCGTCACTCCATTCCCCGACTAGTCCCGGCTATATTCTCATTTCATGAAGAAAACAATGAAAGCAAAAGGGTGAGCTCAACTAGCCCAGTAAGAAATAGTATGACTAAGATAATGCTGAATAAATTATCGTTAGCCCTTAACAGTGTTAAACTGATAAAATATAATAAACAACAAGTTTAACTGCAGCGGAACAAGCAATCCATTAGAAGACTCAAGTAGAGCATGATATCTACTATCTTCTAGGATTTAAAAATTTTATCATCAATTTTAGCGCTGAGACTCAGCTCAATAAATAATCCACATCACTGAATTATCCATGAACTACGGGCCAAGGATATTTATTAGTATCACATCCACGAATTATCCATGCACTACGGGTCAAGGATATTCGTGTTATCACCAATGGTCATGATCATGCCAACAACTGTCCATCAATGCACTACGGGCCAATGAGGACTTTTACCACATCATTTGTAACATTACGGGTCATGATTATACCGAATAATCTCTTGTCATAATCATACCAATCAACAGTTCATCTATGCCCTACGGGCCAAAGATGACTTTCATCACAATATAAGCATGAAGATGATGACAATGATATAAGAATTCAATTAAATAAAAGCAATTGATAAATTTTAAAGATTTATAATTCAATTTATCCAAAATTCAATAATGTCCAAATTGTCAACATGATACTGCTTTGTGGAGTAAAATTCAAGAATAATATTGTATCAAAAATGATCTGGACAGAAAATAAATCAATTTTTATCATGAATAGTACCCGAGTGAATAGTATCCCGTGAATAGTACATCGAGAATAGTACCCCGTGAATAGTACCCCGACATGAAAAGATTAAAAATTATCAAGAATGGTCAGAATAATATTTCCATGAAAAGATACTTGATGAAGCGCAAATTTCAAAGATATTCTACTAATTTCAAGGAGTAAAGAAGTAATATTTTAACAAAATGAGTGTAGAATTCGGAATCTGAAACGAAATAATATTACTTATATACTACAGAGTATGGAAGAAAATATTATTTCTTACGAATATTGAACAAAAATAATATCCCTTACCTTAAAAGGAGAGTATTTCGTCTGGTATAGCGAGGATATTCTTGAAGAAAACTTTCACTGTTTTCTACACTCAAAGCTTCCTTGAACTCTAAAGAAATACGCTCAATATTATAGAAGAAGAATTCTCTGATTCTAGTGTGATTTTCAATTCTAAATTAAGCATCCTATTTATAGGAGAATGGAAGGATACTATTTAAGAAAAATCACGGACGCACAGTAGAATTTTGGAAGATTCATGGGCGCAAAATCAAAATTTCACATGATTTACTATGCAGACATTATGCAAATACTATACATAATAAAATATAATATATTCTATTTTTCATAAAAATAAAACTTATTATAATATATATATATATATATATATAATAATAATAATACTCCCTCCACTTCACGTCTTCCCCCCCAAATATATATATATATATATATATATATATATAACAAAACTGAGATAACTTCTACCGACAGTTTTGAAAAATTGGTAAGTGGGGGTCCAAATAATAAGCCAAATTTATAACAAATACTTAATAAAAATCCCCTCAATATTTTTAACAACTTTTATTCATCAATAATATAACTTTCAATATTATCAACTAGATCATTCCCATGAAAGAGGGGGGTTTTCGATAAGGATTTCTCCCTATTGATGCGCAATTAGGTGACCAAACCCCTTTCCTCGACAGAACTTTGTAGACATCGTCAATAATGCAAATAATAATATGAATAACTTGGCATCTCAATTATTGATTTAATAATATAAAATATTGAGGCAATAATTGAATCAATAACGTGAGATACTATAGAGTAATTACTGTAGCAATAATTGAGTATAACTGAGTGACTTCTCACGTAAGCATCAATTACCGTGTGCTACTATGTAACCACGTGTATTACTGTACTTTTATCACCAGGTATTTCAACGGTTAACAGTAAAACTTTCGCCGTTATTTTTATAAAAAGTTATTTCTGTCGTTTTCTAACTCCGACAGTAATTCCGTTGTGGGGTCCACTAATGATTGTGCCGTCGTACGAATATTCCCTGATAAAACGAATATTCACAACTTGCTTACTTTACAAAATTTGTAAATATTACCCACAACTATAATATTATAACAAATCCACACCATAATTATTCAAAATGATATTTAGAGAAAAAAATTCATCTTTATTCATAAAAGTTAGGGTCTTACATCATCAAGTTGCCTTTTTCAACGATCAATGTCAAGTCAGAGACCTGAAGACCTCTTCTATAAAGCTGACCGGAATAAGAGAAGGAAACGTCTACACTGTTAATCTTGGTCAACTGAGTTCTGACGAGACAATATGATTTATGGCTAAAGCCTCTAAAGAAATAAGATGGTTGTGGCATAGAAGGTTGTCTCATCTCAACTTCAAAAGCATGTCAAAACTAGCCTCCAAGGATCTAGTAGCAGGCCTACCCAAGTTCAGTTTTATCAAAGAAAGGTTATGCAATGCATGTCAACTTGGAAAACAAACTAGAAGCTCTTTCAAAAGAAAAACTATCAACTCAATTGATAAGCCCCTGCAGCTACTTCACATGGATCTATTTGGACCAATTCTAACTACGAGCCTTGGAGGGAAGAAATACTCATTGGTCGTAGTGGATGACTACACAAGATTTACATGGGTGTTCTTTCTAAACTCAAAAGATGAAACAAGTTCCCAACTCATCAAAATGTTCAAGCTGGTGATGAACGAGAAAGGGGAGAAAATCAAGGCCATAAGGAGTGATCATGGTAGAGAATTCGACTTCTCTAAAATGGATCAGTTCTGCACAGACAATGGCATCAATCACAACTTCTCAGCTCCACGAACTCCACAGCAAAATGGAGTAGCTGAAAGAAAGAACAGAACGTTGATTGAAGCTGGAAGAACTCTACTAGCAGCAGCCCGCCTGCTTGAATACTTCTGGGTAGAAGTTGTCAACACTGCATGCTACACTCAGAACAAATCTCTTGTGCACTCTACGTTAAAGAAAACTCCATATGAGCTATGGAGAGGAAGAAAGCCAAATGTCAGTTACTTTCATGTGTTCGGTTGTGCATGCTATATTCTCAACAATGGAAAACAGTATCTGACTAAGTTTCAACCTAACTCAGACGAAGGAAGATTTCTCAGATATGCCATAGACAGTAAGGCTTATAGAGTATTCAACAAAAAGATGTTAAGTGTTGAAGTCTCGATTCACATCATCTTCGATGAAACAGACTTAGACAAATATGTGCCTCAAGACACTACTATCAACGACTCAGACTCTACGAATGAGGTCGTCGAGCTCAACACCGAGATTGTAGACCAGGAAGATGAAATCGTCGAGCCTGAAGAAGAGATTGTAGACAAAACTACGCCAGACAACGAACCTCCGCATCAAGAAGCAGAGGTTGATCTTGAAGAATTCAAACAAGAAGGCATCAGGATGGATGTTCTAACGGGAAACAAATGGGCAAGAGATCACACTCAAGACCTAATCATTGGAGATCCAAATGAAAGAATCAAGACAAGATCTGCTGTAAGACCCCAACTTATTATAAATAAAATTGAGTTTTCTCTATTTATTATTTTGTAATAGTAAGGTGATAATTTGATATAATGCTCTGGTTATGGGTGAAATGTGCAAATTTTGCAAAATAAGCAAGTGGTTATTAAATAATCATTGTTGTCGGGGAATATTCGTTTGGTCGTGGAATATTCTTCTTGTCGGGAATATCCATACGACGGCGCAGTCATTTGTGGGCCCCATAACAGAATAACCGTCGGATGAAGAAAACGACAAAGTTTGAGTTTTTATAAATAACGACGTAGTTGTTACCATTAACACTGTTGAATTACCTGGTGGTTAAAATACAGTAATACGCGTGGTTGCATAGTAGCACACGGTATTGCACAGTATTGTTTAATTATTGATTCTTACGTAAGAAGGCACTACTCAATATGTTGAAAGTTTGGCATATTTTTGTGGAATTATAATTATTTCTCCGATAAATTATTCATTCAAAATATTATTATAATATTTTATAATTGTTTAAATAATAATATTATTGTTATAATATATATATATATATATTTATGCATGTGATTAAAGAAAATGAGTGAGCAAATTGTATAGCTTGTCCGTTATTTTCTAAGAATGGTTGGTGGCTGATGTGGTTCATGCAAATCATTCCTTTGTTTTCAAAAGCAGTATGCTTTTGGTTATTTTTTTCAAAGTTGAATTATCCTGCAAAGACATTTCATGCAAGTGTTTCAAATAGTGTGGGCCCTCCACTATTGCAAAATGTAGGATTTGTCTGCAAAGTTGATTGTTTCAAATGGGTGGGTGGCTCAAAAACATCTCCTGCAATGAAATTCTTTCTTGCCAAACTTATGGGTCCCAACCTTGAAAAAGAAGAGAATGGAAATTAGGCAGAGAAGGAAAAGAGGAAAAGTTAGGCAGAATGTTAGGTATTGAAAAATGAGCAGAAGTTAGGCATGAGTTGATTTTCCTTCCCCCGAAATGTGCTATAAAAGGAGGGCAAACCCCCATCCTAAATCACACCATTTTCATTATCAGAAATTCTTATTCTATAGTATTGTGAGTATTTCTTTTGAGTATAAGAATACTTTGAGCGTAGTTTTTTTGCAAGATTTTCTCAGAATAATATCCGATATTCTAGTCAAATCCAGTTTCTACAAAGGTAAAGGATATTATTTTATTGCAACACTCGTGAGAAATATTATTTTCTTTCATACTCCATATTACGAAAACGATATTATTTCATCTCGTATTCTTAAATTTGAACTTACTATGGTAAGTATTGCTTCTATAATTCCTGAAATGATTAGAAATTTTGTTTCATCTAATATCATTTCACAGGATTATTGGTCTGAACTTTTTATCAAATTTGGAACTTTTCATGACTGGGTACTATTCACTTCTTTCGTTCACGGTCTTGTTCACGATTCTTTCGCTCACGGCATTCGTTCACAAAAGAAAAAAAAATTTCTCTTCCAAGTTATCTGTTGTGACCCTTATTCTTGAAATTTAATCCATGTTTTGATCTTCATTCTTGAATTTTACTCCACTATAGTTTATTATGGAGTATTATTGAACTTGGATAAACTAAAATATGAATCCCTAATATTTGTCCTTCTGTCTCACTGGATTCGTTCTTTAAAATATTTTTCATCTTCCTCAGTCCTAAATGATGATATTACTGAATATCTTTGGCCCGTAGTGCAAAGATGAATGATTAATCATGAATATCTTTGAGATGAAAAGATGACCAACAATGGTGATACAAATGAATATCTTTGGCCTGTAATGCAAAGATGAATATTTGATTCAAGATGTATATTGATTGATGTTACAGGGATATATTATTGATGATGGACTATTAAATCTTAGAAGATAGTAGAATTCTTTCTCTACTTGACTCTTCTAATGGATTGTTGTTTCCGCTGCAGTTGTTGATCTAAAACTTGTTGTCTATTATATTTTATCATATTTTTCCCTATTGAAGACTAATGATAAATTGTTGTATATTATCTTAGTCATAATATTCTTT
The DNA here is from genome assembly GCA_020205615.1 of Panax quinquefolius. Lineage (NCBI taxonomy): Eukaryota > Viridiplantae > Streptophyta > Magnoliopsida > Apiales > Araliaceae > Panax > Panax quinquefolius. Next base: position 38,458,560 of record CM035165.1, read on the forward strand.
ACTGGGTTAGTTGAGCTCACCCTTTTTCCTTTTTGTTCCATTTTTCTTCTCAGGAGGTGAGAACATAGCAGGAACTAGCCGAGGTATGGAGTGATGGTTCAGGATAGATATATTAGTAGTCCTCACTATTTTGTAAAATAGTGTTTCAATAATTGTAATGAGGACTCCTTTTGAGTTTGTATACTCTCTATTAGACTATATTTGTATTCAAACTCACAGTATATGTGTTGTCATATTTTGCACGACAATTGTATTACTGAAGTTGTATTTGTTTCTGAACCATGTATTTGGCGACTCGAAATGGGTGATGTATACCTATTTTGGGGGCATCACAGTTGGTATCAGAGCTCAGGGATATGGTCTCTGGCGGAGATCGGGGAATAGAACTAGGAGGGGATAGATGAGTAAATCTTTCGCGAGTATGTCCTACCTAAGCTTATTTGTTGGTCAGTCATAATATAGGGATATTATGTGATATGTTAATTTGTTTAATTAACCCTTGTTTTATAGCAGTATTTATGAATGGCTACTGAGAACGTTAACAATGGAGTGTATGAGACTGTGGAACAACCTTTAGTCACAAACCAGGAGAACGTACAACAGGAAGGAAATATTCCTCCTGTAAACAACACTACCGAGCAAACGATGAATGATGGAATGTTTAGGAGCTTTTTGCAGTTCATAAAAAAATCGGGGACGAGGGAGACTCGTGTGAAAAAATACGGTGGAAGTGATAACAACGCATCGATGCATCACAAAACAAGCAACTTCAAGGAGTTGGGACCACCAGAATTTATTGGAAAGTCAGATCTGATCAAGGCGGAAACGCGGGTCAAGCAAATTACCAAGATATTCGATGTCTTGGGATGCACGGAGGAACAGAAGGTTCCATTCGCCACATTTATGTTCCGCGGTGAGGCAGACTACTGGTGGGAGTCTGCGAAGTGTACCCAGCCTGTTGCACTCAACATGTCTTGGGAAACATTTCAGAAACTGTTTAATGACAAGTACTTTCCTGAAAGTATTCGTCATATGAAGGAGGTGGAGTTTATCAGACTGGAACAAAATAACATGACAGTGTCCCAGTACGAGGTGAAGTTTGTAGAGTTATCCAGGTTTGCACCTCATTTGGTCGAGAATGAGGAACGAATGACAAGAATGTTTCTGAGAGGTCTAAAACCCGAGATTCGGCAATATCTTATCTCTCATAAATTTTCTTTATATTCAGATGTTGTAAACAGGGCTCAATTATTAGAGCGAGATAATGAGTATGTTCAACCAAGGGAACACAACCAGGGTCATACCGGTGGCGGCGGTCATCGGAGCAATGAAAACCAGCAGGGAGGAAAACATTCAGACAAAAGCGGTAACCACTCTGGTGGTAATCGTGGCCGTGATAATAGAAGGAGCGAGTAGGGAGGAGATTTCAAGAAGAGAAGGTACAACAATGATAATGCGAAGACGTCAGCACAAACATCAACTATTTTTAGGGGAGGAGAACGAGCACCGGTCGTTTGTTACAAATGCGGGAAAGAGGGACATCATCATTAAACCGCCCACAACAATCCAAGGTGTGTTATAACTGTGGAAAGGAAGGTCATATAGCTAGAGATTGTCTAGTTGCGAAACCAAGTTCAACGGGGATGGTGACTCCAAAGGCTGTCCCGGACAAGGCAAAGTCGGTGGTTCCTGGAAGGGCGTTTATCGTGTCTGCACAAAACGTGAGGAACCCGAACGAGGTGATCACGGGTAAGCTAATCTTGAACTCTTGCGAAGTTTATACCTTACTAGATACCGGTTCTACCCATTCTTTTATCTTCCCTACTTGTGCTTAACGTTTAAACTTGACTCCGGAGAAATTAGACTTTGATTTATCAGTGGAGACTCCGTTAGGAGAAATTTTCGTTACGTCCACTGTTTATAAATCTTGCTTAATCCAAGTTGGCACCATCACATTACCTGTGGATCTTATCTCTTTAAAGATACTTGCTTTTGATGTGATTTTAGGGATTGATTGGTTAACCACTCATCATGCTAAAATTGATTATTTTTGTAAGGTTGTTAGTTTTCATATTCCTAACCAACCTATTATGCGAATCCAAACAACCAAACCATTAAAGTCAATCACTGCCATATCAAGCCATAATGCTATTCGTTTATTGAAAAATGGATGTCAAGCTTTCTTAGCCCATGTTATGGATTTGAACAAAGATAAGTCAGATTTGAATAATATTTTTGTTGTTAGTTAATTTCCTGATGTATTTCCTGAAGAACTTCCCGGTCTACCCCCATAACGTGATGTTGAATTCTTTATTGACCTTGAACCAGGTACAAAACCTATTTCTAAAACCCCATATCGAATGGCTCCTATTGAACTTCAGGAGTTAAAAGTCCAACTACAGGAATTGTTAGACATCGGTTTCATTCGTCCTAGTACATCTCCTTGGGGTGCTCCTGTTTTATTCGTAAAGAAGAAAGATGGGAGTATGCAACTTTGTATTGACTACCGAGAATTGAACCATGTCACCATCAAGAATAGGTATCTGCTACCTTGCATTGATGACCTGTTTGACCAGTTGCAAGGAGCAAAATTCTTTTCAAAGATAGACCTTCGTTCTGGATATCATCAGCTGAAGATTAAAACTGAGGATATTCCAAAGACTGCCTTCAGAACTCCGTACAGGCATTATGAATTCTTAGTCTTGTCCTTTGGATTGACTAATCCTTCTGCTGCTTTTATGGATATGATGAACTGAGTATTCAAAGAATATTTGGATCAGTTCGTTGTTGTCTTTATTGATGGCATCCTCATCTATTCCAAAAGTCGTGAAGATCATGAGCACCATTTGAAGCTGATACTTGAAAGGCTTCGTGAAAACAAGCTATATGCTAAGCTGAAGAAATGTGAGTTCTGGCTTGAGGAAGTAGCATTCCTTGGGCACGTGGGGTCAAAACATGGAGTATCTATTGACCCGGCGAAGATTGAAGCAATACAAAGTTGGGAGCAACCAAAATTGGTGACCGAAGTGCGTAGCTTTCTAGGCTTAACTGGTTATTATCGGAGATTCGTAGAAGGATTTTCTCGAATCGCTACACCGTTAACTCAGTTAACTCAGAAGGATACAAAATTTGTATGGAGGGAGGAATGCGAGAAGAGTTTCCAAGAGCTAAAGAGGAGACTCATTTCGGCACCTGTTCTAGCAATACCATCTGGTTCGGATAGATTTGTTATATACAGCGATGCTTCAGGCAAAGGGTTAGGATGTGTTCTCATGCAACATGGGAAAGTCATAGCCTATGCCTCGCGACAACTCAAAGAATATGAGAGGAATTATCCTACTCATGATCTAGAGTTGGCAGTAGTCATTTTCGCGTTGAAAATTTGGAGACACTACTTGTATGGGGAGAAAGTGGAGATTTATACGGACCATAAAAGCCTCAAATATTTCTTCACCCAAAAAGAACTCAACATGCGGCAACGACGTTGGCTTGAACTATTGAAAGATTACGATCACACTATTCAATATCATCTTGGAAAAGCGAACGTAGTAGCTGACGCATTTAGTAGAAGATCATATACGAGTACGAGTGCGATATTATCAATGCAAAGGCCCATTCTGTATGACTTGCAAAGGATGGTGGTAGAATTAAAGACTCCAGGGACCCACATGATGATGGCGAATATACGAGTAGAACCGACTTTAATCGACAAAGTTAAAGTTGCTCAAGCTACGGACCTGGGCTGATACGTATGAAGAAGAAAGTGCAAGAGGGAGCTATTCTAGAAGCGAGAATCGATGAAGAAGGAATACTTAGATTCAACTCCAGACTTTGTGTTCCTAACGACTCTGATTTGAAGCATAGAATCATGACGGAGGCACACAACACACCATTTGCAATCCATCCTTGGAGTACCAAAATGTATCATGATATTCGACACACATTTTGGTGGAATAATATGAAAAGAGAGATCGCAGAGTTTATCTCGAAGTGTTTAACTTGTCAATGAGTAAAGGCGGAGCATCAAGTGCCAAAAGGTCCATTGCAACCACTTGAGATTCCAGAATAGAAGTGGGAACACATTACTATGGATTTCGTTACAGGCCTTCCCAAAGTTTCTCAAGGCATAGATGCGATTTGGGTTATTGTTGATAGATTAACCAAGTCTGCCCATTTCTTACCTATACGAGAGACTTATTCCCTTGAACGTCTTGCTCGTATGTTCGTGAATGAGATTGTGAGATTGCATGGCATGCCAGTATCCATAGTTTCAGATCGTGACCCAAGATTCACTTCAAGATTTTGGGTTAGCTTGCAGAAAGCTATGGGTACGGATTTATGATTCAGTTCAGCATACCATCCTCAAACGGAGGGATAATCAGAGAGGACTATTCAAACCCTTGAAGATCTATTAAGACTCTGTGTTCTAGATTTCAAAGGGAGTTGGGATAAGTACCTGCCATTGGTAGAATTCTCCTACAACAATAGTTATCAAGCAAGTATAGGCATGGCTCCATTCGAGGCGTTGTATGGAAGAAAATGTCGCTCTCCAGTATGTTGGGACGAGGTGGGAGAAGCAACGTTGTTGGGACCATAATTAGTACGCATGACTACAGAAAAAATCCAAATAATTCGATAAAGTATTCAAACCTCACAAGATCGACAAAAGAGTTATGCTGATCTTCATCGAAAAGACGTGGAATTTAATATTGGGGATCATGTATTGTTACGTGTTACATCATGGAAGGGAGTTACAAGATTTGGGAAGAGAGGAAAGCTCAATCCAAGGTTTGTTGGTCCATTTGAGATTCTTGACCGAATAGGAAATGTGGCTTATAGACTCGCATTACCTCCAAACATATCTCGTGTTCATAATGTTTTTCACATATCTATGCTTCGTAAATATGTTAAAGACCCGAACCACATTATTGAGTTAGAACCAGACGAGATAGCCGAAGATTTAACGTATGAAGAAGTACCTGTTAAGATCTTGGATAGGAAAGAGCATGTCCTACGCACGAAGGTTATACCACAAGTTCAGGTTTTGTGGAGAAACCATGCTATTGAAGAAATGGCCTGGGAGTTGGAATCGGAAATGAAAATGACGTACCCCCACCTTTTTGACATTCCAGGTACGTACGTCAATTTCGAGGACGAAATTTCATAAGGAGGGGAGGTTGTAAGACTTCAACTTATTATAAATAAAATTGAGTTTTCTCTATTTATTATTTTGTAATAGTAAGGTGATAATTTGATATAATGCTCTGGTTATGGGTGAAATGTGCAAATTTTGCAAAATAAGCAAGTGATTATTAAATAATCATTGTTGTCGGGGAATATTCGTTTGGTCATGGAATATTCTTCTTGTTGGGAATATCCGTACGACGGCGCAGTCATTTGTGGGCCCCATAACGGAATAACTGTCGGATGAAGAAAACGACAAAGTTTGAGTTTTTATAAATAACGGCAGTAGTTATTCACAATTAACACTATCTATCAATTTACTTCGTGGTTAAAATAATATGTCTGCTGCGTGGTTATGCGAGTGCAATACCAGTATTGCACAGTATTGTTGAATTATTAATTATTACGTAAGAAGGCACTACTCAATAATTGTTACAATAATTACTGTTCAATATTTTATTTTATTGATTCAATAATTGCTGCGTTGATATTTTATAATATTGTTGTTTCAATAATTGTCACTGCACAGTATTTCCCATTATCCGATCAATAATTTATATTATTTGAATAATATTATTAGATGGCATTATTGGCAATTTCTAGAAAGTTCTGTCAAGGAGAGGTTTGGTCACCTAATTGTGCGCCACTAAGGAGAAATTCTTATTGGAAAGCCCCCTCTTTCCTGGGAACGGCCTAGTTGTCATAATTGTTATTCTGTAATATTATTTATGAATAATTAATTATTGATTTATATGATAAGGAAATATTTATGTGGATTAAAGATGGATTTATTTATTTTATGTGGATATAAATGAAGAAATTTTTAGCATGAAATAATTGTTGAAAGTTTGGCATATTTTTGTGGAATTATAATTATTTCTCCGATAAATTATTCATTCAAAATATTATTATAATATTTTATAATTGTTTAAATAATATATATATATATATATATATATATATATATATTTATGCATGTGATTAAAGAAAATGAGTGAGCAAATTGTATAGCTTGTCAATTTATTTTCTAAGAATGGTTGGTGGTCGATGTGGTTCATGCAAATCATTCTTTGTTTTCAAAAGCAAGTGGGTTTGGTTTTTTTTTCAAGTTGAATTATCCTGCAAAGACATTTCATGCAAGTGTTTCAAATAGTATGGGCCCTCCACTATTGCAAAATGTAGGATTTGTCTGCAAAGTTGATTGTTTCAAATGGGTGGGTGGCTCAAAAACATCTTCTGCAATGAAATCCCTTCTTGCCAAACTTATGGGTCCCATCCTTGAAAAAGAAGAGAATGGAAATTAGGCAGAGAAGGAAAAGAGGAAAAGTTAGGCAGAATGTTAGGTATTGAAAAATGAGCAGAAGTTAGGCATGAGTTGATTTTCCTTCCTCCGAAATATGCTATAAAAGGAGGGAAAACCTCCATCCTAAATCACACCATTTTTATTATCAGAAATTCTTATTCTATAGTATTGTGAGTATTTCTTTTGAGTATAAGAATACTTTGAGCGTAGTTTTTTTGCAAGATTTTCTCAGAATAATATCTGATATTCTAGTCAAATCCAGTTTCTACAAAGGTAAAGGATATTATTTTATTGCAATACTCGTGAGAAATATTATTTTCTTTCATACTCCATATTAGGAAAACGATATTATTTCATCTCGTATTCTTAAATTTGAACTTACTATGGTAAGTATTACTTCTATAATTCTTGAAATGATTAGAAATTTCGTTTCATCTAATATCATTTCATAGGATTATTGGTCTGAACTTTTTATCAAATTTGGAACTTTTCATGACTGGGTACTATTCACAGTATCACTTCACGATTCTTCGCTCACGATTCTTCACAACTGCAATTCACTGCTTCACAAAAGAAAAAAAAATTCTCTTCTAAGTTATCTGTTGTGACCCTTATTCTTGAAATTTAATCCATGTTTTGATCTTCATTCTTGAATTTTACTCCACTATAGTTTGTTATGGAGTATTATTGAACTTGGATAAACTAAAATATGAATCCCTAATATTTGTCCTTCTGTCTCACTGGATTCGTTCTTTAAAATATTTTTCATCTTCCTCAGTCCTAAATGATGTTATTACTGAATATCGTTGGCCCGTAGTGCAAAGATGAATGATTAACTGATGAATATCTTTGGCCCGTAGTGCAAAGATGAACAGGTGTTAAGATGAACATGACTAACTGGTGATACAAATGAATATCTTTGGTTTGTAGTGCAAAGATGAATATTTGATTCAAGATGTATATTGATTGATGTTACAGGGATATATTATTGATGATGGACTGTTAAATCTTAGAAGATAGTAGAATTCTTTCTCTACTTGACTCTTCTAATGGATTGTTGTTTCCGCTGCAGTTGTTGATCTAAAACTTGTTGTCTATTATATTTTATCATATTTTTCCCTGTTGAAGACTAATGATAAATTGTTGTATATTATCTTAGTCGTAATATTCTTTACTGGGCTAGTTGAGCTCACCCTTTTCCTTGTTGTTCCATTTTTCTTCTCAGGAGGTGAGAACATAGCAGGAACTAGCCGGGGTATGGAGTGATGGTTCAGGATAGATATATTAGTAGTCCTCACTATTTTGTAAAATAGTGTTTCAATAATTGTAATGAGGACTCCTTTTGAGTTTGTATACTCTCTATTAGACTATATTTGTATTCAAACTCACAGTATATGTGTTGTCGTATTTTGCACGACAATTGTATTACTGAAGTTGTATTTGTTTCTGAACCATGTATTTGGCGAATCAGAATGGGTGATGTATACCTATTTTGGGGGCATCACAGTTGGTATCAGATCTTAAGGATATGGTCTCTGGCGGAGATCGGGGAATAGAACTAGGAGGGGATAGATGAGTAAATCTTTCGTGAGTATGTCCTACCTAAGCTTATTTATTGGTCAGTCATAATATAGGGATATTATGTGATATGTTAATTTGTTTAATTAACCCTTATTTTATGGCAGTATTTATAAATGGCTACTGAGAACGTTAACAATGGAGTGTATGATACTGTGGAACAACCTTTAGTCACAAATCAGGAGAACGTACAACAGGAAGGCAATATTCCTCCTGTAAACAACACTACCGAGCAAACGATGAATAATGGAATGTTTAAGAGCTTTTTGTAGTTCATGCAAAATCAGACGAGGGAGACTCGTGAACAAAATACGGGTGGAAGTGATAGCAACGTACGGTTTGTCACAGCCAAGCAGCTCAAGGAGTTGGGACCACCAGAATTTATTGGAAAGCCGGATCTGATCAAGGCGAAAACGCGGGTCAAGTAAATTACAAAGATATTCGATGTCTTGGGATGCACGGAGGAACAGAAGGTTCCATTCACCACATTTATGTTCCGCGATGAGGCAGACTACTGGTGGGAGTCTGTGAAGCGTACCCAGCCAGTTGCACTGAACATGTCTTGGGAAACATTTCAGAAACTGTTTAATGACAAGTACTTTCCTGAAAGTATTCGTCATATGAAGGAGGTGGAGTTTATTAGACTGGAACAAAATAACATGACAGTGTCCCAGTACGAGGTGAAGTTTGCAGAGTTATCCAGGTTTGCACCTCATTTGATCGAGAATGAGGAACGAATGACAAGAATGTTTCTGAGAGGTCTAAAACCCGAGATTCGGCAATATCTTATCTCTCATAAATTTTCTTTATATTCAGATGTTGTAAACAGGGCTCAATTATTAGAGCGAGATAATGAGTATGTTCAACCAAGGGAACACAACCAGGGTCATACCGGTGGCAGCGGTCATCGGAGCAATGTAAACCAGCAGGGAGGAAAACATTCAGACAAAAGCGGTAACCACTCTGGTGGTAATCTTGGCCGTGATAATAGAAGGAGCAAGTCGGGAGGAGATTTCAAGAAGAGAAGGTACAACAATGATAATGTGAAGACGTCAGCACAAACATCAACTATTTTTAGGGGAGGAGAACGAGCACCGGTCGTTTGTTACAAATGCGGGAAAGAGGGACACATCAGCCCAAACTGCCCACAACAATCCAAGGTGTGTTATAACTGTGGAAAGGAAGGTCATATAGCTAGAGATTATCTAGTTGCGAAACCAAGTTCAACGGGGATGGTGACTCCAAAGGTTGTCCCGGACAAGGCAAAGTTGGTGGTTCCTGGAAGGGCGTTTATCGTGTCTGCACAAAACGCGAGGAACCCGAACGAGGTGATCACGGGTAAGCTAATCTTGAACTCTTGCGAAGTTTATACCTTACTAGATACCGGTTCTACCCATTCTTTTATCTCCCCTACTTGTGCTCAACGTTTAAACTTGACTCCGGAGAAATTAGACTTTGATTTATCAGTGGAGACTCCGTTAGGAGAAACTTTCGTTACGTCCACTGTTTATAAATCTTGCTTAATCCAAGTTGGCACCATCACATTACCTGTGGATCTTATCTCTTTAAAGATACTTGCTTTTGATGTGATTTTAGGGATTGATTGGTTAACCACTCATCATGCTAAAATTGATTATTTTCGTAAGGTTGTTAGTTTTCATATTCCTAACCAACCTATTATGCGAATCTAAACAACCAAACCATTAAAGTCAATCACTGTCATATCGAGCCATAATGCTATTCGTTTATTGAAAAATGGATGTCAAGCTTTCTTAGCCCATGTTATGGATTTGAACAAAGACAAGGTAAATTTGAATAATATTTTTGTTGTTAGTGAATTTCCTGATGTATTTCCTGAAGAACTTCCCGGTCTACCCCCATAACGTGATGTTGAATTCTTTATTGACCTTGAACCAGGTACAAAACCTATTTCTAAAACCCCATATCGAATGTCTCCTATTGAACTTTAGGAGTTAAAAGTCCAACTACAGGAATTGTTAGACATCGGTTTCATTCGTCCTAGTACATCTCCTTGGGGTGCTCCTGTTTTATTCGTAAAGAAGAAAGATGGGAGTATGCGACTTTGTATTGACTACCGAGAATTGAACCATGTCACCATCAAGAAAAGGTATCTGCTACCTCGCATTGATGACCTGTTTGACCAGTTGCAAGGAGAAAAATTCTTTTCAAAAATCGACCTTCGTTCTGGATATCATCAGCTGAAGATTAAAACTGAGGATATTCCAAAGAATGCCTTCAGAACTCCGTACGGGCATTATGAATTCTTAGTCATGTCTTTTGGATTGACTAATCCTCCTGCTGCTTTTATGGATATGATGAACCGAGTATTCAAAGAATATTTTGATCAGTTTGTTGTTGTCTTTATTGATGGCATCCTCATCTATTCCAAAAGTCGTGAAGATCATGAGCACCATTTGAAGCTGATACTTGAAAGGCTTCGTGAAAACAAGCTATATGCTAAGCTGAAGAAATGGGAGTTCTGGCTTAAGGAAGTAGCATTCCTTGGGCTCGTGGTCTCAAAACATGGAGTATCTGTTGACCCGGCGAAGATTGAAGCAATACAAAGTTGGGAGCAACCGAAATTGGTGACCGAAGTGCATAGCTTTCTAGGCTTAGCTGGTTATTATCGGAGATTCGTAGAAGGATTTTCTCGAATCGCTACTCCGTTAACTCAGTTGACTCGGAAGGATACAAAATTTGTATGGAGGGAGGAATACGAGAAGAGTTTCCAAGAGCTAAAGAGGAGACTCATTTCGGCACCTGTTCTAGCAATACCATCTGGTTCGGATAGATTTGTTATATACAGCGATGCTTCAGGCAAAGGGTTAGGATGTGTTCTCATGCAACATGGGAAATAGCCTATGCCTCGCGACAACTCAAAGAATATGAGAGGAATTATCCTACTCATGATCTAGAGTTGGCAGTAGTCATTTTCGCGTTGAAAATTTGGAGACACTACTTGTATGCGGAGAAAATGGAGATTTATACGGACCATAAAAGCCTCAAATATTTCTTCACCCAAAAAGAACTCAACATGCGGCAACGACGTTGGCTTGAACTATTGAAAGATTACGATCACACTATTCAATATCATCTTGGAAAAACAAACGTAGTAGCTGACGCATTTAGTAGAAGATCATATACTGAATGCGAAAAGCGATATTATCAATGCTGAAGGCCCATTCTGTATGACTTGCAAAGGATGGTGGTAGAATTAAAGACTCCAGGGACCCACATGATGATGGCGAATATACGAGTAGAACCGACTTTAATCGATAAAGTTAAAGTTGCTCAAGCTACAGACTTGGAGCTGATGCGTATGAGGAAGAAAGTGCAAGAGGGAGCTATTCTAGAAGCGAGAATCGATGAAGAAGGAATACTTAGATTCAACTTCAGACTTTATGTTCCTAACGACTCTGATTTGAAGCATAGAATCATGATGGAGGCACACAACACACCATTTGCAATCCATTCTGGGAGTACCAAAATGTATCATGATATTCGACACACATTTTGGTGGAACAATATGAAAAGAGAGATCGCAGAGTTTTTCTCGAGGTGCTTAACTTGTCAACGTGTAAAGGCGGAGCATCAAGTGCCAAAAGGTCCATTGCAACCACTTGAGATTCCAGAATAGAAGTGGGAACACATTACTATGGATTTCGTTACAGGTCTTCCCAAAGTTTCTCAAGGCATAGATGCGATTTGGGTTATTGTTGATAGATTAACCAAGTCTCGCCCATTTCTTACCTATACGAAGACTTATTCCTTGAACGCCTTGCTCAGATGTATGTGTGAATGAGATTGTGAGATTGCATGGCATGCCAAGATCCATAGTTTCAGATCGTGACCCAAGATTCACTTCAAGATTTTGGGTTAGCTTGCAGAAAAGCTATGGGTACGGATTTATGATTCGGGCTAAAGATACCATCCTCAAACCAAGGATAATCGTAGAGGACTATTCAAACCCTTGAAGATCTATTAAGACTACGTGTTCTAGATTTCAAAGGAGTTGGGATAAGTACACGCCATCGGTGGAATTCTCCTACAACAACAGTTATCAAGCAAGTATAGGCATGGCTCCATTCGAGGCGTTGTATGGAAGAAAATGTCGCTCTCCAGTATGTTGGGACGAGGTGGGAGAAGCAACGTTGTTGGGACCATAATTAGTACGCATGACTACAGAAAAAATCCAAATAATTCGACAACGTATTCAAACCTCACAAGATCGACAAAAGAGTTATGCTGATCTTCATCGAAAAGATGTGAAATTTAATATTGGGGATCATGTATTGTTATGTGTTGCATCATGGAAGGGAGTTACAGATTTGGGAAGAGAGGAAAGCTCAATCCAAGGTTTGTTGGTCCATTTGAGATTCTTGACTGAATAGGAAATGTGGCTTATAGACTCGCATTACCTCCAAACATGTCTCGTGTTCATAATGTTTTTCACATATCTATGCTTCGTAAATATGTTAAAGACCCGAACCACATTATTGAGTTAGAACCAGACGAGATAGCCGAAGATTTAACGTATGAAGAAGTACCTATTAAGATCTTGGATAGGAAAGAGCATGTCCTACGCACGAAGGTTATACCACAAGTTAAGGTTTTGTAGAGAAACCATGCTATTGAAGAAATGGCCTGGGAGTTGGAATCGGAAATGAAAACGACGTACCCCCACCTTTTCGACATTCCAGGTACGTACGTCAATTTCGAGGACGAAATTTCATAAGGAGGGGAGGTTGTAAGACTCCAACTTATTATAAATAAAATTGAGTTTTCTCTATTTATTATTTTGTAATAGTAAGGTGATAATTTGATATAATGCTCTGGTTATGGGTGAAATGTGCAAATTTTGCAAAATAAGCAAGTGATTATTAAATAATCATTGTTGTCGGGGAATATTCATTTGGTCGTGGAATATTCTTCTTATTGGGAATATCCGTCTGACGGCCCAGATCATTTGTGGGCCCCATAATGTAGAATAACCGCTTGGATGAAGAAAATAACACAAAGTTTGAGTTTTTTATAAATAACGGCATAATTATTACTGCTTAACACCGCCGAATTACCTAGTGGTTAAAATACGATGTCTGGCGTGGTTGCACAAAGAAGCACACCAGTATTGCATGGTATTGTTGAATTATTAATTATTACGTAAGAAGGCACTACTCAATAATTGTTACAATAATTACTGTTCAATATTTTATTTTATTGATTCAATAATTGCTGCGTTGATATTTTATAATATTGTTGTTTCAATAATTGTCACCGCACAGTATTTCCCATTATCCCATCAATAATTTATATTATTTGAATAATATTATTAGATAAAGCATTATTGGCAATTTCTAGAAAGTTCATCAAGGAGAGGTTTGGTCACCTAATCAAGGCCACTAAGGAGAGAAATTTTATCGAAAGCCCCTCTTTTCTCGGAACTACTTAGTTATCATAATTGTTATTACAGAATATTATTTATGAATAATTAATTATTGATTTATATGATAAGGAAATATTTATGTGGATTAAAGATGGATTTATTTATTTTATGTGGATATAAATGAAGAAATTTTAGCATGAAATAATTGTTGAAAGTTTGGCATATTTTTTGTGGAATTATAATTATTTCTCCGATAAATTATTCATTCAAAATATTATTATAATATTTTATAATTGTTTAAATAATATATATATATATATATATATATATATATATATATATATATGCATGTGATTAAAGAAAAGGAGTGAGCAAATTGTATAGCTTGTCCGTTATTTTCTAAGAATGGTTGGTGGCTGATGTGGTTCATGCAAATCATTCCTTTGTTTTCAAAAGCAGTATGCTTTTGGTTATTTTTTTCAAAGTTGAATTATCCTGCAAAGACATTTCATGCAAGTGTTTCAAATAGTATGGGCCATCCACTATTGCAAAATGTAGGATTTGTCTGCAAAGTTGATTGTTTCAAATGGGTGGGTGGCTCAAAAACATCTTCTGCAATGAAATTCTTTCTTGCCAAACTTATGGGTCCCATCCTTGAAAAAGAAGAGAATGGAAATTAGGCAGAGAAGGAAAAGAGGAAAAGTTAGGCAGAATGTTAGGTATTGAAAAATGAGCAGAAGTTAGGCAAGAGTTGATTTTCCTTCCTCCGAAATGTGCTATAAAAGGAGGGAAAACCTCCATCCTAAATCACACAATTTTCATTATCAGAAATTCTTATTCTATAGTATTGTGAGTATTTCTTTTGAGTATAAGAATACTTTGAGCGTAGTTTTTTTGCAAGATTTTCTCAGAATAATATCTGATATTCTAGTCAAATCCAGTTTCTACAAAGGTAAAGGATATTATTTTATTGCAATACTCGTGAGAAATATTATTTTCTTTCATACTCCATATTACGAAAACGATATTATTTCATCTCGTATTCTTAAATTTGAACTTACTATGGTAAGTATTACTTCTATAATTCTTGAAATGATTAGAAATTTCGCTTTCATCTAATATCATTTCATAGGATTATTAATCCCGAACTTTTATCAAATTTGGAACTTTTCATGACCGGTACTATTCATTCAGTGTAATCGTTCATGCCATCGCTCACGGTCTTCGTTCATAGTTCTTTGTTCACTGGTCATCGCTTCACAAAAGAAAAAAAAATTCTCTTCTAAGTTATCTGTTGTGACCCTTATTCTTGAAATTTAATCCATGTTTTGATCTTCATTCTTGAATTTTACTCCACTATAGTTTGTTATGGAGTATTATTGAACTTGGATAAACCAAAATATGAATCCCTAATATTTGTCCTTCTGTCTCACTGGATTCGTTCTTTAAAATATTTTTCATTTTCCTCAGTCCTAAATGATGATATTACTGAATATCGTTGGCCCGTAGTGCAAAGATGAATGATTAACTGATGAATATCTTTGGCCCGTAGTGCAAAGATGAACAGGTGTTAAGATGAACATGACCAACTGGTGATACAAATGAATATCTTTGGCCTGTAGTGCAAAGATGAATATTTGATTCAAGATGTATATTAATTGATGTTACAGGGATAAATTATTGATGATGGACTATTAAATCTTAGAAGATAGTAGAATTCTTTCTCTACTTGACTCTTCTAATGGATTTCTATTTCCACTGCAGTTGTTGATCTAAAACTTGTTGTCTATTATATTTTATCATATTTTTCCCTGTTGAAGACTAATGATAAATTGTTGTATATTATCTTAGTCATAATATTCTTTACTGGGCTAGTTGAGCTCACCCTTTTCCTTTTTGTTCCATTTTTCTTCTCAGGAGGTGAGAACATAGCAGGAACTAGCCGAGGTATGGAGTGATGGTTCAGGATAGATATATTAGTAGTCCTCACTATTTTGTAAAATAGTGTATCAATAATTGTAATGAGGACTCCTTTTGAGTTTGTATACTCTCTATTAGACTATATTTGTATTCCAACTCACAGTATATGTGTTGTCATATTTTGCACGACAATTGTAATACTGAAGTTATATTTGTTTCTGTACCATGTATTTGGCGACTCAAAATGGGTGATGTATACCTATTTTGGGGGTGTCACATCTGCCACCCAGAATAAGTGTTTCTATCTAAGCTTTCTATTATAAATGGAACCTAAGAAGATAGAAGATGCTATGGAAGACTCAAGTTGGATAGAAGTCATGTAAGAGGAACTAAATCAGTTTGAAAGAAGTAGAATATGGAGATTAGTTCCAAGACCAAGAAGCCACCCAGTTATTGGAACCAAGTGGGTCTTCAGATTCAAGATGGATGAAGATGGGATAATAACAAGGAACAAGGCAAGACAAGTAGCCAAAGGTTACTCCCAAGAAGAAGGCATCGACTACGACGAGACCTTCGCACATGTTGCAAGATTAGAAGCCATCAGGATATTCCTTGCTTTTGCTACCCACATAAAGTTCAAAGTCTTTCAAATGGATGTCAAAAGTGCATTTCTGAATGGTGACTTCAAGAAGAAGTATATGTGGAGCAACCTCCAGGTTTCATCAATCTAACTCTCTCTAATTATGTCTATAAATTAGAAAAAGCTTTATATGGACTTAAACAAGTACCTAGAGCATGGTATGAAACACTAACTAACTTTCTTATTGAAAATGTCATCACTAGAGGTAGAGTAGATACCACATTATTCCTTAGAAAGCACAAAAATAAAGTCCTATTAGTTCAAATATATGTAGAAGACATTATATTTAGCTCTACTGATGAAAAATTGTGCAAGAGATTTGCCAAGCTTATACAGAGCAAGTTCGAAATGAGTATCATGGGTGAGCATAATTTCTTCCTTGGACTACAAGTAAAGCAGACTGATGAAGGTATCTTCATTAACCAAGCCAAGTACATTAAAGACTTACTTACAAAGTATGGCATAGAATTAGCCTCTCCCATGAAAACACTAATTGCTCCAGCAACTAAGCTTGACAAAGATGAAAAAGGTAAAAGTATTAACATTACTCAATACAAAGGTATAATAGGCTCTCTTCTATATCTAACTGCTAGTAGACAAGACATAATGTTGCAACATGTATATGTGCTAGATTTTAAGCAAATCCTAAGGAATCACACTTAACTGATGTAAAAAGAATTTTCAGGTATCTCAAAGGCACACCTCACTTGGGACTTTGGTATCCCAAGGAGTCCTCCTTTGAACTGACAGGATATACAGATGCTGATTTTGCAGGATGCAAGATCAATAAAAAAAGTACCAGTGGCACTTGTCAGTTGCTAGAAAATAGACTTGTGTCCCCGGTTTCAAAGAAGAAGCAAAACTCAAGATCTACCTCAACAAATGAGGTTTGAATACATTGTTGGCTTTGGCAACAAGTTATATGCTCAAATCTTATGGATGAAAAAATAGCTACCAGACTATGGGTTTGAGTTCAAATTTATACTTGTTCATTGTGATAACACAAGTGCCATAGCAATAACACATAATCCTATCATGCATTCTACGATAAGAATATAGAAATAAGATATCATTTTATTAGGGATCATGTTCAAAATGGAACTATATCTTTACAATACATCCCTACTAAAAATCAACTTGCTGATGTCTTTACAAAGCCTCTATATGAATCCATATTTAATAAATTGATAAGTGATCTAGGCATGCTAAATCTGTAACCATTAACTCTATGCTCTAGTTTGTGCTAACCATGCAGATAAAAAGGCTATGTTTAAAATCGTAGAGATGACTAAAGAGGAACCACAATCGTAGAGCAACCTCGACATGACAGAGAAGCATCCTGTGACGACATCATTTATATCAAATTTAAGTAACCCCTCTGATAAGCGCCTCAGGGTCAAACTTGACCTTTAGTTCAGTCTAAGAGGTTGGCCCTTCCTGAGCTACCTTAACCTAGTAGGAATGTTATGTCAAAGCTCATCACAAGGACCAGGACAGACAATGATCGTAGACAAGAGTCAGCAATGAACTCTACCATCATAGAGAAACCTCGATGATCGTAGTCCTCCCAAAGGATACACTAGCTCAGGGGGAGCTAAGGGTAGATCAATATTTTCAACACTATTTAAAATTATGGAGCCCAGCAAAACTCGACACGTGCCCCACTATACAGATCATGTGGAGGGAAGTTACAACTACAGTTTGAAAAGGTTTTTTGAAAATTCACCTCAGAATTTCAAAAAGCTCATTCCTCTCTCTCTATCAGCAGAAACCCTATTTTTTAGAACGATTAACCAATCTCAGTTCAAGAAAATCAATGGTTGCTTCCAATGTTGTCTCTGGTTATCAACTCTGCTTCGACGAATTCAAGACAACTGACCCTCAGTTTCACAAGATTATGTCTCTTCTGAAGAAAGCTGGTCTTGAAGAAGTTCTGAGCACCAGCACATAGATATACCTGAAGCTGGTGAAAGAGTTCTATAGCAATGGAATCTTTGAGAATGACACCATCACTACAAGGGTCAAGAGGGAAAAAATTAAACTCAAAGCTGAAGATATAAACCTAGCCCTAGGTTTCAAATCAAAGGGACTCGTATCTATGGATGTCATCGACTTTCATGAATGTCTAAAGAAAATGCACCACAAAAAGTTTCAGAACGTCAAAGGATACAAGAAGAAAGAGTTTCCCCAGAAGTATGAATTTCTGGCTGACATTGTTCGGAAGTGCATATGTTGTAAAAGCATTGGCCACGACTCTGTAAATGAAGTACAACTAAAGCTCATAAAAGTAATCTGCTTCAAGATTCAACTCAACTATAGAGCCCTACTTATCGATTGGATTGGGA
Organism: Panax quinquefolius; assembly: GCA_020205615.1. Classification (NCBI taxonomy): domain Eukaryota; kingdom Viridiplantae; phylum Streptophyta; class Magnoliopsida; order Apiales; family Araliaceae; genus Panax; species Panax quinquefolius. Next base: position 38,476,934 of record CM035165.1, read on the forward strand.
AGTGGATACTAAGTTCAAAGAAATCAAAGAGCTCTGAAAAAATGCTCTATGGGCGGTTCATAAGCATAATCCTGTAATCGGCTTTGGGTGACAAAATTGGGGACAAGGAAGGAGAATCCATCAATCCCAACTGAAAAATGACCCAGCAGCTGTTTCAAAACTAGAAAAGAAACCCTGCAGAAAATGTCAGAATGATGTCTGAATCCAGTGAAAGGACTGGTGAAGCAAAGGAATCTGGGCTACCAGGAAACATGTCAGTTGTAAAGGAAGCTGATGAAGAAGAAGAAATTAATCAAGAAGAACCCATCGCTTTGATCAGAAAAAGTAAGGGTAAGAGGAAAATGAAAGCTCAAACAACAGAAGAGCCTCAAGGCTCAACTATTGATGCACCCCAAGAGATTTCGGGCACTGAAACTCTGAAGGAAATGAAGAGGAAAGAGCAGCAATCTGAGGAGGAGGAAGATAGAGTCACCATTTCTCAGCTGCTTAAGAAGGGAAAACGCAGCCACAAAACAAGGAAGTCTTCGCTCTCTTCGATCGTAGAGTCACTACCGATCGTAGAGTCTAGACTTGACATCATTCCAGAAGTGGATGTTGCAATAGTATCTCAATCTGAATCAATCGTCAGAGCTGCAGCTGAAGAAAGCACCAAGGCTGAAACTCAACCCAGAAAGGCAAGGAGAAAGCTCGTCAAAACATATGTACTTGGAAATATAAAAGCCTTGAAGGAAGAAGAAAGGAAAACTACTGCAGAAAATGAGCTTTCTAAAGCTAGAGAATGCTCCAGCTGAGGGGGAGCTGCCTGAAGTTCAAATAAATAATGAGATTGAGGGGGAGTACCTCAAAGTTCCTGTGCAAGAAGAAGCTACAGCTGAGGGGGAGATGCAAGAAAGGGAAATCGAAGGTGTAAGAGCTGTGGAGGAAGAAAAGGGTGATGATCAGACAAGGAATGAGGAGATGGTTGAAGTAATGGAAATTTCAAATGAAGAAAATGAGGATCAAGAAGAAGAAGAAGAAGTTGAGATCATAGCAGTGGGTTGGAATGGATATAGGAGAGCCAACTACAATCAACTGTTCTCCTATTTGCCTATGATGCCCTATCAAAGAGCCCAAATTCTCAACTCCTGGGATCACATGTTCTGGACTTTCAAAGTTTATCCAGCAATCTCAGTGCTTGCTCACGGATTCCTAGGCAACCTCACGTTTGCTCAGAAGTTAATCACTAGCCATCCTTCTTCAGAAATTGGGCATGAGGTACAATCAATTCCCATCTCTTTCAGGGTTAGTCACTGTCCTCCATCAACCTTCAACCAATTCTACAAGTTGTCAAAATGGTTGGAAGTGATACTTCATCCACTAAACCAATTTCCAGCTACAGAATCCAAACATTTTGTAACTGATGAACCAAATATGCATAATTTTATATTGACCCAGTCTCCTACCATCTCTCACTCTACGAATATTGATCCTACTCCAATCGTAGAGTCACCCACTAAGCAAGCACCAAGATCACCTCCTCATGAAACTCAACCTCACACACCTGCCCTTCCTTCAGATATTCCTTGCTCATCAACCAATAATTATTTTGATCTTGATCTTGCTCTCTACAATCTGCAAAATAAAAATACTAGAGCCTCTCCTCCAAACACTCAGCAACTCCTTGAGCTTCTATCAGATCTTCCTACCAAAAAGGAGTTGTCTACTGCATCCCAAAAGGTGACCAAGGATATTCATGAAGATCTTGAAATTCACTCTGAGCTTGTTCATATGAGTCTGAACAATTTGATCGATGCTAAGCTTAGAAAGATCATTAAGGAAATGATCTACAGTATTAATAAAGAGGATCAAATTCACTTTTAGGCTGCCAAGAAGCACAAGGAAGCAGTTCCCTTTCTGCAGAAGACTCAGGAATCTAAAAATAAACTTATGATGGAAAGTATCTCAAGTCTACGAACCTCAATGAAAGAATTCCAACCATTTTCAATGGGTCAAATGCAACAAACAGAAACTGTCTTGGCCATTCTACAAAAGAACAAAGCTTGAACTGATTCTCTGGTTCAAGAAACTGTGAAGACATTGCTCAATCCAGGAATCAGCTCCACGAGCTCGTCCAAGGCATGAATTGGTTGTCTGAAGACATTCGAACCCTTGATGCTGACATAAAGGGGGAAAATAAAGGGGAATGAGAGAAAGAAAAAAGCAGAGGCAGATGAAAACTCATTGCTCAATCTTTAAGGAGCCCTACCTCAAGATAGTCTCACCATCAGACTTCACGACCTAAATACCAGCAAATTATCATGGCGCAGCCACTAAGGAGTCAAGGGCCATCTCCTAGCTCACAAGGAGTAACCAATACTGGCCTACATATGCCGATTGGATACCATGCCTTTATGAATAGACATGATCATGGAAAAAGGCTGAGTCAAAGTGAGCTGGAAGATATTGCATGGAGAGATGAAGCCAGCAGAAGAAGGAGAGATGCAGAGCATGCCAATCCTCCAAGGAGAAAAAGGCATAAAAAATAGAGATAAGTTGGAATTTATTTCTTATTGATGTAACTAAGCTTTATTGTAATATTTGTCTTTACAAACATCAATAAATTCATGCTTATTCTCTAGAGATTTTAGCTGCTCACTAAAACACTAAGTCATATTTACTTTCTAGCAATTGCATCTAGAAATTAGTGATCATGATACAAATCTCTTTGGTTATGTCAACATCAATTAGGGGGAGATTGTTGGGAATTACATATTTAAATTTGATGTTGAAAGTAAATAATCATGCTTATATGTAAAGTCCTTGAAGAAATACATGTACATGTACTTGGTGATAGATCAAAATTGTTAGGTTTGATCTGTGCTTTATGTTTATCATTCTGTAAATGAATGTATAGAAGAAAAGATCAAAGATGTTAGATTGATCTAATTTTTGAGATGTAATAGATAGGCTTCAACTGAATCGTAGTCTTTCAAGCCAATCAAGAGATTGCAGAAGCCAAGGCAGAATCGTAGAGCATCGAGAATCGTAGTCTGTCTACTTTGGAGGGCCTCTCCCAAAATTGTAGAGTGGACCAAACGCCTACCAAGCTAACTCAAGAATCGTAGTGTGCTCTCGGAAGCGTAGAGTCTACAAATCAAACAAGCAAAGATTGTAGTCTACCAGTGCTTAAGACAAATCATAGTGTTATCTTCTATTAGTAACGAATCAAGCACTAATGTGGAAAGACACCACGATCATGATCGTAGTGCATCATTTGTCTGTATCAGAAGCATCGAGCTTTGTCCATTTGTTTAAGAATAAATTACAACAAATGTGGAAAGGATTATAGACGTTGAGACTCTCGGGAATTCCAATGACTCAACACTCATCCTTAGTATATAACAAAGAAATGTGTTGAAGAAGCTAATGAAAGTACTACATGTCAGCCGAAAACACCTTTTCAGGTGTTAGGTGAGATAGCAGTCTGCTGTGTCAGTGGGCCAGACGACTAAATAGAAGAATTATAGAAAGTCACCATTAGTACTCTGAAATGTCAAATACAATTAATGCTTCAATGGATGCCTTCAAATGGATACATTTCAAAGGCGCCTTATATACAAATCAGATGCAGATGCAAGACGTAAGCAAGTACACAACAAAAAGTTAAAGAACACTCAACGCTCAACTCTACGATCTGTTAAGAAAGCTTTCTCAGCTAATAGTTCTTTCGAACACAAGCTTAACGGCAAATGAGTAGCACCATTCAAGAACTTAAATATCATTAAGTGAAGTAAGAATTTCCAAGTCTGTTGGACTTGAAGAGTTCTAAGTGAACTAAGAATGCTTTCTCAGCTAATAGTTCTTTCGAACACAAGCTTAACGGCAACTGAGTAGCACCATTCAAGAACTTAAATATCATTAAGTGAAGTAAGAATTTCCAAGTCTGTTGGACTTGAAGAGTTCTAAGTGAACTAAGAAGTTCCAAGTCTGCTAGACTTGAAGAGTTCTAAGTGAACTAAGAAGTTCCAAGACTATTGGTCTTGAAGGAATCTAAGTGATTCGAAGATTGTAAAGACATCCTTAGTGGATTTCCTACTCAAGGAGTAGAAGAGTGGACTAGGAGCCTTGAGTGCTCTGAACCACTTAAATTCTTTGTGTCTTTTATATTCGTGCTTTAACTGCTCTACTTGTTATATTTGCCTGTTAACTATTATCTCTGTTTATCTTAAAGGGGAACAAACAGATCATATATTCCGCTAAAACTGATTAACAAATTCAATAAAGTATTTTTAAAAAGGAAATTTTAAAATATCTATTCAACCCCCCTTCTAGATAACTATTATGCCTCTGGGAACTAATAATCTTCTCTAGAATATGATTGATCAACATCAGGTCTCGTACACTTTATTGCATATATGATAGTTACTCATGCGATCTCTCTTTTCAGGTGTCTTTGGGGACAATACAAAGAGATACAATCCATGGCTCATCATCATGAAACCTCTCTTGGAGTTTGTCATGCTAAACTCTTTAGTATCAAATGAAAGTATGTTCCTTGGGTTAAGTTGAAAATCCTTTTAAATCTATCAATATAGATCTTTATCCCCAAAATAGGATGCTTCTCCCAAATCATTCATAGAGGAATTTTTAGACAACTTTATCTTTACTGATTATAGCATTGGTATATCATTCCTTATCCATAGTATATCAACATATAATACCACTAATGTCACTGTGCTCCCACTAACCTTCATTTACACACGTGGTTCATCCTCGTTTTTGATAAAAATCAAACTCTTTTGATTATCTCATCAAAATGAATGTTTCATCTTTGAGAATTTAGCTTCAATGTGAGACCCCGAATTTTATGAAATAAAAGTATTCAATTTTTCTATTTTGGTAAATAGTTAAATTGATAAAAGTTTAAAGTTAAGGGTAATATGTGAATTTTTTTTTTTGCAAAGTAAGCAAGTTGATATAAAATATTCGTTGTGTCGGGGAATATCCGTATGACGGTACAATCATTGGTGGACCCCGCAACGGAATTATTGTCAGGTTGAGAAAATGACAAAAATACTTTATGAAAATAACGGCGGAAGTTTTACCGTTAACTGTTGAAACACTCAGTGTTAAAAGAAATGCGATGTCTGGCGTGGTTGCATAAGAGTAGCACCCAGATTGATTATTGATGCTTACGTAATAAGTCACCAGCTTTTGTTTTATTGGTATTATTAATGTAATAAAATAGAATATTTTTATAAAGTTATTCTATAAATAGAATATATTATATTCTATTATGCATAGTATTGCATAGTGTCTCGCATAGTGTTTCGCATAGTAAAAAATCTTTTATATAAAATGAATACTTTTATAAAGTTATTCTATAAATAGAATATATTATATTTTATTATGCATAGTATATGCATAGTAAAATCTTTTATAAAGTTATTCGTTTTATTAGATTATAAATATAATATATTATATTTTATTTAAAATATTTTGCTTTAATTATGGATAGTCAGATTAAAGTAAATCAATACGGACCGCTTCATGAGTTAGTTACTATGCAGTCCATTTTTCTATAAATAGAAGCTCATTCCTTCATTATTTCTTACGAATTCACTGAAACTCTAGAGAGAGAAACTATAGAGAGAGTTCTTCTTCTATAGTCTTGAGCGTATTTCTTTAGAGTTTAAGAAAGCTTTGAGCGTAGTGCAAGTTTTCTTCAAGTATATCCTCGCCCTACCAGTCGGAATACTCTTCTTTCAAAGGTAGGGGATATAATTGTCTTACTCGTAAAGGATATTATTATTATTATTATGTTAGAATAACCTGTCTATGTGAAGTACTGCATATATGGTGAAATTCTTCTGTTATTTAATTCTTTATTATTCTGTTGGAATATCATGTCTGTGCATTTTACGCCGGACCTGGTTCCGTATTTATTATTTTGTTGGGAATAACCTGTCTGTGTGGTCTCTATCGCATGCATGGTGAATCCTTCTGTTATTCCATTCTTTATTATTCTGTTGGAATAACCTGTCTATGTGGATTACCACATGCATGGTAAACGATCCTTTGTATTTCATTCCTTGTTAAATTGTGGAAATGATCTGTTTACGTGGATTATGATGAAAGTCATAATAAAAGCATTGGACTAATGAAAATCATGGGTATATGTGGTATTAGTAAGTGTTATGATGAGTTATGTTGGTTATTATGTGAAAACATGAAAGTTTCATAGAAATCACAAAGGGTTAAAAAATCAGATTTTGGTGAAAATGGAACATGAAATTCAATTGACCATATCTCATATTATATTTTGAATTTTTGAGTGTGGTCAAGTTCTAGAGTTAGGTCTATGAGTTTTGTAACTTATCCAAGTGGAATCACTGGAAAAGGTGTTGTAGATTTTCATGTGGACTGATTTTAGCAAAGTACGAAAAACTGCAAAATATGAAAAAGGTTGCTGCCACGATTTTAAAAGGGCTATTTCAGCCACTTAATTTGTGAGAAAACTTCTGGCCTTTTGGGACATGAAAGTATATGGTATAAAGTACCTCCTGTCCAAAAATGAGCTCATTCCGACTTAAAATGAGCAATTTATGACCATTTCAATATTTAGGTTTTTTCGACGAAAAACGCTATAACCGGACTTCTATAACTCTGATGACCATAAAATTTAAACTGGAAGCTCACGTTAACATGTGTAAGATCCTGCCAAGATTTGGGAATTTCTGGAGTTAACCATGAGGTAGCTAATTTCTTAAGGAATTAATTAAAAATTGATTTTTGAAAATTAGGAAATGAATTTTAAAAATATTAAGAAAAATAGATGTTCAATACGGGACTATATTATGCCAAATCCCAGAAAAGAATAATTTTTGGGACTGAATTGGTATTTTTCATGAAAATAGTTTAGCTACGAACATATGAGTTAAATATGTTATGTGGAGTTGAAGAATTGGTAAATAGGATTTTATGGCTTGGAAATCCTATATAAGGTATATCTTGATTTTTGATGAGTTATTTGATTATTGGTGATGAAATCTTATGAGTATGACATTTTGAATGATTAAATGCATTATTTGGAAAAGTGTAAACAATTAAATGTAATTGTTTATAAGTTTAAGAAGTGATTAGAATATTTTATAGTATTAATAAGATTAGATTATGATTTTATTAAGTGATTGATAATGTGCGGATAAATTTAAAGTCTTTAATATTTATCCTTGATTTAGTTTGATTAATGCTTATAATATTGTCATCATCCTCATATTTATATTATGTTGAAAGTCATCTGTGGCCTGTAGTGCATAGATGGACTTGGTATGATTATGACCAGGGTATATTCGGTACAATCATGACCGTAATGTTGCAAATGATGTGGAAAAAGTCCTCATTGGCCCGTAGTGCATGGATAATTTGTGGTTGTGATACTAATGAAAAAGTCCTCATTGGCCCGTAGTGCATTGATGGACAGTTTTTGGTATGATTATGGCTATGGATTCTCTTCGGCCAAGGGTGCAAAGATGAATTATTTTATGGCATGATCAGGACCGTTGATGAAAACACGATTATCTTTGGCCCGTAGTGCATGGATAATTCGTGGTCGTGATACTAAAGAATATCATTGGCCTGTAGTGCAGGGATGATTCGATGATATGGATTATTTATTGAGCTGAGTCTCAGCAATGAAATATTAATTCATGGATGTGATAATAATGAATATCTTTGGCCGTAGTACAAAGATGATTTAATGATTTCGAGCAGGAATTTTGATTTGGTATAACCATGATTTTTGATGTTTCAGGTGAAGATATGTGATGAAAATTATCTTAAATGAAAAGAATTCGAATCACAATTATGATTATGAGTTATTCATATGATTGTGGGCGTGGACTTGTTGATTGATGTTCTGAGGATAAAACATTATTGGTGGACTTTTAACATGGAGAAGATAATAGACCTTATAATTATTTGACTCTTCTAATGGATTGTTAGATTCATTTATGACTATGGTTAAAAAGTTTTATCATCTACCATATGTTCCAAATCTACGATTTATTATTGATGAAAGTTATTGATAATTTAATTATCTTTAGTCATGATATTCTTTCTTGGGCTAGTTTGTGCTCACCTTTTACGCTTCTGAATTCCTTTCGGAGTAATAAGAGTGTTTCTTAGTAAGAGTGTTGTCGAATTAGGTAATGGGGATAACGAGGGGAATAGAACGATGGTCTCTGTTGTGGAGGTTCTCCTAAGCAAGATAGAAAAGTGTGTTGTATTCTATACAACATTTAGTAGTTATATTTGGTGAATCAAATAGGGTGAGGTGAACTGACTTTTGAAGGGTGTTTTGCCATTATCATACAAGATGTCTAATGACATACCACCTCGTGTTATTATAAAGGCGGGGTTATGCGCATCCACTTATTGAGTATATCTACGGGCACTACCTATATGATCTTGGAGTTGATTTAAAATATAATATTCACTTGGAAATAGTGGAGATAGTTATATGTCGAGAGAAGACTCACTATTGGAAAGAAGATGATAGTAATCTTCTCGTTTTTCTTTGGGGTCTATTAGATTGACCAGGATAATTACGTGGCCATATGATATCTATTATAACCTAGACGCATGGCCTCCCATGTACGAAGGTTTTCTTGAGCACTTCCCAAAGATTTTAATTTCTAAAACAGTTTTTGACTATACTTTTATGTAAAGTACCATTGTAAGGTTGTGGTCGAGGCACCACAAGAGTTACATACATTTGTATTAAAACTCACGATTAATCGTGGTACGTATTCTATCTGACACTCAACGATTAATATAAATGAAGTTGTATTTGAATTTTGTACCATGTATCTGGCTACTCAGAATGGGTGATGTATACCTAATTTTGAGGGCGTCACAATGTATCTCTCTTGCAATTATTCTCAAAATCCTAAGGAGTTAAGATAGAGAGAATTAGGGTTAGCTACCCAAGATCTAGTAGAATCTAAATCACATCTTCAATCTATTTCTCTTGGTGGATACCTTTTGGGCGTTGCATACACTTTGTGACGAATGAGTGATCCGAAGATTGGAGAGATCACGAAGGAACAGAGATTGGAATTTGAAGTCTTCATCAAAGGTTGACACGCTTCAAAGGTATATCTGTCGCCAGATACATGGTACAAAATTCAAATACAACTTCATTTATATTAATCATTGAACTGTCAGATAGAATACGACCACGCTTAATCATGTGAGTTTTAATACAAATGTATGTAACTCTCGTGGTGCCTCGACCACAACCTTATAATGGTACTTTTACATAAAAGTATAGTCAAAAACCTGCTTTTAGAAATTAAAATCTTTGGGAAGTGCTCAAGGAAACCTTCGTATATGGAGGCCATGCGCCTAGGTTATAATAGATATCATATGGCCACGTAATTATCCTTGGTCAATCTAATAGACCCCAAAGAAAATGAGAAGATTACTATCATCTTTTTCCCAATGGTGAGTCTTCTCGACATATAAATATCTCATTGTCTCCAAGTGAAAATTATGTTTCAAAAACTCCAAGATCATACAGTAAGTGCTCAGAGATATATTCACTAGTGGATGTGCACAACCATGTCTTATGAGAACACGAGGTTGTATGTCATTAGACATCTTGTATGATAGTGGCAAAACACCCTTCTAAAGTTGATTCACCTCACCCTATTTGATTCACCAAATATAACTACTAAATGTCAGATAGAATACAACACGCTTTTCTATATGTTTAGGAGAACCTCCACGCCTAGAGACCACTATTCTATTCCCCTCGTTATCCCTACTCAATTCTCCAAGAACACTCTTACCAAGAACACTCTTATTACCCTAAAAAATTGTGAAGCGTAAAGGGTGAGCAATAACTAGCCCAAAGAAAGAATATCATGAATAAAGATAATTAAATTATCAATAGCTTTCATCAATAATAAATCTGAGATTTAGAACATATGGTAGATGATAAAACTTTTCAACCATAGTTGCAGCGGAATGAGCAATCCATTAGAAGAGTCAAATAGACCATAAGGTCTATTATCTTCTCTATGTTAAAAGTCCACCAATACTGTTTTATCCATTTAAATAAATCAACAGTTCTTGTCCACAATCATATGAATAACTCATAATCATAATTGTGGTTCTAAATTCCTCTTCGCAACCAGGACGAAGATAATTTTCATCACCTATCTTCACCTGAAACATCAAAAATCATGGTTATACGAAATCAGAATTCATACTCATAAACATACTAATAAATTCATTTTTGCACTATGGCCAAAGATATTCATTAACAATTCATCTTTGCACTACATGCCAAAGACATACAACTGTATTTTAGAAGAGTCAAGTAGAGCATGATATCTACTATCTTTTACGAATTAAAAGTGTATAATAAATATTTTATCGCTGAGACTCATCTTAATAAATAATCCACATAATCGAATCACCCCTGCACTATGGCCAAGGATATTCGTTAATATCACATCCATGAATTTATATTTCATCGCTGAGACTCAGCTCGATAATCAATCCATATCATTTGAATTATCCATGCCCTACTACCAAGGATATTCGTTAATATCACGACCACGAATTATCCATGCACCTTGTGGCTAAAGATAATCGTGTTTTCATCAACTGGCCATGATCATGCCATAAAACAATTCATCTTTGCACCTTTGCTCAAGAGAATCCATAGCCATAATCATACCAAAACTCGTCCCATTAATGCACTACGCCAACGATGAGGACTTTTTTCGCATCATTTGTAACATTACTACCATGATTATACCGATAATCCTCGTCATAATCATACCAAGTCCATCTATGCACTACTACCAAAGATGACTTTCAACATAATATAAGCATGAGGATGATGACAATGATATAAGAATTAATCAAATGAGATAAAGGATAAATATTAAACATTTATAATACAATTTATCCAAAGGTTCAATAATAACCAAATGTTATCAATCGCTTAATAATCTCATAATCTAATATCATTAATATTATAACAATATTTTAATCATTTCTTAAACTTATAAACAATTTATTTCAATTGTTTACACTTTATCAAATAATGCATTTAATCATTCATAAATGCCATACTCTTAAGATTTCATAATCAATGATCAAATCCCTTATCAAAAATCTGCATATACCCTATATAGAATTCTCAAGCCATAAAATCCTATTTTCCAATTTTATTACTTCACATAACATATTTAATTCATTTACTCATAACTAGTTTATTTTCATGAAAAATACCAAATCAGTCCCAAAAATATTTCTTTTAAGGATTTAGCATAATATAGTCCCATCTTGAACATATATTTTTTAAAATTTTAAAATTCATTTACTATTTTTTATATGGCTAAAACTGCCGAATATTTAGACATTTATCATAAATTGTACTTTTGTCCAAAAATTTCGAAATTTGCGGGGTATACTCCTGTTATATACATGTACTCCCAATAAAAATTTCACCAATTTTGGAGTTAACCACAAGGCGTTATAAGGGTTTACTTTTAAAATAGTCTTTTCTCATAAAATCTATAACTCTAAATCTATACATCCAAAAATCGCCATTTTTGGACACAATCTAGAAAACTCATCAAATTGTCATTTCAAATTTTTCCAGAATTTTTGAGGGTCAGAAAATTTACGAAACTTCCCCTGGAAGAAACCCCTTTTTAATGAAAATACTATTCGTATGAATACGAAGGATCATTTACAATGCATGCGGTAATCCACATGATGCATTATTTCAACAGAATAATAAAGAATGAAACCAGGTCATGCGTAAACGCACGCACGTGATATTCCAAATGTAATAATAAATAATGAAATAACGTAAGAATTCACCGGCATGCGATAGAATCGCACGAATTCTGTTATTCCAATGTAATAATAAATAATGGAACCAGTCATGCGTAAAGCATAGACGAGATGTTCCAACGAATAATAAAGAATGGAATAATGTAAGAATTTCACCATGTATGCGGTGATTGCGATAAACAAAGTTATTCCAACATAATAACAAATAATGGAACCAGTGCCGTGTAAACGCACGCATGTGATATTTCGACGAATAATAAAGAATGTCACCAAGTATAGGTAAACCACATGATCTGAGTTATTCCAACGTAATAATAAACAATGGAATAACAACAGTTCTCTTCATGAATAAGAAAGAATAACACCCCTTACATTAGTAGGAGATTGAATACTTCAGTAGTGTAGTAACAGAATACTCTTCTTCTTTCTCTCTTATTCTCTCTGCACTCTCTCTCTATAGCTTGAATGAATTCATGAAAAAAAATGAAGAACTAGGCCTCTATTTATAGAAGATTTCTAGCTTAGCACTTGTAATGTGAAAAGGCAAGCGGCTTGACGACTGGTGATGTGAAAAGAAAAGTGGTTTGACCCCTGTAATGTGAAACACCAAGTGGTTTGACGCCTGTAATGTGAAACACCAAGTGATTTGACGCCTGTAATATGAAACGACAATTGGTTCGACGCCTGTAATATGAAATGGCAAGTGGTTTGACGTCTGGTAAAGGTAATTACTATTGGTGAAAGAGACTCTTAGATGATGACATATGAGTCCCCATAGAATAAACAAATTTATCACAAACGTC